>CM016564.1:16298903-16675078 GCA_003412495.2 Echium plantagineum
GCCTCTTGAAAAGATGCTTGAAAATGCTGAAATCCGATATCACTAGATTAAAAGTCTTGGATCATAGAGATTAATAATTGGCTTTTGTAATTTCAGATTTTCTATCTAATAATCCCATTTATTTAGGATCAATTATTTTATATTAAACTAATTTTTTATATCAAAACCCTTTTTTCTCTATAAATAGAGATTTGGGTCATTTCATTTGGAGACAAAAAAATAATTTTTGAGAAATTTTATATTTCAAATTTTAACAAAGTATTACTAAAAATGCCAAATTAAATAAGGTGAAATGAAAATTCAAAAATTACTTCCAATTAGCACTCATAAACTTTTTGCATAGATTATTACATGAGTGTAACTGAATATCACCTTCTAACTTCCGTTTCATTTCTAGACTTCAATTATTCGATATCATTAAAAATTAATAAGGACATTTCATACCACATGTTCCATAATGTGGGTACTTTCAATGCACAATCATAAAACAAAAATCATATGGCAGCTAATCTTCTATGATACCATACTCTTAGAATTCTTCATATGGTGTGAGTCTATGTGAATATTTGAATCTTGATTTGACTATGGAGCTCCAAAGATTGTTAAGGTTTTTTGTTGTTTAGAGTTAAGTTACAAATTTAGTATTATACCGATACATGTAAATCTCGTCTTAACTTCTGAAAGATTTGATGAGGATATACAGATATCAACTTGGATTTGAATTAAGTCTTAATGCCATGTGATTTATAACACAATGGTAAATCGGTTACATACATAGAAAAATGCAACTCTTGTTGAAAGTTCGACAACAATAAATTTGAAACGGTTTTGGAGAGTTGAAGGGTTAGTGTTATGCTAGTTAGACCATGTATGTTACCCAATAAATATGTGTTATTTCTTGTATTATGTATCACAAAAATAGAGAGAAACATAATCGAAAAATTGTTGAGAGTCAATCAATTATTCTTGTGAACTTTGTCGTTGAGATTTCTAATCTATAAGAAATAATCAACTAAGAGAGATTCATAACTAGTGGTAGGGATTTAACAATCTTCTTGGTTTGATTATAATGAATTTGCAATAACAACAACAAGTCAACAACATGACGTTACATTAATAATGAACTTGTATAAATTTTGTGTTATTTATTTTCGTAATTATTTTGTCATTGTTACACAGGTTTTTTGGTAAGAACTTTAATCTTAGGTCATAATTCCTAACATCTTTTTCTTAATTGAATAATTAAATCATTTTAGTATAGCCCCTTTCAAATACTATTCTCCATGTACAAATACTAGTATTTTAAAAATTAGAAGGTTAGGTCATAATCCCTAACATCTTTTTCTTAATTGAATAACTAAATCATTTTAGTATAGTTCCTTTCAAACACTACTCTCCAAGTACAATATAATATTTGAAAATTAGAAGGTTGTATCAACAAGCACCTTTATATCTATAAAATACATTTACCATATAACTATAAATCACACAAAGAGAGATAATAAAGAAAAATACTGTACAATGCTTATTTATAAGCTTTAGATAGTAACTAGAAAAGTAACGTCTCTTAATATTTTGATACACATCCACCAAAGGGACAATGACATATGACTAAACATATATTTATATCATCACCATATGTAGCTATTAATCTATTATCACTTCATGAAAGTTACAGTCTATTAAATATTTTCTTTATTAATGATAAAAAATGTAAATTGTGGAGGTTTTAATATATTTATTTTTCTTCTTTTGATATATTAAGTATTATATACTTATATATCGTTTCCTTGAACTTGTTTATTAATGTCAAATATATAAACTTACTTTTTCCTTTTATGTAATCTTTTTTAATTTATTTAACGAATTGTTATACCTAATAGGTGCACAATAATTTTGATATACTCCTTTGGATTTTTAAATTTATACCATCTTCAAAATAATAACCATTATTTATCACTCCATTCCAATATTTAATTTCAAATGTTACTTAAAAAGGCTAACTAATAAACGTTATGCCCATACATATCACGTGATAATTAATTAATCTTATCATTACAAAAGTGTAGTCGTTTATCACTCCATTCCGAAATTCCAAATGTTACTTAAAAAGGTTAATTAATAATACTGTGCAAGTGATTCCGTATATCACATACTTAATTTGATATATATATGTAAGAGCACTCACATCAGTTGCCTTAAAAGCTATTTTAGGGAGTGAAAATATTAATAATATCAAAAAATGTACTTTATCAGCTCACCTATAATACACTAACTCCCAAAAATATTATTCACACAATGCAAAATGGTGAATATATTCACATGGTGTATTGAGCGGTTATTTTACATTTCCCTCCTTTTCCCTCCAATCTATATTTATTTATCATATTTGCCTCCATTCTTTTCATCTCTTTTCTTTATCATATTATTAATAATTAATTTATGCTTAAAAATTAATGCTATAAAACTTACTTAATTTGATAATAATTTTTTTTTTGGATTCATATAATTTAAAAATATGTATATAATGAAATTTAATCACAACTTATTTAAATCAGTATGTACTTTAAAATAATAATTGTTGAAAATTTAAAAGAATTGACATATTTGAAACTTTAACTTTTGAAGTTGGGTGAATAATAAGGAAGCTGGTAAAGTAAATGTATAAAAAGCTAATACCAAAATAGAAAATTGACGGTTACAAGTGTATTATAGGAAAATTATTGGGAAACTGATGTGAGTGCTCTAAATCAATGAAAATTAAATGAGCTAAATCATTAACAAACTACAGTCCTTATGTATCACTCCATTCCACAATTAAGGTTATCTAAAGTTGACGTGTAAGTAATTCTATATTTCCAAACATACCCCCATACTTTAATTGATGTAATGAGTAATTAATTGTTAATTGTTAATTGACCAAAATTTAATTCGGAGTAATGATAGTGATTAACTAACCCAGTAAGCAATAACTATCGGTCAATTTCAAACCAAATAGAACGTGTAAATAACGTGTGGCCCCCTCCCCTCCCACCAATTATCCAATGTTTCGTTAGGATAGATATATTTAAAAATTTGCCTTCAGTTCACCGAATAACCTAATGGAAAAGGTTTTTATTAGTGACTAGAAGGTCCTGACTCGAAACTCATCTCATCGCTAATTTACAAAAAAAAAAAATATTATTTGTCTTGATATTATTTAAAAATAGATATTTAATACCTAAAATAATACAGAAAATTTTTAGTAAGCCACATTTATCTTTTCAAAATTTATAGGAGTATAATTTATTCTTTTACTAACTTTTTTATAGTTATCATTAGGAGTATTATTGAGTATCACATTATAATTAAGTCGTTTATAAAATTTTGATTCCGTCACGATCGATGCTACAAAACAGCTCATTGTTCTAGTTCCCAATACCGACAACCCAACACCACAAACATACAACGCATCGACATACTTGTCTAGATTCTTGGCCAATCCGCAATCACTACCTCCACGTGGAATCCCCCCCCCCCCCTTTTTTTTTTGTTTCTTGATTGTTTCCTTCGTCTGCAGCATCTATGGAGGAGATCCCAATAGGGGTGGAAGTGAAGGAGGATCATCTGGAAGAGGCAGCTCAGACAGTAATGGTGGTGGTGAAGACAAAACCACTTTCAAGAAAATTGAGAAATATGGCTCCAAAGTTGTTGCCTGCGAGTATTCTGGATGGGTTTATCATGTGGGTGTTAACTCAATTGGGCATGAGTATTGCCATCTTCGTTTTCTTTTGGTTCGTGGTAAATATGTTGAGATGTTCAAGAGGGATCCTACTCAAAACCCTTCCATTGTAAGCTCAATTACTTGTCTACATTGTCAACTTTGATTTTTAGTCATCTAATCGTAATGATTAACATGTCCCGATGCCTGGAGGCTCCCGTCTTAGCGGGATAAGAGGTTCGGATATAATGGAGCCTTATCGTTATGATAACATGGATTGTTTCTGCATTGGCCCGGGAGGATCACAATATTTATGGTGTCAATTGACACACAAATTTGATTTAGAATTAAAATGAGTTTATAATGTTTGTAGTTAATTAAGGTGAAAATAGGAGTATTACAATTTGGGATAGTAGTTTCCTTTCGTTCTTGGTAATATGTTGCGATGTAGAAATGTGATCAAGGTGAGAATTCTGGCATTGTAAGCTTCACGTTTCTTGTTCTTGGTTTATTGCCCATAAGTCAGATACTACGTCTACCCCACAATAGATCGTCGAGTGTTTAAAACCGTATGTATGCCAGAGTCCTAGTAGGGACTCTATCTATCACAGAATTAGTGTCAGTTGTGTTTCGACTAGTGTATATCATGTTACTAGTTTATAGCCTAGGAAGTCTCTATTAATGAAAATACAGAAGCTACAACCTGTGCTTCTCACAATTCCTTTGTCTTCTCTGATATTTATTAATTATTACTTACAATAGTTTATCATCCAGTTTGACAAAATTTCTGCCTACATTGACACACAACTTGATTTCGAATAAATTATCGTGTTGATAGTAAAGTAAGTTAAAAATACTATCTTTGAGGCATTTCCGTCTTAGTTTCTTCTTAGTTCTTGGTAAATTTGGTGAGATGTACAAACGTGATCAGATGAGAAATCTGGCATTGTAAGCTTCACCCTTTAATGTTCTTGATTTGTGCCCATACGTCAAATGCTATCTCTATCCCACATAGATCGTCGAGTTTGATTTTCAATGACTTAAGTGACAAGAATGTTGGTGCTAATTGACACATAACTTTGATTTATAATTAATAAATTATTATGTTAATAGTAAGGTAAGTTGAGATTACTATCTTGTTTTTGTTTTAGCTCTCGGTAATATGTTGAGATTACAACGTGATCAAGTAGGAATGGCATTGAGTTTCACCCTTCATGTTCTCCCTCTTTTTTTGCTCACCACAAGCAGCATTTGGTAAAATGTGTGACTTTGTGTTCATCGCATCTCATTTTTCAGTTTTTTCTGAACTTCGATTTGTTGCATGCTAAGTACGGCAGCCCCTAAAAACTTTTCTAAGAATTGTGATTATTATAGGTTTCAACGGTCAGAGGATTAGTTAGCTCGAGCGTTATTGTAGATTGTGTGCTATAGGATTTATTTGATGTTTTGGTTAAAACTATGTTGCCGGGAGCGAATTTAGAGTTGGGTGACCATTGATCTGGTGACTTCTGAGAATGCTAACCCAAGAACTTTAGAGATTATGATTGTAATTACTTTTCATGGTTTGGTGATTTAGAGCGTTGAGGAAGATTGAATGGTATATATTTATATGATTGGTTTATACTATGTTGGTCAGGGGAGCGGGTTTAAAGTTGGTGAGCTGCCAATTGTGAGAATTATGATTGTTATTGCTTCTCATGGTTCAGTGGATTGCTTAGCTGGAGCTTCCAAATTAACAAGTTTAATGTTTCTTGCTCTGAACAACTGAAGAGGTTGCACTGACTTGATGTTAATTTCAACTAAGCAGTAAAAATTGTGGGATGTGAGCCAATGCAGTCATCTAACTATCAATTCAATTCCACTACTGAATTGTATCCTACGTTTTTCTAACTAACTCCGATGATTTACTATAAATAGTATTTTAGTTTATAAAGGTAGATATATAAGAAGCTTTCTTCTTCATCATCTTCTAAAACTCATCACTTTTCTGCTGCGGATGAGTTTTCACCTACTTATTTTCTACTTTTGCTAAATTAATGAGTGGGTCGCCTACATGAATAGGACCTCATGGTATATGCCTATGTTGATCATCTTTTCCATGAAGCTCCATTAACTCTATTGAGTGCATATCTAAGAGAGCTCTTAATCTTATTTATTTCCTTTAAATGTATTTTCCAATTAGTATTATTCTTTTTCACCTCGACATGGTTATCTCGTCACAGTCTATTTCTCCATATTTCTCTCTTTGGTGCTCAGTGTTACAAATGTTAACAGAGAGCTAAATCTGCTACATAAAACGTTGTTTTTGCAGAAACCAATCAGGAGGGGAGCCATTGGGCACCACTTATGGTTGAGGAGCTTGGGCGTCGAAAGGTTAATCATGGTGTAAGGCATCTATAATCTTTTTTCTGTAAAATCATTTTACACTAAGAGGAAATCTTCTGCTTGCTTTCTACAACTGGTAGTGGCGTTTGCAGTTTCGTAGCTAAAAAGTCTATATGTTAGGTCAGCACTTGTCTGTAGAGATTACTGAATGTTAACTGATAGAGATATGAGGCCAGAACATTTTATATTGATGAAAATTTATTGTATAGAACAATAAGAATGGAGTAAACAAGCATGATACATGAGGAACATCCATTTAACTTCATCTGTCGTATAATAGAACTTTTAAATAATAGTTGAAACATTTACGTTGAACATGTGATTTTATAATTGATTAATGTAAGTGGGTAATTGAGTGTTTATACTTATGCTGGGAGTTTCTTCTTAGGCTGATGATTTTGTTGTACCTTTCTTGTAGGAAGTCTATGTTATAAGGTTTACAATCGCTTGGATGAGACAAAAAAGGAGAGAAGTAAGTTTGCTTTATGTACATATTTTTCCTTGAACAGTACATTATATGTTGAGCATACTTTCAGCAGTTCTTTATAATATTATTTAAATTTAAGCACTTCTATCAGCTTAATCACTGTAATCCAGATATAACATTCTGATGAATGATGTATTTCAAGGTCTAACATATTGTTGATGTAGTTATTTGGATATTCGATAAACATTTGATAGATAAAGTACTGAGTAACTGCATTTAAATTGATAAAAAAGAATATCCCGAGTATGTTATTTTAAATTAAGTTAGATTAATTTGCTATAGAATTGGAAAGAACAAAGTCCAACTAATGTCTAGCTTATACAATTTTGTGACGAAAGCTGATGATTAACATCACTAGGAATGAAGACATTATGATGCCAGTTAGTGCTACCGTGCTACCACATGTCCTTGTAATCCAATATGGATGGGGTTTGGAGAACCACTTGGTGCAAAAGATAACTCTATGTCTTTCAGTTTCAAACAGTTACTTACCTTGTTAAACAGGGTTTTGTTTGTTACATGATCTATGTTAGTCGAAATCCCTGAGATTGATATCGCTTAAGCTTAAACGTTTATAGGAATAGCTTTATTGAGTCTAGAGACCCATAGACCATATTAGAAAATATCAATATGGATTCTTTTAAAGTGCACCAATCTTATTATATCTATCAAAGAACTATGGTTGTTCCTTGATCATATCTCATATGCATGTGGAGATAAATAGGAAATTTTAGCCAAAGAGATTGAGAGAGGTTGGGAGTTTGAGGGGGGGGAGGAAAATTAATTCTCTTTGGGGTGGAAAAATGTGATTGTGTCGATACTTTAAGGTTGTTGAGATAATGGTAGTTTGAAAGTCCATGGGAGAGGGCTCTAACTAATGTTTTGGGAAGTTAACAAGAAAAATGGGTGCAGGAAAAAGGAGGTTGGAGATGTAAATGAATTTTTGTTTGTGCAATCAAATGGGGAAGAGCAGCAGCATGAACATGATTGCATTTTATCAATATAAGGATTGTGTCTGCCGTTTCTTAGTAGCCTGGATTTCTTCGTCGTGCTATCTTAATATAATGGTTAACTTAATTCCTTCCTATGGATTGCTATTGAAGGAAATTTAAGAGGATTGATTGATCATAGCGATGCTAGTTGTTTGTGATCTGTAGCTCAGATATGCACTGAAGGATCACATGAGTTTAATTTTTCTTGTTATGCCAATGCTTAAACCTTTCACCTCATCCTCATAATATATTTTTATTCAATTAAATATGTAAAAATTCTTCATTCTTTGTCAGTTTTTGAATGTTTAAATTATCTCTATTAACATTCTTTGATTTTTGCAAGATTGCCTGTGCAACAGCTGGCGAAGCTCGTAATTGGATGGAAGCATTCAATCAAGCCAAACAAGTGGTACTTGAACTGTTAAGAATATATTATTTCATTTTTTTGTATTATGATTTCTCATCATCTAATGTGGGCTAATAGGTGGACGTTTCCATTTTGAAACCTGCATGTAAACTATGTCTTACATGAGCGTGAAGTTTGACAGTCATAAGATAGTCCCTCCGTTCCTTTTTAGTTGTGTTTCTAGCCTTAATTTTTTGTTTTAAAATGCTTGTCTTTCTACTATAGAAAATTGTACTTTTACGTTTTCAATCTACTTTTATTATTAAGTTATCAACTAACAATAGTTTCAATTGATTGTCATTTTATATTTTCAATGTACTTTTTGACTACTTTTTATTTTTCTTAATCTATGTGCAAATAACTAGAAAGACATCTAAAAAGGAATGAAGGGAGTATTTTGTAACTAATTCTCTCTGTTGCATATGCATGGGCCAAAATTTATTTTGGATTTCTAATACAACTTATGTTGGACACAGGCTGACTGGGAGCTTACTAGAGGTGGTAGCCCACGGACAAAGTTGAACATTGATAACGAGTATGGACTCTGAACACTATATGTCTTATTTTAAACCTGACTACGTCCTGCTACACACACATAGTGAATAATTCTGAAATATTCATATATGGTTGTATACTGGGGTCTTAGGGACCTCAGCATGAATTTACTGTGGTTCGTGTCCTAGTGGGCAAAAGATTTTCATAATTACTTGGATATTAACTTTTTTGAACTTAACTTGATAGGAATCCCTTGTTTTGATGAAACTTCAGCATGTGTACCTCTTAGCCATAGCTGATCCTTCTCCGTACTTCATGTCATAAGATAACTTTCTAAGTGTTTAATCTGAACAGACAAAGTTGTAGTATTAAGAAGACGATCCTTATGATCTGGTGTAGGTGATACTATTGAAGTTTTAGTATTACTTACTAGAGAGCAATACAGAAGCTTTGCAAGTTCACTAACGCTTCTGCATATAATTTTTTACTGTTGTGTGAATGCAACCTATCATGTGTTTCAGTAAGGTTTTTGTTTAATGAAGGATTGACCTTGATGGGCATAGACCTAGAGTACGGCGGTATACGAAGGGTATCAAAAAGCTAATAAAAATTGGGCATGGTAAGTTGGGATGGTTACATGCATTTCAGCCAGCATTTAATCTCTGTTGGATTGTGGATATATTGTTGTCACTGGTTTTCCACTAATTCTCTTGTTTAAGTGAGTTTAATTCAGGATTATAACTATGCATGTGTCTACCACAGAAAATCTTACTTCATAATATATAGGTCTCTGATTGATCTCACTATACAACATTTGTTTTCCCGATAATCTACTATTTGTAGGAGGATACATATTGGGCCATACAGAGCGTTCATTGTTTCTGAAGTCCGTGCAATTTCATTTTCATTGTGAAACAATAATGTTATCACTCTCTTTGGATGTGTCGAGGTTCATGAGAAGTTTACAATCACTATTTCACAAATTAAACTCACTGAAAGCTTATGGTTTTTTCACATTTGATGGAGTTGAAAGAGTACTATTATTTGTAGATTTAAGCAGATGGAGAGTTGGCTTTACCTTTTAATGTGTAGTTCTCATGCCTATATTATGTTGGGAATCATTTAGTATTGGAGAAATCATATTCACACCGCACGCTAATCTTGGATGTGCTTTTTTTTAATCATTATTAATGTTGTGAACTGAAAAACTAACCTGATACGCAACTCAAAAAACTCAAGTCGACAATCCGCCCAAATGGTGTTTCGAGTACAAGGTCTGCTCGATACCTGAAACAACTGGGTAATTACCTAACTCGATAAAGTGCTTACCCGGCCGGGTAACTCTGTACCCACTCGAACTCGACTCGTTAACACTAACTATGATTGAATTCGTTTCATGTGTTAGCTAGATATCTTCCATGTTCATGTATTATCATCTACCTTGATTTATTTTCCAAAGCTGCTTGCATGATGACATAAACTAGCATTTGAAGAATCTCCTTACTTCCTTTTCCATTGATGCTTTAATAAAATATGTGCAATATAAATCAGCCAGTCACATAAGATTCCATTATGCTAATAACGAATGAGTAACAATTTCTTATGTGTCTAGGTCCAGAGATGCTCTTGCGTCGATCATCCAGTTTGGCGGCACTTGATACACCGAAGGCATACATGGAAGGAGATGGAAGCGATGTGATTGAGGCACATGATTGGAGATGCGTACGGACAATCAATGGTGATCTGCCATTTCTTGTCCCTTATTTTATTCAATAGTCTTTTCAGCATGTAACACAACTAATCTTATCTGTTCCCATCATTTTGCTATCCCCTCTATACCCAGATTCTGAAAGTTTAAGAACTCGTCTCTATAGCATCTTAACATAATTTTTGGTTTTTCAATTATCAGAATAAGTATGAGAAAGACAACAGCCAACTGTTTTAAGAATCTTTCCGGCTTTCGTATTATGAATCTTCAAATTATATGTTTTGTAGGTGTTAGGATACTTGAAGATGCCACTAGCTCTAAGGTATGCATTATTGGACTATACTGTTTTACACTTCGCATGTTTTTTTGCAAATTATTCGTTTATCATCCCTTGGTACTCACTGCAAGATGTGACCCCTCTTTTCCCATTTTGATTGTTGTATTTTCATTTTCTAGAATACCCAGTACTTTGTCCTTCTATGGTTAAGTGATAATCAGTAGTCTACCACCTTCAATGAATTTGTTAAATCTCAAATAAAGTCGAATATGTGACTAGCAAATTAGGAGGGAGTACTTTGCTTGCATGGTGACACAATAGGAGATGTTGAACTTCAAAGAGATGACAAACGCATTTGTTATATCACTTATTATTCGTATCTTGTCATACATTTTTCACTACTAGAGGAATAGTAGACGAGTAACAAGGATAATTACATTGCCCCTTGCTAAGTGAGGAGAGTCTGGGCAGGGAAATTCCAATATTTGAATCTGGAGCTACACATTCTGCATACATTTACATATGGACAGCTTATCTTGCACTTTGGTCTCTTATAAAAACGGTAGAAAAAAGTAGTGTTCATATGATAGTCCACCTCCAATTAGAGACTAATACAATCTTTATACTGTATTTTCATTTTGCATCTTTATTATTATTTCCTATATATTCTTCCATTACAATATATCTAGTGCATTTCTTGATGTCACTGAATAAAATTCCCTTGACACAAAAATGGCAGACCCACAAAGGTGTTCTTATCAAAGCTGTGGCTGTTGTTGATGCAAGTGCGGATACTGTTTTTGAAGCCATCATGAGTGTTGATAGCCATAAGAGATATGAGTATGTTGCTCGTACTGAATTATCCAGTTATGTTTACATGAACTAGAGACACTTGTTCTGATAATTATTTTGTAGGTGGGACACTCTGACAGGTAACTTGGAGCTACTAGAGTCATTGGATGGGCATTATGATGTTGTATATGGGACCTTTGATCAGAAATACTCGACTTGGTTAGTTGTTGCACATTCCTTTCATTTTTATGCTTGCAGTGGTTAAGGATAGCAAGTTTTCTTAAGATTACATGGACTACCAATCCACCATCGGCAGTGGTTCCCCTTTATATGTCAGCAGAGATCTTATAATAGGTCTTTCTAAAGTATTTCCCTTATGTAATAACTATCGCCTTCAGTTGGTAAGGTACTTTGACAAGTCTATTTCAGTTTGCTGAAAATTAGACAATCTAAATACAAACACCAACAAAGACATCCCCGATATACTGACGGTTGGCTCTGGTAGAGTTAATTGCCCAACAAGTGATGACCAGCTCCTTTAAGATCAAAAACGAATTGTTGTATTTCATATAAATACCATCAATTTACTTTGTGTGTGAATGAAACTACATCATAGAATCCAATTGAAATGTTAATTTCATCTTGGTATATTAAGCCCATGAGTAACTCGTAATTGGCTGCAGGTGGCATACAAAGAAGAGAGATTTTGTCTTCTCCAGGCAATGGTTTCATGGGCAAGATGGAGCTTATAGTAAGTTCCATTGCTATAAACTGCAAATTGCAATTTTCTTTCTTGCCTTATGAGGGTAAAATATGGAAAGAGCCCTCGGGGTTGATCTTTTGTACTGCTCTAAAAATTACAATCAAATAACTCCTATGATTCTCTATTGTCGTAATATCAGTTTTGTAGTCCTTCCATAGTAGTCTGGCTGACATATGTTCTACAATGCAGCAATTTTGCTGTTTCCTGCTGTACATAAGAAGAAACCTCCGAAATCAGGATTTCGCCGTACGAAAATTAATCGTAAGAGACTTTCGCACTCTACCGGGTTTGGTTTGCTTTTTGCGCTTCTGTTTGAGATCATCTTATTAGTTTGAAGCACACACACACATATATATACATAGAGTAGATTATATAAACAAGCTGGCAATCAAGTGACGAAAACATAGTGGCAATGACATTTCTACTTTTAGAAAACTTCTGTAATCAGATCTGAGGACTACATTCTTGATGTCTATACTTAAATGTCGGGGATAGTGTTATGAAGGTCTGACAATATTTATATTGTGCATATTTGTGTGTTTTGACTGTTTTCTCATTCTTAACATAAGATATTTTGTTATGTTGTATAGCTTCCACTTGGGAGATCAAAGATTTGAAGACACCATCATCACCTAAAATTGTCAGGTGTTTAGTGACGCAAATGCTTGAGGTGAACAGTAAAAGATGGTTTACGTGGAGAAATAATCAAAGTTCACGTTTTGAAAAGAGTGTTCCTTATGCATTGTTGAGTCAAGTGGCAGGTCGGTGACACCAGATTCTTGTAGACCTCCGAGTTAATCTTACCATATGCTTACAGTTGTCAATTAATGGTCAAATTCATCAGATGGGTAGAGGTTTATAATGATTATTGAGGTGCCTCTTTTAGAAGAATTTGGAGTGCCTATTCATGATCTTTAAGAAGTAAATTATTTATTGACTGTCAGAAGTATCAGACCATCCAGGAGATGTGGCTAGTTAGTTATTTACTTTATCCTGGCAATAATGGACGATAACAAAAAACCAGCTCCATCGTAAATTAGCGAGTGTTGAAAATAATGCAAATTCAGATCAAATGATAATCGATCTCTTAAGTAGCACATTCGTACTCATTTTGAATCGTGATTGAATGAGATGTATTTTGTTGCTACGATACACAAAATTCTCTATTTTGACTACCATACGCAATTTTGTTTTTTGTCTCTTCTATTTAGGACTGAAAGAATATATTGGAGCAAATCCAACCCTGGCATTTGATTCACCCACAACTGTTGGTCAAAAAAGCTTGTCTGATTCTTCTGATTCGAATGATGGGTTTGAAGATGCTGTAGGAGTGGATGAGTTTTACGATGCAATTGCCACAGGTTCATCGTCCTCAGAAGATGACGATAGTGATGATGACACAGAAGAAAACAACAATGTATGTTTTCTAGTACCTGTTGGCAGTGACGAATATTTGTTGTAAGGCACTGCATGCACATTCAGATAAATACAAAATGCTTACACATCATTTGTTCTTTGAAACTTCAAGGCCAGAAAAATTAAACTGAAGAATGTAGCATGGGCATTAGCTGGATTGACTGTAAAGCGAAAGTCTGGTAATTTATCTTCAATTGTGTTTCTGATATAGTTCTGTTGATACTTTTTGTCATCTTTCTCTATCTCTCTCTGTCTAAACTTGTCATTCTTTATCCGTATATAGAATTTTTGTCTGGTGATTTAATTCTATCATATCTACACCGTCTAATATTTAGTAAATTTGTCAATGCAGGTGCAGTGGTAAACAAAGAGTTTAATTTAAATGTCCCTGCCATTAGCATTGACCCAAGTCAGTTCCATGGTTCCATGCGGCAAGGGAAGAGTGAAGTTGACAGCGACTGCTGGACATCTCCCAGTGGTTCAGGATTCATGATTAGGGGGAAAACATATTTGAAAGATAGTATGAAGGTCAGATTTTCACTTGTAGATTTTTATAATGTTACTAAAATTAGCCTGATATGCCATGTTGCGGGGCTAGACACTTTGTATGAATATTAATTGCAATAGTATATATAAGTGTACTAGTAGGGTCGTTTTACCCTTAGTTACTGAACTTATCATATATAGGCTGTGAGGGTCTATCAGTAATTTACTTTACTAGGCTCTATTTAACTATTGTATGTTCCCTCTTAAGTCTTGAAGAAAAATAGAACAAAAAACTTCTCCAGCTTCATCTCTTTCATATTCTCTCTACTTTAATCATTATTGCGTTGTGTTTAAATTTATAATTCTAACAATTAACAGCAGTTGATCATGGCACCCACATCCATTTTATAATGTGATCCTCTAATTTCTTTGCCAGGGATAATTCATGTTATATTGACTTTATCAGGTTCCTGGAGGAGACCCCCTTCTCAAGCTAATAGCGGTTGATTGGTTCAAGATGGAGAACAGTGTCTCACAGATAGCATTGCATCCTCGATGCATTGTTCAGGTTATAGCAAGTCATGAGTGACTTTTTTTTGGGTGCAAATTAGCGGTGAAAGTACGAGTACAATAGTATTACAAGTAACGAATACATAAATTTGTAACCAATTGACAATTAGAGTATATGCTAACTAATATATAATTAGAGTAAAAGTACGAAGGAACATGTCTTCAAGGAGAATTGAACCCAAGACCTACTAGGTGGAAGCTTGAGTCAGATGCCACCAGGCTATTAGCCAACAGCTAAGTCATGAGTGTGATTGAGTAATCAATTCCACGTTTATAAAGAATTTTTGTTATATGCTTTCTGGAAAGGGATTAGAAATCATAGAAAGAGTCGTGTACATGTTTTCCATGTTTCAATGCAACTCCTTAAGAAAGTCATTGGCATAGTTAAGATCCCGTTTGAATGTTTTAAGTATACAGATCTCTTACAAACAACGTGCTATGTTCTGTCCATGTGGTGTTGTCCTTCTCATTTTAACATATGCCGATTCATGTTAGATGAGTCTTAAACATCCATATTTGTTTTTGATGATTCCCTTCCTTATTTTAGTCCTTTTTTGGTCTAATCTTAATCCTTCTAGGCTAGTGTAGCACCTCTCATTTTGTGCATCTGTTTTGGCATTTTGGCAGTTTACTATGACACTAACTCTACTTTCCTAATTGCAGTCTGATATAGGAAAGAAATTACCATTCATCCTTATCATCAATCTTCAGGTATGTATAGTCATTTATGTATTACATATACATTTAAACTATAAGATCTGATGACTGGGTATCCAGGCCATTGTAGTACTTTCTCATATTTTCTTAATAGTTTGATTATTAGAGACTTGATCTGGGGAGATGACTACTTCTCATATGATGTCATCATCTTAGAAGATGTGCATGGATGTAGCCCACATATGTTGTCTTCAGTTTATGTTCATTATCTTTAGAAGGAAAAAGCAACAATCAGAAGACAAACAAAAACATTCCTAGTCTCTAATGTGTCTCATCAGCTGTTTTTACATGGGTTGAAATCTATACATAACTAAATGACGATCTCTTCATTTTGGCTCGTCATACAACTGAAATGTTTTTATGGAGGATATTTCCATGATTAATTTCAGGTACCGGCTAAACCAAACTATAGTCTGGTTCTTTATTATGCTGCTGACAAGCCTATAAATAAGAATTCATTGTTGGGAAGATTTATCGATGGCACTGATGTGTTCCGAGACTCAAGATTCAAACTTATACCTAGTATCGTGGAGGTATTGACATGTTCTAGCATTGGTATTTAGCATTTCAAGATCCATGATGTTTTCTCCCTCACGAATTATAAATTCTTATATACAGGGTTACTGGATGGTTAAACGTGCAGTTGGCTCTAAAGCTTGCTTGTTAGGGAAAGCTGTAACGTGCAATTATCTTCGACAAGATAATTTCTTAGAGGTATGCTTCCACCATACTTGCTTATAGTTTTCTTTTTGTTGCATATAAGCCCCTGTTACATATGATACCTTATCGAGCGAGTTGGGTAATACCCGTTAGCTTATCGAGCGGGTCGGGTATTATCTAGTCGGGTACTGCCCGACTCGTTTCCACCACTACTGATTCGGTATATTTACTAAAATGAAAGAGATATCATAGGTGTTGCAAATTACAGAATTCCTTGTCAGTTCTTTCTATGTTGATGACATTTTATTGTAATTAGAGCGTATCGCTATATAATTTATGTGACCTTCCTCTAGTACTTTTGATGCGATACTGTCCTTTCATGAAATATTTCGATAGCAAAAAAGAAAGGAACGATCTCTTAGAATTAAAAAAAAAAAAGTGATTCGTATAATTCTATATTGGCATGGTATGCTGGATTAAGTATGCCAGAAAAATTTCTAACATAAACTCATCCACAATGCTTATATATGATATCAAAAGGGTAAAAATTGTCGGTGTCACCAAAATTAATGCCATTGATCAATCAATGTAGCAAGTGAAGACCATATATCTATGAGATCAGCAATGTAAAACCATTAAGGATAGAACCTTAGAGCTACACATCAGCTATTATACACTTAGTCATCACTCATCACAGAATTATTTGGGAGGTCCATATTTCCATATTCAATGTAATTGCCTCAGAAACCCTATGGCACAAAGTAAAAGCTACGTGTCACATTATACCAATATAAGTAAATAAGTGTATCTTCGTCTGCCAGTCCAAGTTTGATTTGTTCGGTAAAGTGTAGGGATGATAAGTATCCGTTTTACAGATTTTGTTGCAACTTTATACCTAGCTTTTCCTCTTTACCCTGTTTTCCAACTTATTTTTTGTGTCACACTCAATCAATCATCAATCAGGTCTAAAATGATCTATTTATTTATTTATTTTACTGCACAAAACCAGAAAAATCATTAAAAATGATCTATTTAATGTAAAGAGGGAAACGGATGGTGCTTTAACTCCTTAGTCCTTCCTGATTACATAAATTTTTGGAACTCATCATTCATCAAACCTGGAGCTCTCCTATAGTCATTACGATAGAGACCATATTTGATACCTTCCTGTAATATGCTAAGCAGAAGGGACAATTCCTAAGGTTAGTAGTGGATAAGGTTGTTTATAGAAGGGCCTGTACTTCATCATGTAAACCCAGCTAGTGGCTGAATCTGAACTACATATAATCAGGCGTAGTATTTTAAATTTCCTTCCTATTCTCTCAACTCTTTTGTTAGTGACGGCTATTCTTTGGCCACTGGATGACATTGTTTAGACAAGAGGCAGTTGTGTATTACGTATTTATCTAAACTTTTGCTCATATTCACAGATTGATGTGGATATTGGCTCCTCATCTGTAGCTCGCAGTATCATCAGTCTTGTGCTTGGATATGTTACCAGCCTCGTTGTTGACCTTGCCATAGTCGTGGAGGTCCGTCTTTGAAACTTATGATCTCTTTTATTTTCTGATTTTCCACTACACCGTTTTTATAGTCGTATAACTGCTGACAGCATCAAATAGTCAATACTAGTTTGTTTCAAAGCTGACATCAATGCCCATAAAATACAGGAGGAGTATAATTCATTTGGAAAACTATGTGATAAAATGCCATAATACATTTAAATTGATATAATACGTAGAGTATGCATATACGAGCGATACATGTTTTATATTAATCTTTAAACATGTTTTCTGTTATTTGGAAAAATACAAGAAGATATAGTCGTCTTCGTCTACCTATTCCATTGCTAGTCCAATAATATATTTCCCTATGATATCCCAATACGATGGTATAATAATTTTGACGGTGAGGCGTGTTTCAATTTCAGGCTAAAGAAGAGGCAGAGTTGCCGGAATACATTCTTGGAATTGTGCGGTTGAACCGTGTGAAGGTTGAGTCTGCTGTACCATTAGAGTCTTGAAATTGAAGCGTGTAGATTTAGTAAAAATTCTAGCAATGATAATGAGTTGTCGATAATTGATGTCAAAACGTCTAATATTGTTGGCAATTTGTGTGATTTCTATATCGATTAATATATATACATTTCTTGTTATATAATATTGTTTTTTTTAATTATTTCTTTGAGTTGCACTGGGGTTGATTCATATTCAAAGAAATCGTTGTACAATCATAAACTCATCCATATCTAACTCATATGCTCGGATGCATTTAAGTTACACTAAATTATCTTCAAATACAAATAAATGAGTCTGACTTACGAACTAAAATTCAAAAAATTCGAAACTAAAAGAAAAGAAATAGCTAAAATTCGAAGAAGTTAAAGGTAAAATTCTAGCCTTCGTTAATTCGAAACCACAAAAATTTTATTAAGAAACCCATTTCGATTGTTATTGTTTTATTGTTATTGCTTAAAACCACAAAAAATCTAACCTTTATAAAAAAATTTGAATGATATCTTCGTTTTTATTAGAACTAGTTATTTGCACGGTTGTACTAAACTTTGAAATTATTAGATGAAGTCGGTTGTTATGACGCAGGGGAAACAGGGACGGCGCCCCATTGTTAAGAACCATAAAAAATCTTTGTAGCTCAGACTTTCGTGTAGGAGGTCACGAGTTCTATTCTCACCGCTACACAATTATATTACATTTTATACATGATCACAATTCTACATGTTTTTATAAACTACTCACTAAATTTAAATGGGTATTGTTATTATTTTTTTAATATAAATTGTTACATTTTATAGAAGGTTACGCTTCTATATCTTTTTATAAACTACTCATTACTCAACTATATCTTTTTTAAATATAAATTGTATGTCCTTCCTTCTCGATTTAAATAGCCTTTTCGTAAAAACTATAATGCATAAATTTCTTAAAGAATAGAACATTGAATTTTATAATATTGTATTATATTAATTTTTTATGCAACAAACAATTATAATTTAATTAAATACTTATCTACATTTTATGAAAAATGCAATTCTTTTAACTTCTTGATCGGGATTGAAGTCCCTTATTGTCTTCATTTGCTCGCAGGGACGAAATCAGGATAGAATTTAAGGGGGGCATAATTTAAAATAATTAAATAAATGGGGCACAATAGACAAAGGGATTTGATCCCTGGTCTCCTTTGTGGAAACAAGAAGACTATGCCAACTGCTCCAACTTGTTTCTTTGTTGTTGCATACTTCTTATATTATATCATCTAATTTTAGAAAACCAGGAGGGGGCACATGCCCCCCCCTACCCCCTGGTTCCGTCACTGTTTGCTCGCAAGACCAAAAAATCTCGAGACCGACCCTTCTAGAATTGATAAATTTAGTTCCGAAAACTTGAAAAAAATCCACTATTATATTATTAGTTTAAAGATTAACTAAATTGTTAAAACATAAATATATTGAACTCTACACCCGCAAAAATTATAAAAGTTTGATATTTTAAAAATATACATTGAAACGAACCTAACAACATGTCATATGACTATATTATTATTCTTATAGACTAATAGAACTTCATGGTCAAAATTTTCAAAGTTTGACCAAAATAGAAAGTGGACAAACAAATTGGGTGGAGGGAGTAACATCATTTATTTCAAAAGGTACGTAATATATTTTAAATAATGGATAACTACCTCCATCCCAATTTGGTTGGTGATGGTGGTGGTGGTTGGTGATAAGGTTGATGGTGATGGTGATGGTGGGGAGGGTGGTGGTTGAAAATTGGTGAAGAAGATGAAGTTTGAGGCATAAAGGGTTTAATGAGGGGCAATTTAGTCCGTTCACCCAACTTTTATGATAGTTTTCAATAAAAAAAAACATTAACCATGGTATATATTAAATTGATGACTCAAATCATGGTATTCTTCCAAATTTCTCTTAAAAATATATAGAATTCAACAATAACTCATTACTTAAAAATTTATCCCTTGAAATTTAATATCCATTCACCTATAATCAAATTTATTTTTCATATATAATTAAATTACCCTAATCATAACATAGTTAATGCTAACACAACTTTAGCACATATAAAAACTTCGAATTAATAGATAACGAACTATTCAAAGCCATTCGATATAAATTACCCAATATGCTTCAAATTATGAAATAATAATAGATTTTCAATTAATTGATACGAATAAACCTATATAGGAATGCAATCTTAAAAAATATACAAATAGAGGAGAATTTTGGCAGATTGGCACTTTTTAGAGTCTTTTTTTAACTTAGAGCACACATCCTTTTTTTTTGCACAGGAGTAGCACACACCCCCTCCAAAATGACTAAATTACCCTTACTGAAAAAATCAAAACCAAACCCCCCTCCCATTTTAACATTCCCGCTTAATCTTCCCCCCCCCCCCATACACAATTTGTTTTTGACGTTTCACTCACCCCCCCCCCTCCCTCATTCCCTACAGCCTCACGGTGACTCCTTCTCTCATTCTCTTCTCTCACGCTCCCTCTCACACAACGTTGGCCGAATTGACGTGAAAAAAGGTAAGTTCTATATCTCTTCAACTTCAACTTCCATTATTTAGTATAAAGTTTGTTGTTTTTTTTATTTTTTTGATAGTTTTTGGTATAAAGTTTGGATCTTTGTTATTATTTTGGGTAAAAATTCGTTTATTTAGTTTTTTTAGGAGATATTACAATTTCGATGTTTGTAGTTGGTATAAAATTGTAATATTATTAGTTATTGTAGAAAAAATTAAATTATTTGGAAATTTTTATACTTTTTTAGTAGATATTACAATTTTCATGTTTTTGTTGAAAAAGTTACGATTTTTTGTTGAAAAATTTACGATTTTGGTAGGAACATTTTCGATTTTGGTAGACCAACTTAATTTATTTTGTCTAATGTTGTCACTTTGATATTTTTTGATGCAAAATGTTACTTTATTTGTAATGTTGGTGATTTTGGTGTCTTAAGCATTTATAAATTTTAGTATGATTTAGTGTGACCTAATGTACACGGATTTGCACCTTTTTACACTGATCTACACATGTTTACACTATTGTACACGGATTTGCACCTTTTTACACTGATCTGCACATGTTTACACATAGGTGCTAACATATAGTTTGTTATATATGCAGGAAATGACGGCGATTAAAGTTGACAATCGTGTAAACTTTGAATGTTTAGTTGAAGTGAAGAAGCACCTAACTCCGGGCAACTTTGAAAGAATGTTATCCGAATATCAGTTAATAGATTTTTTGTATAAGATTGCAGATTTTCCACTTCAAACTCAAACCATGAAATGGTTGATGAAGTCTGGAGAGGTTGTATCTAATAGGACCCCATCAAAGAGATATATGAAGTTCAATCTTGGTGGTCATGACTACAAGTTTGGACATGTCGAGTTTGCACTGATCTCTGGCTTGAATTTCGAACACATCCCATCCGTCGATGAATCTGTAATGACTCCATTGCGCGAATTCTTGGGGCAGTCTACACTCTTTGTACAATTGGCTGCCAAGCTCGATGAGGCTTCTGCAAAGGATAAAGATAGTGAGTTGACCCGGAAGCTTGTGGTCCTTGTCATAGTGCACAGCTTGATCTTCCCCAAAACAGATTTTAAGGTTGTGCATGTCAAATCCATATGTTTGGCCGATGAGCCGGATTTGTTCAACTTGTATCCGTGGGGTAGAATGATCTATGATGAGATCATAAAAGAGTGGTGGATCTTCTTTGCTAGGATTAGTAAGGAAAAAGCCAATGGTATGAAGATGACTTTTAGGCTTGTGACATTCCCCATTATGATTCAGTGTTGGGTACTTGAGTGTTTGACGCCGGAGTTGTCTTGCTTGTTGGGTGAAAGGGTTCCTGGAAAGATATATCCAAGGATTCTCCGGTGGACAAGGACAGATTTTGGTGATATAAAGTTAGCAGAACAAACCATTTTCCATGCTGATGAAGTAAGCTCTTGACACTTGTCTTTTTTCATGTTTATATTTGTCATTTTATTATTGTTTCCAATTGTTATCAGTTCTAAGGCTTAATGAGCATATTCTTCTTTCAGGTGTTCTTCATAAGAATGACTCCCGAAGAAGATGAGTTGGAGAAGGTATATTACAAAAACGTGCTAGCATATTTAGGCTATGACCCTGAACCAGTGAAGACTGTTCCGTTGAAGCGTCGCAGGATGCAGCCAACTGAAGATGATGGTGATGATGATGTTCCTGGGTTCTTATCAATAAGTTTGAATTTGAAAAAATTAGCATCTAAGATGGATAAGGGGCTACAACAGTTGGGAAATAGGCTTGGAGCTTTGGAGGAAAAGGTTAGCAAGCTTGAGATGGAGATGCCTACGGAGATTGAAAGGAAGTCGGTTAAACGTATGAAGAATACGATTGCTTATGACTTGAAGGTGGCTAAGTATGAGATGATGAAAGAGGTTAGGGCCGAACTTAATTTGAAGCCGCCTTCTCCCATTAGACCTTTTGAAGTGTGTGAAGTTGATTATGAAGACGACGGTGCTGAAAAGTCGATTGAAGACCCTGCTATTGTTGTCGTTGAGGAGCCTGCATTGAATAATCGAGGCCGGCCACGTAGAGAGAGGAAGGCTGCCAATGTCATTGAGGAGACAAAATTGTCTTACCAAGGCCGCCCACATAGAGAGAAGAAGCCTGTAATTAAAAGCCCATACACAGACTTAGAGAAGAAATATAAAAGAAGGAAAATGAAGGATGCAGTGAAAATTGATACTAAAGATTGGGTTGATGATCCCCTACCCACTCCATACAATCCGCCTGAAGATTATGCTTACAACACAACTAAGTGGGACATCTTAAAATCATGGATTGATGGGAATCTCTATAGGGAAAACATTGTAGGTCTGGAAGCTGTTGTTGATACAGTAGCTGCCATTAGTTGCAAGGTTCTCAAAAACTTGGTTTCAGAAAAAGGGTGGCTAAGTAACGAGGTATATTCTTAATTTTATATATTAAGAACATGTTGTAATTCTGGATTAGTTGTGTATTGTATATTATTGCTGTTTTATTTTGGTTTCAGAACCTGTTTTAGAACCTAACTGGTTTCAGAACCTGTTTTGTAAACTGTTGTGTATTGATGTGTTCAGTTGTGTATTGATGTGTTTAGTTGTGTATTTTTGTGTTCAGTTGTGTATTGATGTGTTCAGTTGTGTATTGATGTGTTTAGTTGTGTATTTTTGTGTTCAGTTGTGTATTGATGTGTTTAGTTGTGTATTTTTGTGTTCAGTTGTGTATTTTTGTGTTCAGTTGTGTATTTTTGTATTCAGTTGTGTATTTTTATGATTAGTGTCATTCTGTATGTTGGTTTCCATGTGTGTAATTGTATGGTGGTGGTTTTGCAGGACATTGATGCAATGTTGAGGTTGTTAAATATGCAGCAAGACACCTTTCCTAGGACATTCACATCGACTAGGTGGACTTGCTTGGGAAGTGTTTATAATAGGTTAATCAGACCTGCATATGAATCGTTCTCCAAGAACAGGCTGCTTGTTGCTGCCGAAGGAGCTGCCATGCAGAAGAGCTGCGGAACTATTTCATGCTAATTTCTGCGAAACAGACATTCTAGTTTAGTTTAATTTACTTAGGTTTGGTATTAAAAAACATATCTTTTGGAACTATTTCATGTTGGAAAAACTTGCAGAACCATATCTTTTGGTATTATTTCATGCTAATTTCTGCTAAAACAGTGTTATATCTCTCGTGTTCTTGTGTTATATTGTGTTTTCCAGTGTTTAATAGTGCGAAATTCTGTTGAACAATGTTATATTGTGTTTTCGAGTGTTTCATGCTAATTTATCTCGTTTTTCAGCTGTTTTCCAGTGTTCATACAACATTATTCATTTAAACATTCATACGACATTATTCATTAAAACATTCTCGCACTTAAACATTCAAACAACATTATTCATTAAAACATTCTCGCACTTAAACATTCAAGCAACATTATTCATTACAACATTCTCGCACTTAAACATTCATGCAACATTCTAATTTGATTTGTCAAGAGGATGCACGGGTACATATTCGTTGCTTGTGCACCTTTGTTTGTTGTGTCCCGTTTGCCTACACCGACCACAACGCTTGCGAACGATTTCCTCTCCTTGGGATGGCATACGCTTAGTCTTCCGTCTTCCCTTGTTCTTAACTATTGGTGGCAACACAACCACACTTTTAACACTCTCTGGAACAACATGTTCCCATTCACTTCGATGTGGAACAGGGTTCATAGGTAATGCATATGCTTGCCTCAGATATTCGATTGTATAATACCTACAAATGAAGAAACACTATTAAACACTTATACACACTGGTAAACACTACTAAACATTAGTAAACACTACTAAACACTACTAAACATTAGTAAACACATATAAGCACCTGTAAACGAATGTAAACACAAGTCGTAGGCTATGTAAACACAAGCACCTTAATTGAACATTCTTAACAGGGCACCTATAAGCAGTAGTACCTGGAACACAAGTCGTAGGCTGAAATGTTACGTTCCCGAGCAGCCCGTATTGCATGTGAACATGGGAGTTGGTCAAGCTGGAAGACATTGCATTTACAGGTTCGCAGCTGAAGATCAACCGTAGGGTCATGTTGGCCATCTCGAATGTGGAACCTGAAATCATCTAACGGGTGCACCTTGAAATGACGTGACGCGTCATCTCTGTCCTGTACCTTTTTCTCGGCATCAGGAGTCAACTTGTTCGACCATTCTTTCGCAACCCTTAGACGATCATGAAACCAACCTTGGAGTATCGTTCGTATCGTTTCCAACATGCCAACGATAGGAAACTCACGAGCCTCTTTTAACAGGGCATTCATTGACTCAGCAATATTTGTCGTCATTATACTATAACGCCTCGTCGGGAAGAAACAACGTGCCCATTTTTTTGGATCGGCGTCCATAAGGTACTCAAATATATCCCGCCGAGTATGCTTCATATGTTGGAATTTTGCCTCAAACTCTAGTTGCGTATATGCCTTAGCCACACCATATAAGAACTGTTGTGCCTTCACTTTATATTTCGCAGTCATGTTCATGCCCAAATGAAACATGCAAATTCCATAGGTAGAACTGGGAAATTCTGCTTTGCAACATTTTTCAATTGATGGATGACGATCCGATATGAAAACCAAATCTTCCCGGATCCCTACAACTTGTTTTAGATTCTTCAAAAACCAACTCCATGACTCATCGTTCTCCGTGGCCGCAACACCAAAGGCTAATGGGAAAATTTGCTGATTCCCGTCCATACAAGCAGCAACGAATAGTTTACCTCTATATCGTCCCTTTAAAAAGCTCGCATCAACCGCAATAACTGGCCGTATGCTAGACCGAAACCCCATAACACAAGGCCCAAATGCCAAGAAGCATTGCTCAAAACAATTGTTCTCATCTACTTCATATGCCGATATTGTTCCAGGATTAGCTTCATTCAACAACCAAAGGTAACTTGGTAAACTTTTAAATGATTCTGCAGGATCTCCACGTACCAAATTTCTCGCAATCTCCTTCGCTCTCCATGCTTTCCAATAACTAACTTTTATCCCATATTCTTTTTCCAGGTTGTCCTTGATTACATTAGGCCTGTTATCATCGTCTTTAATCATCCTTTGGGTGTTAGAATGTGTAATTTTAAATTCTCGATTAGCCCTCATAGCAAGGTAACGCAACCTAAGAATCAAATCAGCCTTTGTAGGTAAAGTTTCACCGACACTCAAATCTGTCAAAACATGTATATTGCTTGATTGTAGGTCCGAAGCACCAACATCCCTCCGTCTACTGGTTCGATCAGCAGTCCCTACAGTCATACAACAATTACAATTACTAAAAAACTTGAATACAATCAATAATAACGAATTTATAATTTTTAACACTAATTTACCTGTGCGTACAGGTGTATCAAGATTTGGTGGATGACTTTGACCCACGTCTGGACTTTGTGCCATCGATTCTGCACGAGGGCTTTCATGGGCAGACCAATTGAATCCATCTTTAGCACTAGAATCAACAAAAACATGAAAGTAAGGATCATACATGCCTGAAAGAGCACAATCAAAAGGATCCGTACGTTCATGGTGGTCATCACTGTCCTCATTATCAAATGGGTCATCACTTTCGAATTCATCATTACTATCCTCCTTTTCAATTTCCGCCGATGATTCCGATATCAATTCAACATCCTTTTCGATTTCATCATTACTATCCTCCTTCTCCTTCTTTGTCGAATGGTGCGTTATATTATTTGCAAGGCCATGGAATTGATTACTCATTACAATATCATCCAAACCCAACACTGTTTCACCTCCCCTAGGCTTGTTCACACTTTTACTATTAAAAACATGTACGGGAGACTTAGGCTTCTCTTTAGAAATAGGTGCAACAGACTGTCCAATTTGTTTTCCTTTTGGCCTCGTAGTTATACATAGAGGAATAACATACTCCCGTTTTCCGTTTAACTCCATGATTTGCGAAATATCTTCATCCGCCTCCATTTCAATCGGACACAGCTTTTCTTTAGTCATGTATGTAACCCATGCATGGACTTGAATTACATTATCATCTCCACTAATCCGCATTTTGGCACAAATCTTATCTATTAGTTCCGCGTAAGTTGTAGTCGCGGTCAATCTTATAAACTTCGTAGACACTGCATCATACTCCCAACAACCATTTGCAGTTTTTTTCCACTTCCCATTACAATTAATGGGGACCAATAAACCTGTAAAAAATACAAGTAATTCATTTAGTTCTACCTTCTGGGTTTAGCGTTTATGTGTGAAAAGTGGTGTTTAAGTATGCAAAGTCACGTTTATGTGTGCATATTAGTGCATGTATATGATTAAGTGTCTATCATTTTAATCATGCGTGGATCTACCTAAAAATGTCAATCGCAACCTGAAACCACCATGAAACAAACATGGATCTAGGAATATGAGTTAACACACCCAACAACCACAAAAAAGATTCTATCTTTCTTTCAAAAATAATAAATATACCTTTGTCGTGTTCCATTTCTTTGCCTTTCCCCTTCAAAACCGCGTCAACAATTGCAGGTCCGAACGTGAACAGTTGCAGGTCCGACCGGGTTCCAATGAGGTAGAAAAAGACTTGCAGGTTCGAATGGGGAGGGTGGGTTCGATTGAGTTCTTAAATCTTAGATGGAGATGGAGATGGAGATGGCGATGGAGATGGAAGAAGAAGAAGAAAATGTTGAAAATGGTGGAAGAGGAAAGAAGAAGAAAAATGGGGGAAGAGGAGAAGAAGAAAAGTGTGGAAAAGGGTTTTGATTTTTTCAGTAAGGGTAATTTAGTCATTTTGGGGGGGGTGTGTGCTACTCCTGTGCAAAAAAAAAGGATGTGTGCTCTAAGTTAAAAAAAGACTCTAAAAAGTGCCAATCTGCCAAAATTCTCCAAATAGAGAAGTAATCTTTCAAAGGTAATCATCACCAATATAACGATGACAATAGACATCCTAATCTTCACCTATATAAATACTAGAAGCCATAACACTAAACATCACCAACTCACAATACATTTATATTATAATTTTTCTTCTTTTTCCTCATTAAAAAATGAAGAATTCCTAGAGGTAAGATCTTATTGGAATACACTAGTGATGATTATGCTAGGAGTATTTTTTTCAAGAAAAGGAACAAAGGGATGATCAAGAAAGTTGATGAGTTGAACACTCTTTGCAATGTAGATGTTCGTACAATCATCATGAGACCTTTTGGTGATGAACCAACAATTTGGCCACCTTCTCATTTCTGTGCTCAAGGAGTTGTTGAATTTCGAGGCTTGTCCGAATCGGGCAAGAATAAAACATGTTCGATACTCAAAAGTTTTTCTTATGATGTATATCTTTGCAATACTTTTGAGTATCGAACATGCTTTTTTCTTGCTCGATTTCGGACAAGTCTCGGAATCTTTCCATAACCCCTTGAAAACCCAAATGAGAAGGTGGCCAAATTGTTGGTTCATCACCAAAAGGGCTCATGATGATTGCACAAACATCTACATTGCAAAGAGTGTTCAACTCATCAACTTTCTTGATCATCCCTTTGTTCGTTTTCTTGAAGCAAATTCTCCTAGCAGAATCATCACTAATGTATTACAATAATAAGATTACCTTGAATTTGTATATTGTATAAGATTTCAATCCTATATAGGTTTATTTTCGTATGAATTCATTGACACAAATTATTATTTCATAATTTTGAAGCATTATAGGTAACTTATATAGGATGGTTGTGAATAGTATGTTATCTGTTAATGTGAAGTTTCTGTATGTGTTAAAGATGAGTTGAGACTAGAAATTATGTAATGATTAAGGTAATTTATTTTTATATGAAAAATAAATTTAGTTATATAAGAATGAATATCAAATTTCAATGGATAATATTCATAAGTAATGAGATATTGTTGACTTTAATATATTTTTAATGAGATAAAAATATGTATAGAAAAGTGTATTCATGAATATTAATGAGAGTTTTCACATGATACTACCTTATGTAAACTATAAATGTATATTTCCATTCTTTCTTTATTGTTGCAATAATTTAATTGACATATTACCCTATGTAAACTATAATGGTTCTATTGAAATGTTTGTATATTATAGCCTAATTACGAAATTCCACCTTTCAAATGATAATTGTGGTTACTTAACAAATACTCCCTCCGTCCCTAAAAGATTGTCACATTTTGACTTTTGTGGTCAATTACAACAAAATTTGATCACGAATTCTCACTAAACGAAAATAAATAATATAGTCTTGTGGGACCTCGTTAGATTCGTCTCAATATATATTTTTGAAATATCAACTTATTATAATTTTTTTGCATTTAGAATAAGAGATATTTGTATTTTAAATCGTGTTTTATTGACCACCAAAAGTCAAATGTGACAATCATTTAGGGACGGAGGGAGTAAATATAATGGTGAAATTTTCAAACATCAAATAATCTTAATTAACTCTAATGGTAAAGCTCTTGCTAGTGACCAAAAGGTTCTGGGTTCGAAACTCACCTCATCGCTAATTTACTAAAAAAAAAAAAAAAAAATCTTAATTAAGTCTTGTTTGGATATAAAGTAGGATCATGAAAATCATTAAACCTACAATCACATTTACTACTTTAAACTGAAAATTGAAAACACCAACTAATCATAATAACCATATTTTTTAATAAAAAATAACCATTATTTATCGATAATAAAAATAAACTAACTATATAAAATATATATAATTATTAAATATATATAGCTAATATACTTATCATTATCAAATTTGATATAACAATGGTATCTCAATTATTATATTAAATAACCTTTTAATATTTTAAATCGTAGCATTTGTAAAGTTTAGATTATTAGTCATAAATGTATGATAATAGTACTATGTAAGCAAACAGAAATTGAATACATAATGTTTGAGGGGCATCACAAAGATATATGGTTTTGGGGCAGATAGAAAAAATATTGATAGTTCACGAGGGAAATGGTCAAAATGTCATTCATCATTTCAGTTTCCAAGTTTACAATATCATGGCTAGAGACAAAGTGGGAACTTCTAAATTTTGGATTTTTTATAAGTAGTTTATGAATTTTAATTAGACCATAAAATAGGTAGATATACAAATCATATGCATATATTAATTAATGATTGAGAATATATAATAAATTTTTTTTATGGTCAATTTTTATTTAGTTTCTCAAAAAAATGTTACCAACTTTTCTCAAAATATTTGTGTTTGAGATCTCGTTCGATACAAAGTTATCTAGATAACCATTTGTTGTTGGTTAGTGGAGGTGTATATATTTATATTACTTATATTTTTTTTATTTTTTTTAATAGTGTCTTCTTGTTCATGTTCTAATTAAAATTGTTGAACCATTGTTAAGAAGTGAACTCCGAAACAAAACAGTTTTTCAAACAAACTCTCATCTGATGGTCCAGCTGAATATTGATGCATATGGACATTGTAATATCGTATGAAAAATATCATTAATATTCAGGAATACACTCTTTTATACATATTTGTATCTCATTAAAACTATTTTATATTCAAAAATGCCTCATTATATATGAATATTATCCCATGAATTTGGATATTCAAGCACATCTAATCAAATCTATTTTTCATATAAATTAAATTACCCTAACCATTACAAAGTTGCTAATACCATATAATAATATTGTGGAATGGATTATTTGTATTACTGAATAATTATTCATATTTATACAGAAAGTTGCCTACCATTACGGGTTAATACAGTCAATGCTAATAATGGTCACTAATGACAGTCAATGCGTATAGAACTCGCCAGACAATGCGTATCGCCAGACAACAGGGGTACGATCGGACCGGTTTTTGCGGTTTTTTGCCTAAAAAAAAATCGATCCGATTTTTCGGTATTTTAAAAAATCAAAACCGAAACCGGTCCGAAAACCGAAAAAACCGAGTTCGGTTCAAACCGCCGGTTTCGGACCGGTTCGGTTTTTGGGCCGGTTATGGGCTTCAAATACTGGGCACTTTTTGGGCACTTTTTGTACAGATTGATGGGCTTTTTAACTACAAATTCATATTTAGATTCATATTTTGTGCTTTCTAATTGGATTTTTTTGGTCTAAATCTACCATCAACACAAAAAACAATACTCACAAGTCACAACCTCAATATAAATTAATAACAATATCATTCAAATGTTTGGAATATAAAAAAATAAAAATATTGTTCAAAGTCCAAAGAATATCAATCGGATCGGCTTTTATCCGCCGGTTATTTTTTGTAAGACCGATCCGATCCGATCGGTTTTTTTAATCCAAATAACTGAAACCGATCCGATCGGTTTTAAAACCGAAAAAAACCGCCGGTCTTGGATCGGTTCTGTCCCGGTTCGGTTTAAGTCCATATCCAATCGTACCCCTACCAGACAATGCGTATCGCACTCGCCAGACAATGCGTATAGGACTCGCCAGTCAATAAGTATGGGCTTTGCTAGTCCCATACTTAGATAGCATTTTGTACTTATATAGCGCTCCAATTGAATTGGGTCTTCTTTAACGGATATTAATACTTTCAATTGAATTGGATATTGTGCCAATAGCCTAGACTTGTTCATCCAGTACTTGTCCAATCTTGCGAGCCTATTAACGCCAACACAAAAGAGTTATCTAAGCACCCACTTAGATAACACTTGACAAATGCGCTATCTAAGCAGATATTTATAATAGTGTATAGTAAGGAATTAATTATTATTAATTGAGAGAATACGTGTCAAGTTAAATATTTTCTGATGACTTTTTGGCCACTTGCCCCTTGAGCTATTGTTGTCTTTTTAATTTAATCCTTGATCCTTGATGTATAAGTTGTTTTCTGAATTGTCCCTTACTATATTATTCATTTATGAGATGCCTGTGAACCAGCTTTTAAGCTTCAAATAAAAAAACAACTATTTATACCTAAGGGTAGATCCAGGAATAAAATTTAGGGTGATCCTTAATAACTTTATATATATATATATTGTGACCATAAATACGATATATAAAAAATCCAGTATCTAACTTTAATTATAAAGATAAATACGTTGCACTATTAATGAATAATTAAAAATTAAATTGATTAAAAAAGAAGAAGTGTACAAGTGGAAAGGTTTCTGTTTTGTGATTGTAGAGCAGAAAAACAAAGTGTGGAATAGGGTTTTGAACCCTAGTGGCTCGCATGAAAGAGCAATGCTATCACCATTTCAGCAGCGTTTTCCTTCTTGTTTTTGGGTGATTTTTACAAATTAATGTCGCCAGTCGTAAGGCTTCTGCTTGCGTAACTGTAGAGCAGAAAATAAAAAGTGAAAAAAGGAGATTCGAACCCTATGGTTCACATGAAAAAACAATGTTAGTATTATTACTATTTCAATAACACTTTCATTTTCGATTTTTGGTTGTTTTTACAAATTGATAACCAAACCATGGTGATTCGCGTGAAAGAGCAATATTATTACCATCTTAACTACACTTTCTTTTTTGTTTTTGGATGATCCCGTGCATATATTGACCACCTTTTGAATCCGCCCCTGATTTTACCTTGATCTTAATCTAAATAACAGAAACACATTTTAAAATATTAACTCTCCACCATCTTCACCTACGCATAGTCACTATACCCATAGTCCTGCCCTTACCCCAAACTTTTCACCTTGAAATCATTGAAGTCCTAATATATAGAGACTATCTCATCATATTCATACAAGTCAATGCAAGGGACTAATTTACACCATAGAAATCCACGAGCTCTCGAATTAATCTCATAAAACAGGATCTGAAATAACACCTAACCATTCATTCTGTGAGCTTAACGAAATATGTTGAACATAGGATGCTGATGAACTTACAAGAACCCAATAATGTAAACCTGAACAGTCAAATTTCCCCTGAAATGACAACACCGTTTATTCATTGTAAAAGGAAACAAGCTTAGTATCGACTTTCATTTTGCTGAACTGAAAATATATTAGAAGATAAACATTATCATAGGTCGCACTCAAATGAATGATAAAATTACACAGGTTGTCCTATTTCTTTAATTACGGTCCGAGCCTCTATAACCACAAAATTTATCATCTTGCAATACAACTCAAAAGTCGTAAAAAAGACATCACAAGAAAAACCTCCTGCGACTGGTATCCATTTCCGGCTGCATTCAGAAAGGTAAAGGGGTTAAAATAGGAGAACAATCAGATGATAACCCACTTGTCGTTAGGAGAAACATTATTAAGCTAACCATCAAAAAACAATGTAACACACCTTGTGAACCCACTCATATTCTCCACTCTTGGTATCAAAAGTTCCATGCTGGAGGCTGGTCAATTTCAGTGTGAACTGAGGGCCGCATTCCTGCAGGATTTAGAATAGCATGATTAACAATAAAGACATGAAGAAAGCATAAATCACAGAACGGTCCCGATATGACATGATTAGCATGATTAACAATAAAGACATAAACAAACTATATGGATCAAAGAAAAATCATAGGGTATGAACTGCATCATTCATCAATGGTGAACTTTAACTAAGTGAATAGTTACACAATCAATTAGGTCATGCACTAATGTGTAAGAATCTGACTACCCTTTCTCATATAAATAAGAATAAACTGTTATTCAGAAAGACTTTGAAACCCATCATAAATCTATATATTCTTTTGACTCCACTTGATTGACAGATAGTTTTTATAAAAATTCAAGTGCTTCACAACATCAGAATTTCACCTCAATTTTAATCATATCATAAGGATACAAATATGGATTAAACAGAACTCAAAAAATACAGAATTAAGAAACAGATCCAATATACTAATGTGCAATGATATTGTGAACCAGCGACTGTAGATGTTTAGAATGCACTCTTAAAAATACGGAGTGTAACATGCTCAATCCTTTAACTCTACTGTGTCACCTCATCTTTCTTGTTCCAGGGTAGGAGGCAGCTATACCACAAGAATTATAAGTTCTAAACCAATAGAGAAAGAAAATACAGAGATGAAAGAAATAAATGCACTAACCTGAAGCCTTGTTTTGACTTTCTGCTGAATACTCGTCGCATCTGGCTCAGTCTTGCTTTTCCTACTTTTGGGGTCCTCATCCTTCGTTTCCTTGGCCTCAAAAATATAACTTCAATATCCAAAATTGGTTGTGAGAAGATAATCATAGAGCATATCATATTCATGGAGTACACAAAAATGTAAATATTAACAGAAGACCAAAAGATTACTATTACCGATGATGACGGAAAAATATGAAGTCCCGCTGGTTGTGGAAAGTTACAACTCGCCGACCTCGGAATTCAGGATCTTGTGCAAAAAGTGATTGTATCATTCTACATTAAAGATAGTCACATAAATATCACTAATGTCATGGGCAGATGCATAAACAAGTTGCATACATATCACTAATGTAATGGGAGGAGATGCATAAACACTAAACCATAAATATCACTAATGTAATAGGAGTAGATGCATAAACATGAGATTTAAGAGCCATGACAGCTCCACACAGGCTAAAAGAGGTGATAAGTACAGACAAACCTGTCATTATTTGATTATGTGACTAAGTTTTACATGTCTTTTAAGAATATGTGCACTTTGATGCGTATTAAAATGTTCTCTTACACATTTGAAATAGGCAAGACTAGACAATCTTGGTGGGATGGAGGGAGTATATAATACGTAATTATTATATTATGAATACTCACAATTGGAAGGGAATGCTCTATTCTTACTCCAAATTTGCTAGACTTATATTTCATTACAGATGAACATTAACCACTATTGCATATGTCAAAGAAACAGATCATCATAAAAAATTTAAAAATTAACATTAACATCATAAAGCGGAAAATGATGGGGAGACCTAAGGATTGTTCACTCCTTCATGCAACATAAAAATGTCATCTACCACTATATTGCTACCACTATATTGCAACAATAGAAACATATAGAAACAACCAGCATTAAAATATAACGAGATATTACCTCCCAACACGATGTCCTAAACGGGTTACGAAATTATTTAACACCAGCTCAGGCTTGTGTCCTGTAGGGTTTCCGTGATTCTGCAATATCATCAGCATAATTCGCGGTAAAGCATTTACAGGCATGCAATTACATCATATGGAACTCAAATAAAAAAACATTCTCCATTGATACCTATTATATGCACATCAATAACATTGTTATATATTGATATAGGAGCAATTACTTTGGGTTTGCAAGTACAAAAGCTGAAAATAAAGTCTGATGATTACAAGATAAGACAAATAGCTGAGTGAAAGAAGAAATCCTTTTTCAGACCTGCCAATTTCAAGACAAATCATGTATTTGATGAACATGTGAACTGCAAGCGTTAGCTAACATGGGCTAAAACCACAGAAGTGGCGATTCACTCTCTTATTCAGTAGCTTTAATTGGACTGTTTGTCATATCAACTTCAGATATATTGCTGACTGGACAAGGTGATATTTGATACTTACTATAGAGGTACTTTAAATTTATGCTTTAGTCTTTAGATAATGAATTAATAGTGCAAAGTGAAAACATGAATTTAACGAACTCCATGACCTTTAAATTATTCCTCTTTTTTACCTTAATTTCCTTCCTCAATTTCAAATTTGACAGTTTAAAGTGGGCAGTAGGCCCATCAGGTAAACCAATAATCATGAGACCGTCTGGAGAAACAACAAAATAAAAAAATCAATACCAATAGCAATAAAAAAGAGGATGAACAAATAAGGAGTACCAGAGAAGGGGCAAAGGAGGTAACCTGGTTCACGGCGGTTAGTGTGAACAACTATTATAGAAGTGAAGTCCTTTTTTCTTCCATATTCAACAATCTGCAGAGTTTAAAAAAGATAGTAAACAAAAATAGTGCATTGCAACTATTTGGAATTTTACACCGGTGTTGAAAGCAAACCTTTTTCAGGTCATACGTTCCTCGCTTGTAATAGTGAGAATTAGGAATCACAGCTAATAGATCAGTTATAAAGTCAGGTCCTCTCTGCAAAAAAAAAAATCAACCATGAGTTAGAACCAACCAACCAATTGACAAGTTCCAGAAACGGTAAAGGTTGAATCTTTAGAAAATATACAGAGAAGAAACACAAGGTGAATTTAGAAACAATGTGAAGATGAGAAACAAAACAAACCCACATACAGATGAGTTAAAGCGGGAGGTCGTGATCAGTATCTTGGGAGTAAGTCCTTGCTTCAATATTGGATTAAATTCGTCCGCATCATTACCAACAAAAAGCTACAACCAAGAAACAATAGATACCCCTGAACCTCAACGAGCAAAAAAGAAAATAGTACCCGAAATACACTGACACCAAAAGTGTATTAACAGAAATTCACCTCGTCATCGTCAGGCTGGCAAATAGTTTCATCGGACTCCCTCGTATTCTCAATAGTCTTGGGCACTTGCCTCGGTGGAGGCTGCATACACAAATACAATTTACAAACCAATTCAAATTCTGCACTTCCATTATAAATATAAATCGTTCAATAACACAAATACAATTTAAAAATGAAATACTAAAACCAGCACCCCAAATTTAATTTTCAATGACCAAAATTAACAAACTTTAGAGTGGTGTTAGCACACGTAACTTGGATTTGAACCAAGAATAAGCATACACAAAACCTTTCACGAAATATTACACAATTTATATGAAAAACACTTAACATAAAAAACTTAGTACCCAAAGTAACCTATTAAATGTTATCCACGGACCTATTCACCAATTCAAAATTGGATATTCTTTTTGGGACAGAGTATTCAAATTACTTGAATAAATGTTATATACTCACCTCTTTGCCAAATACATACAGCATATTAAAAAATACTTAACTTCAGAATTCAAAATCCCATTCATAACAAATTCAAAACTTGGCAATCATTTGGGACAACGACCAACTAAACATTGAAAACTGGACAACCTTTGCAGTATAAAGTATGCAATTTACCTAATTAAATCTTATATACTAACCTCTTTAGTACAACATATTCAAATTTACTTCAATTTATGATTGAGAAACTAAACCTTCAGAATTCAAAAAAGGCAATCTTTTCAGGACAAATTGAGTACACGTATCACTTAATTAAACTAACAAACTGGACAATCTTTTTGGGACAAATCAAATATTCAATAGTGACCTCTTGGCCAAGTTCTTCAGCCAGTTTTTCAGCAGCATCACGAGCCTTAGCCTGCTTACGCTTGTCGAGTTTCTTCTGCTGTTTGAGTTTGGCGTAAACTGCAGACCTCTTCTCTTTGTTCTTTATCGTCGAGGGTTGCACTGTTCTCACCCTGCTTACAGAACCTTCCATTTTTCCTGCTTCTTCTTCGTTCTTCGAATATTTCTTCTTCTGATATCCATCTTCGTCCCCATCACCATTTCTATTTCTCTTTAAACCCATTGAAAATAGAGAGGACGAGATAGTTAGATTTAGGGTTTAGGTTTTAGCTGCCGCGATTTGAAGATTCTGTCCAAGTTTATAATAAGGGATCGTAAAAACAAACCAACCTGACCAAACTCGCCAATACCGGTTAGTTCGGTTATTGAGTCGAGCTCGGGTGAATTATCAAAACACCAAAAAATTGGGTCGGGCTTGGATATATATTGAAATCCCCCCGAAATATAAATACCTAATTATATTTTTATTTGTCATTTTATATTCGGACACGATAATTAAAGAAGAAAAAGTTATTCAAATGTGTTACATGTTTAGAGTTAATTGAATAGCATAGTGAAAAATACTCTTGCTCATGGTCTCGAAACTCAGCTCATTGCTAATTAACAAAGAAAAACAATCATTATATGTTTACCGTTATAATAGCAAAAGGAAACATAAACATAATGACATGTAAGAAACAATAAATATTAATCACGAGTAAAAAGTAGAACGATTATTTATTTACATTTATAACATTATACTTAATCTTCTTTTTTTGGAGTTAATCGAATAACCTAGTGAAAAAGGCTCTTACTAGTGACACATTGCTCGAGCTAAGGTGAGGTGTGTTAATGAAGAAGGAGGACGAGTTTAATTAATTCTAGTCTTGTTATGTTAATGCCACTTTAGAATCTTGTTTTCTACGAATTTACTCGCAAACACCCACCTCCAGTAGCTATCCTTACATCAAACGCCATGAATTATCTTCAGCTCTCTGTATCATCCTTGAACACATATCCAATTCACCAACAATTACTCCTCCTCATTAATAAAAACAAGAAACAATCTAAATTCGAATGCAAATGGACCAATACCTTATCTTTCCAACAAACCCCAATATCATGCATCTCTTCATCATCTTCTCCTTCTGAACCCAAACTCAGTTCGAATACATCCACCAAGCTATTTGTAAGTGGTGAGTTCTATGTTATGTGATCACAAAAATTAGATCTCAAATGAGGTGAACTAAAACTATCTCGATTGTCGATTCAGACTGGTTTTGGTTATTTTTATTTCTGTCTGGATTTTTGTTTATGTTCCTAATGTTCTTCAGACTGCAGGGCTCTCATTTAGAACAACAGAAGAAAGCTTGAGGAATGCTTTTAAGAACTTTGGCCAACTTGTTGCTGGTATGAAGATCATCTTGTGTGTTGATCAGTTTTACTTCCTTGGTTTAATCTCCTCGGCCTGTGTGTTTTTATTTTCGAACTAAACATCTTAGACTTTTGTAGTGAATTTGGTCATGGACAAAATAGCAAATAGACCTAAGGGCTTCGCCTTTGTTCGTTATGCGACAGAGGAGGAATCGAAGAACGCCATTGAGGGCATGCACGGCAAGGTGTGTGTGCAATGCCAAGATTGAATATCTCTATGGGTTATTGTTTCATCTTGACTTCTGCAGAGTTTCATTTTTTTGTACCAAAATTTAGTTTCATTCTTATTACCACAATCTCTTATAGGCTTTATTCAATTGAAACATGAGATTGATCTATGTTATGTCTGTTGATCTGATTCAGTCATCATATCTTTCTTTCAGTTTCTGGATGGCAGAGTTATTTTTGTGGAGGTTGCGAGGCCAAAATCTGAACTTCGACGGGAGAGCAACCGATAATAGGGACAGTTACACGGGCACTAACTGCTTAAGATCTCTAGTGATAGTTGTCAACAAATTGAGGGACCTGTATTTACAATGATCTATAAACATTGTTTACATTTTAATTCCACTTTGGACATTCATATATACGAAGTACTCCCCCACATCGCCTCATTTCAACCTAAAAAAATAAAGTATACATGAAAATGACGACCATAATTAGTATCTAATGTTTTGATCATTTCTGTAGTTTCTTCGCGCAACTCCAATAGAACAGATAATACATGAAGATATTGTTATTATAATAGATTTTAATGAACAACCTTCTTATGTTGATGAATACATGTTCATTTAGTAAGAACTTAAATAACAACTGAAGTGAAAAGCTCACTCTATAACTATTTCTTGAGGCGTTTCCTCCTGCTGGATAGTTAGCTCTTCCAGTTTAATCCCAGCAGCTTCCACTGTCTTAGTTACCCATTCTTTCAGCGGATCATCATTTAAATCAAGCCGCAGAAATCCTGCGAAAACCCCTCCCATAAACGCAACTGGCTCCTGTAAAGATATTAAATATCAGGGTTAAGAATACCATAAAAACATACAATCCGCAAGGAGGAAAGTAGTTGTCATTACACCATTTACATAAGAACACAATGAAGGCCTAAACATAATTTTCTGGTTGCTGCGGGAACTACAATAGTGTAATCCTCACTGCTAAAGAAATGATATGTGGGTTTTCTCCAAAGGAGATATACAACTGCCTCAGCGACGAACTTGCCAATGAGCTGGAGGGGTTTTATAAAGTGAGGTGGAACCACTAGCTTTGATCATGTTCAAGAAATCAAAATGTCGTAGCTCAAATGCAAAATATCCCACAAGATTTGAAGGGTTATTGTCACACAACCATGCAGCTTTCATGCACCACGTGATGTCCTTAGCAATAGGGTAGTTAGGATTTCCTTATTCAATAAAATGGTCATCTCCTATGTTGTAGGAACTGATCAGGTAGTTGTTTACTGGCTAGTTTGTTAGGTTGTTTATACTGGCTAGTTATTTGCTTATTAGTAGGATTGTGGTTGCTTTCTGTTATCTTTTTCGGCTATATATATTCCATCTGCTCAATCAATAAAGACATCAGTTGAAAGCATAAGCATATGCAATATTCTATCAAACACTTTCATATTGTTTTGTTCTTGATTAATTAATCTGATATATCAATTGCAAGCAGCAACCTTTCAGTTGGTATAACATCAGGATGAATGAAGGCAAGACATCGAGCAAGATACCTCACTTCAATGGGAAACACTATGCCTATTGGAGCGAGGTCATGGAGAATTACTTAAGGGCCAAGGGGCTGTGGAATGTGACTGACATTGGAATTGGGGAAGCTCCTGAGGGAGCTGATGATCAAGAATTAGCTCTCATTGATGAAGCTAGAACCAAGGATCATAAGGTAAAACACTATCTATTTCAAGCATTAGATAGAGATGTTTTTATACAAATCTTAGACAGAAGCACATCTAAGATCATTTGGGATTCTCTTAAAAGCAAATATGGAGTGAATGACAGGGTTAAAAGATCTATGCGTAATCTGTTAAGGAGGGAATTTGAGATCTTAGAAATGAGCAATAAAGATAGCATAAACAGTTATATTGCTAAAGTTAATCAGATAGCAAATAAGCTTAGGAGTAATGGAGAAGTTATTGGTGATACTGAGATTGTGCAGAAAGTGTTGAGAACCTTAACAGATAAATACACATATGTTGTAGTCTCTATTGAGGAATCTGAGGATGTTGAGAATATGACAGTAGATGAATTGGAGTGCACCTTAACCTTACATGAACAGAAGTTTATGAGGTTCACTAGGGAAGCTGATGATCAAGCCGGAAGATTTTCGAATCTCAATATAAGAGGAAGAGGTAGCAGTAACTATAGGGGTGGATCTTACAGAGGTAGGGGAAGGAGCAATGGCAGAACATCAGTTAGTAAGGCACAAGTAGAATGCTTCAAATGTCATGAGTTAGGACATTACCAGTATGAATGTCATTTGTTTCCTTTTCAACCATAATCTTGAGATGTTTCTCAAAACTGAACAATTCTTATTGTGATAATATTGGACAAGAGAAGAAAGTAGAAAAAGAAGGACAATAATGAGCCATAAATAAGAAACAAAAGTAAGAAAAAGATATACGTTTTCTGAGTTTTAAAGAGTGATCTTATTTGCTTTCCACAATATACATTAAATAAACCAAAGCCACAATGAGACGCATATAAAAGAGGTAGAAAATCCTATAGTCCTATCCGAATAGCTCAAATATGAATTTCTTTGAAGAGTATAAGTGACAGTCATCATTTTGCAGCCTAGATTTCTACGACGTTGGAACTCACATATGGCAAGACTAACTCACACTCCTACACATTCTCAATTGTTACGACCCTTAGAGCTTGAGCAGATAATCACAAATGCCGCATCTCTAAGTTCAAAGAAAAGAGTAGAATATATATGAGTAATGGATCCCAAGAAAAAAGTTGCTAGTGTAATTCCCTATAAGTCTATTAACAATCGGATTCCAACTATATTTCCAGAAGTCTGGTTCTATACGCAAATAGAACTGAATCTCGATTCAGGGGTGACATACGTAGTCAAATACAGATTACAAACGGAATGAATTTAAACCCCAGTTTAACGAACAGAGTAAACAAGCATTTATGAATCGCTCAGCTTGATAACAAATGTAATTCCCATTAAATCCCCCCCCCCCCCCCCCACCGCTAATGGAATACACAACTACAAAATATCTAGAATCTATTAACGAGTTAAATATTGAGTTAGCTAACCTTGAGAGCTTCTTTCAAGATTGGTTGTTGGATAGGATCCAAAATGAAAGAACTCATGCAAAACCCATCGCTTTTGCTATCCTTCGCAACAACAGACGTGAATGAGCGCGAAGACGATGATGGAAATTCACAACCTCGTAGAAAAATGTTGGCTTTATTCAATTTCCCCTGTAATTAACCAAACGCAAAACCCAAAGTTGGTCTAATCAGAAAAATGCAAGAAGGTGAGCATGAACAATTGAACATATAATAAAGATATAATTGTACTTGATGACGATAATTCACTCCAATTATTGATAACGACACTACATCAATTTTTCATGGGATTCTATAAACATTAAACCATGTTTCAAGAATCTTGATGATGTAATAATTAGCGATTATGATTACAATCCTTGTAATAACTTAGACACTCAGAAACATCTCATGTGATAGCTTGAAGCTTTGAAGTTAAAAATGAAGAAATGGAAGTTTAAGTTCAGAAAATAGAGTATAATACTTGCCTGATGGTGAAGAAATGGTGATGAAATTGCAGTAGAATTGAGAGTCAAAGACATCTTCTTGGCTCTGTCTGATTTTAGTAACGAAGGTGGTCTGGGGTTGTTCACTTGTCTCGCAGATTTTATGCTGAATGAACCGAACCAAAACGGGTGTGTACATTTCCACCGATGAAATTTTCATATCTCATTTTTTGTCCATTTTACCCTTAATCAAAGTACGAAAGTATCGTTTAAAAAAGAATACAATTTAAAATATAAAAAAAAAAATTGAACCTATCAGACAACCATGAGACCATTCCACAACTCCAAACAGGTGCTTGGGGAGCTGCTATTCACGCTGTGATCTCAGAGGTCATTATTCATCCACTAGATCTGATTTCTCATCTCCTTTGAATAGATCCTGTCTAAGTAAGGTCACGGCCATAGAACTCTTCATGTATATTATAATCGGGTCTCTTTTGCTGTATTCCCACGATGTGGCATAATTGGCATACTGGCTTTGGATGTTTTTCACAGATGTTTGTGATTACTGTATACTTGATCATCTTCTTAAAGATGTTTGTGATTACTTTACATCTAATAATCTGATAAGTCTAGGTTGATTAGCCATTTATAATCAACTAACCAATATATCTATGAAATCAAATGTACTTTAATGTACATCACAATTAATTGAAGAGGAATGGAAGTTGTGGGAGCTGAGTGATTTATTAAACGTTCTTTTGGAATCTGACCTCAACGAGATCAAACAGCTTGAAAATAAAAGACTGGGATGAATTTAAAAGAGGTGATTAGAGGTTAGAGTGCGAAAGTAGTATATTTTGTTACAACCTGCTCGTGTGGACGATGATTTTACTGAGCAAGAATCCGGACTGCCAGGCGTGTGCTAGAAAAGAGGTTATCGACACTTTTGTCTCTGCAATCAAGAATGCTTTCGAACAATTTTTCTATATCTCAGTAAAAGACTTGATAAGAATGTACTCACCAATTAAGAAATTCCAATCTAGTCTAGTTGTGTTGGTACTCTCATTGAAGCTCTGAACCAGCCCATATGGGCATGACTAGTGGACATAATCGCACCAGGCCCATGTTTTAAGAGAATTCGAATTTGCTTAAAATGTACTATTGTATATTTGTATGCTAGTTTATGACTTTATGAGGTATTAATCCCCAAAATTTCATAAATTGTGCCATTACATTTAACTTTTGTTTGTCTTCTTTCATATCAATTGTTTCACCAGTAATGTGATATCATAGTTGGTTTAATTTATATTAACTTTTTACTATATTTATTTTGCAACCTATCACTCAAAATATGATATACTCCCTCCGTCCCTAAATGATTGTCACATTTTGACTTTTCATAGTCAATAAAACAAGAATTAAAACATAAATATTTCTTATTTTACATGCGAAAAAATTATAAAAATTTGATATTTCGAAAATATATATAGAGACGAATCTAACAAGATCCTATAAGACTATATTATTTCTTATCGTTTGATGAGAATTTATGATCAAATTTTGTAATGTTTGACCACCAAAAGTCAAAATGTGACAATCTTTTAGGGACGGAGGGAGTATTTTTCAGTTACTTCAGAATTTGACCATGAATAAATTATGAAAATTGATAAGTTTCGAAAAATCAATATCGCATGTGATCAAATTAAACACACCATAAATTGAAGAACACTAAATTGTTTGAAGCAATAATACAATTAAATTCTTACATAAGTTTATGATACGTACATAATATATAACAGTTATAACTCCATAAAGTCGAAAAGATACAAATAAAATAAACAACAAATTCGAACTCTATCTGATTAAATAGCTAAAACTAAAATCAAGAAAGAATTTATTTAAACATACTTAGCTTGTTTAATTTAAAGCAAAAAATGACATAATAATTAAAGCAAAAAAGAACACCATGATGATTGATCTCTAGGATAATGGTGGGAATGACGAGTAAGCAATGCAAGCAAGATAAAGAATAGCAGAAGAGAGGCCATCTTCTTCAATATTTGAACTGCTTCTCTTAAACATCTTTCTTGCTTTCCCCTTGTTGCTTTGTCCCAATTGTTGCTGCTTTTGTTGTTGTAGTGGACAATGATTTTGGGACACTTTTTTCATGGCTTCTTCTACTACTCTTGAAACCATCTTCAATAAAACTCCCAAATATTTTCAAGAAAATGTGAGTTAATTATGTTTTGGTGGTTAGATAAAAAGAACACATGCAACTCCCTTATTTATAGGAAGCAAGAGACCACATAGGGACAATTTGTTAATAGTAAAATTATTTGAAAATCACATGCATTGTAGTTTGAAAATACAACAATAATTTAAATTCATAGAAGACAGACAGAATAGTGATTATTATGCTTTATTACATATATCATCATTACTAAACTGTGGTCCAGTTTAAAGTTTGTCGCTATGTGAATCTCAAAAGTGAAATTTATTTGAGTTTAAGATTTTATGCCTTTAAATTGTAACGACTAGGGAGAGTTTCTGCTAAGCATTCAAATTTAAATAAAAATGGAGGGGTCATGGTTACATATGTCATTACCTAGTTGATTGTACAGTGGAAGAACTACTGTTACTTTAATGTATCTTTTAATATTTTGTTTTCTTTTTCTAAGTTAGCGATAATATGAGTTTCGAACCCAATACTTTTTTGTCACTGACAAGAGTCTTTATTTCACTAAACGGTTTCCATTAATTTAATAATATATCTTTTGATTAAGTTAATGTTGCTAAGCTGATAATAAGTGATGATAATAAATAACTAACATTAAATTGTTAATCATGTTGGTGGTTTTTTTAATCCATCGGTCATGACAATACCCTCCCAAAAAAAATCATTATAGTTATTTATCCCGATCATACCATCAGTAGTGCATTACATCCCTTCAAAATTTTAAAGTTAAATATGTATGTTTGGACGAGAGTGGTACTAGAACGGGTGATCCATAACATGATCCCAAGATAGAGTACTTTTAAAAATTATATCCTCGCCTAAAATGCTAAAATCGGTCAATTATTAACGACATGATTAACTTAGGGACCATTTGCAGACCACATATGTACACTATCAGAGACTGTTATTATAACACCATCATTTACTGAGATGAAAACACAACTTGATCCCACTTAATAAGACCATTGTTGTAATTAATTCTAGTAGTTAATATATGTTGTCAACTAAAGGGGAATTAGAATTACCTACTCTATTAGAAACACTCACAAAATTTAAAAAATTGAAAATAGGTCGATCCAATAACTCATATTTAGTTAACACATAATTAACATCAAAATACTTAACACACAAGAATTTTTTCGATAGATTCCTACATTATCCTTGCATTTGGTAATAATGTATATCAAAATAAATTTTGAAGTTCCACTTGGAGATACTCCATTTACTTATGATTGCGACAAAATTAAAAAACTAAGATTGTGCAGTCTGGAATTTTGGCAGTATCATTGTTGGATTCTCCATGCAAGCTAGCGTTACTTAATCATAGATGGAATACAAATTAATCAACTTTTTCTTAACTAAATAATTATTTCACATTTTATTTTGGAGGAATATACACTATATAATAACGACTATATATACCAGCAGTGAGGACAGTTATTATTGGAGTCAAATGATTATTAGCTTCATGTACTATATATATGTTCCAGTCGTATGATGATAATTGATAAGTTCAACAAACAAATAATAATGTGCTACGTAATAATTTCAAAATAGGATATATTATGCAATTCATCAGGTATATCATCTTAGTTAATTTCTACAAGAAAAAATACTTTCTTCAATTTATTTTTAATGAGTATTTTCATTTTTTTCGTGTCAAGATTTTAATTATTTAATTGAAATATTCATTTCAGTTCAATTGAAAAGTTTAACTTCATGACTAACATACATCTCACATGGTCACTAGGCTACTATTGATCACTATTACTACTACACTTACAAAATGCATTACTTTATACATTTAATTTGAAACATCTTTTTATACATGAAAACGGGTAAAAGCTAATAGGAGTAAATAATGATAAAATTAAAGGTTATTATTAGATACGAATATTTGGCATTCAGATATTACATAAACGACCTAAGAAAGATGGTACAACTAAAATAAATGAAAGAAATTATTTTCGATTATGTTGAGTCATTTTCATGTCCTTTGCACTAGCAACAATTATAAGGAATGCCAATTTTTAAGATAACACTTCCGATCTTTTATATTTGTAACAATAAATAATTAATGCTTTTTTTAGGACTTTTTAAAAGTCAAGTGCAGTATTAATCCTTGTTTTTCAACTAGGCGCTTTATTCATTTGATATGCTCGTGATCAGTGGCAGATTTGAGTATTATAAAGTGGGTGTTTAAAATGTTATATATTTTGGAATGGGTGTTCGAGACACTCAAATATATTGCAATTTAAACATAAATATTAGTTTTTATATTAATTTATTTTAAAAAACATATATAATTATTATTTTTTGTCAAAAAATACCTGTTCGGCTGAATGAGGGTGAACTAATACAGGTCCGCCCCTGCAACTTTTTGATGCATTAGGTGAGTTTAATTTATGATCACAATGTACATCAGTCCCTATTCCGTCATATTAAATATTTAGCGATTGCCAATTTTTCATTATAGAAAAACATAGAATTTAGAATACAAATTAGGTAGTATTTGAATATAATGGGGCTTGATGTTTATTAGTAATTGATAGATGTTGTTTTTGTTTATTCCCTTTGAAAGTGTCATCAATTATATGGTAAAGACATTCTTTTTTGAAACAATATAATCCTTGTTTTGGGTTATTTTGAGATTGGCCATTTCTCAAATTCAATGATATATGACACTGACTTCGATCAAATGAATATCCAAAAATCCAATGAAGCAGAAGAGGAATGCATGTGCGCATGTTCCTTTGCCTCATTCTGTAGCTTGTGTTTAGCTGACACTCTTCAATTGCCCAACCCAATGTTTACGTTCATTGCACCATATTACTCGATTTCGACATCATTACAATCATTTGGAGATAGATGATGATAAGGTGGACGGATTCAGAAATTTTATATAAAAAATAAAGTAATTTGTATTATCTACAAAGAAAGATATGTAAATTTATGAAGTCGAACTTAATTTTTAAATAAATGAATGGTAAATTCATGTTGATAAAGAATATTTCGGTGAGTATCATATAAAGTATACTTTATAGTGTGATCATTAATAATGGTAAGGAGAGGACATTTATTTAACATGTCTTCCCAAGCGATTATTTTGTATGTTTTTTTGACTAACTGTTATGTGATTAGTTATTTGTAGATATCAAAGTATGATAATATTTCCTCCGTCCTTAAAAGATTGTCACATTTTGATTTTTATTAGTTAAATATTATAAAATTTGATCATGAATTTCTATTAAACGATAAGAAATAATATAGTCTTGTGATACCTTGTTAGATTCGTCTCAATATATATTTTTGAAATATTAACTTTTTATAATATTTTCGCATGTAAAATAATAGATATTTATATTTTAAATCGTGTTTTGTTGACCACCAAAAATCAAAATATGACAATCTTTTAGGGACGGAGAGAATATAATATTGTAATCGAAACATATCTCCTGATGAAAAATAACTTGTTTGTTTATTTTTATGTTGAGCAAAATTAGTTGTACCACGTCTAAACATCGTAAACCCTTATCTCCGGTCCACCAGTAATTTCGTATAAATTTATAAAGTTTGGACAATAATTAAAATTAGTTGTACCACATCTGGCACCAATTTTTTTAGCTCAATCGGGGTTTTTACATGCATGCTTTAAATTCATCTTATAGGAATAAATGAAATCAATATGAAAATTTAATATTTTCTATTATGTGCCCTAAAACATATACTTCATCTGTTTCAGTATGTTTGATTGTTTAGAAATTTTGTCATATTTTAAAATGTTTGATTCTTTATATTTCCAATTAACTTTTAAGCCTATTTTAAACTTTTTATCCTTAATAAATAATACTCCGACACCTTTATTTGAGAATATATTAGTAATTTTGCATATTCCTTAATAAAGTATTTTTTTCCTAAATATATGAAAACGAAGGGAGTACTACAAAGAAAGAAAATGCAAAAAAGAGTGTTACTTGTTGTACACATTTTTTTTTTTGGTTTGAAAATCCAAATGTAACATGGAGGGGACCTACTTGAAATTTGTTCCAAATGAAAAGGACAATAATGAATTAAAGCCATAATTGACAACATGGTGATGCAGAGCAGGGCCATAACTAATAAAACAAGGTGCTCATCAGACACTTGCATTGTATTTGTACCTCTTCATGATCAAATACAAACACTTGATAATGCTCTCCCATATAATTCAACCGAAAGCGTAAAACATGTTAATGTTCGAGACAAATCTAGATGTTTCAGAGTTAATGTTCGAAATCACCATAATATTAGAACATGTGTTCAAAACACTTAAAATATATTTTTTTCTTTATACAAATAATTTTTTTTTTCTTTCTTTACATGAGCGACTATTCGTTTGAACAAGGGTGAACGCCTATAACTCCACCACTGAGCGGAAGCGTCCTTATACAGAGTCAGTTATCCATACATTATAATTTCAGTTCTTTGAAATGTTATCAAACACTAAATACTGAAAATATTTAGATTAGTGTTCAGTCACTTCTAATTAAACTTCAGATCTACGATCCTTGCATGCAGCCTATGATTTGAATCTTGAAATTTGAAACATAACAAGTGATGCTTGAAATTAAGGTATGATTTTCTAAGTATGCACAAACTTCTCGAAAAAGTTATTGCACCTCAACACAAGGCTAAAAAACTCTCCTCCCTCGAACAAGACGACATTCAAAAATTTGTTGCACCTCAACATGACAACATGCCAAGACCAAAACACCTCTCCGCCCTCAAACAAATGCATTGCATTTTGCTCGAGACATTCGGATGCCCTATATCAGTTTAAGAAAAGTCGAACACTTGCTACAGGTTTTGTTGTTCTGCCAAAGCATACTTATGTGGTCATTCTATCTATATGGTGGACAACACAACTAAGAAGCATTGGGTGATGATTCATCAACCGTTTCTTCAGAGTCTGAATCATCAACCATCTTCTCCAGAGAATCCATATCTCCAACTTCCGAAGTGGTATGGAGCCTGAGTTTCTCAGCATCCTCACTGACAAAATATTCAAACACCACATTAGCACTATACATGGTTCAGGACAACTTAGGCACATGCCAACATTGGAAAAAACAAACTTACTCTGCGACCCCAAAGATCTCCTTCACAGTTAAAGAGCTATCCATTGAACAAAACTCAGGCAGCTGCCAACAAAGGATAACAAAGCATCGACTAATGAGCACCAATTGGAAGTACAATGCTCATACATGGCAGGTCAGGTGGAACAGTAAAGACAACACCCATTGAACAAAACTCATGCAGCTACCACAAAAAGTATAACTACGCATCTATTTATGAACAAAAAATTTGAAACTAAAAAATTCAGGACAAATCGGTTGAAACAGCAAAAGGCAAAACCAAGACTAATGCTATATCACTTCAACGGTTCAACCAATATTTGATGGGTTCTAGAATTAACCCAGCCTAAGGCGAATGACCAAACATAGTTATGAGGCTACAAGACACAGGTTGAAGAAACTAATATTACATGAAAGAAAGCTTAGAGCAAGCAGGTGCCAATTGAATAAGAAAATCGGATGACGATTATGGTGTACAAAACTAGACAAACAGTAATAAGTTGTGTAGACCTATATAAAATTAAAATATACAGAGATATATAGTGCATACAGAATGACATCCAATTACCTCAAATACAAAATTCTTTATTCTAAGTAACTATAAGATGAGCTTTGTTGGGAACAACTTGTAGATATCTACGTCAAAACCTAAATTTACTATGAAATAATTAAAATAACTCGTAAAGACGGCTTATATGTCAAACTACTTAACTCTAGAAGAATAGAGATATTGTTGTTTATTGCGGTATATATGCAAGGGAGCTATAGTAGATCTATAATCTATTATAACTTTGATCATTTCTGACCACCAAACAATCATGTTTGAGTCACCTTCCAAAATAAAAGTGAATTGAAACAATTGTTTCGTGGCTGAAGTCATCATAAGTAGTAACCTTATATTTAATTTCACCAAATTTGGAGCACTCACCTCAGATAGGTAATAGATCTTTCCAAAAAGAGTTTGCACGGCAAGTTTTCTCTTAAAACCCTTTTCAGAATACCCAGACATGTCCATGACTACTGGACCTGGAAATGGATGTTAACCTTTATTAGGTAGAAGAATAACATAAAGTCTGTTCACCTAGAAGGGTGAATAGTGGAGGATACAAACACATGAGTCTACTGAACCACCAACCAAAATTGTATTAGTGTTGCATCTATATCTGGCGAGGACCATAAATTAACACATAAATCTTTCATCTATCGTTTAGAAGAGCATGAAAAAGGAGGTTACATATGGAATGAAGTGTTTTTAACCTTTATCTTTAACAATCCGCCGTGAGATATCATTCAGAATTCCAACTACTTGAGAATCGTCTAACATGGATGATTTTCTGAGTTTGATCAAGTTATTAACCACATCGCCGTTGAATGGCTTTTCATTCAATGCATAGCGAATATACTTCCGCAAAATATCCTCCGCTTCAAAACCTGTCTGGAAATGCGAAACCAATGAGATCAAACACAGTCAATGGTACTAGCATGTTGAGAAGGTAATAAGATGTAGCAGACTAAATATAAAGCGTAATCTAAAACTATGGGCGTCTAAGATACATCTCAATCATAAAGCATAAGTCAAGAAAGACTGTGCTCATCATATAATATTTTCTGTCTAAGAAAGAGTGAAAGATACTATTTGGTTATGCACATAAAGTTGTTTTTAACATGACACACCATCAACCTACGAAATTACCATATGCAAGTTAAAATGGAATCATCTTCTTAGAAATTCCAAATATCCAAACTTCTCTTTTTTGGTCAAAGTAGTAGATAAGATCTTTAAGACATAAAAGAAGAAAGAGAATCCAGTTGCATTCTGTTTAGTTTTAGGTACGGATTGAAAGCGAGGAAGAAAGAATAACAGAACGATTCAGGAGATAATATCTCTTTTTACTGACAATCATTCTGCTATTCCAGTATAATCAAGAAAACACTAGTTACTATTTTGTATGTTGGAGTGACTAGACCAATGTTACTATCAATTAACCAGCGTTTTCGGTTACAGTCCCTTCTTATCTGGATTGATAGGTGTGATTCTTGCAAGTGTATAAACTATAGACCTTTCCCTAATCATTAGCATTAATAATTTGTAGAGTAGGGAATGTCAAATAATGCGTCGTACTATTGGCGTCAGTTCTTACCCTTTTAATCAATTCCTCAAAAGCTGATGGCTCTACTGTGTCTGGTCTTTTCTCAAATAGTTCGTCAATAGATTTGCATACCTCAGCATTTTTGTTCACCTGAAAGCAAAATATTCAGTCAAGCATAACAGCATAACAACATTACACCGATCTAACTGAAGTGCAGTCTCGGAAGATAACCACCTCTGCAAACTGAGGATGACATAGAAATCATAAAAGTTGCAAGAAATAAAGGGTGTCATAGGTTTTGAATTCAACCACTTGTATTACTTCATACATCTCGAGCTCTTCCTGAAGCAGCAATAAATACAAAGATAAAGAGAGTCCAGACATGGTGCGTAAAACACAGTGTTTACACCAGAAGATAAAATTAGAGAGTAATAAAACACACAAATAAAGCATTACTCCAAGCACTTTCCAGTGGAACTTGTGCACACATAAAGTCTCCTTAAAATAGCTGCGTTCTAACTAATACCTTCCACTAAAGAATAAAACAGTTACGATTGTTAGCCACATCCTCAAACTGCCTCTTCAGATATGCCTGAATTTTCGTACATATTGTTCAATTACACTGTTTACTATTAAGTTCATAAGAACCTAAATTTTAAGGTAAGTTAGATGCCTCAAATCCAAGACATTCTCACTGAAGCAATGACAAAATTGATCTTGCCATCAATTGAGTGGACGTAAGAGATAAAAGGTTTTTATCCAATTATAGTCTCTTCCAGGACAACATAACAATAAAAAATACCAAGAATTCTTCCCAAACGACATTGACTGCATTATGGTTACAGCCTTCGAGGTCTTCATTCACATTAACAATATAATTTGTAGTTATCAATTGAAGTGGTATCACATAATTGAACAAATTAAGACTATCCTTTACACTCAAACTCAGTAGCTCAATAGTCCTACAATAATCATCACATAAACAACTCCCTTGTCCCAAAAGATTGTCCAATTTCATTTTCAATGCTCAAAATCAACAAACTTTGACCCTCAATTGACACACACAATTTTGATTTGACTCAAAACTTTCATGTCAGTATTAAACTACATTAGAACTCAGACCATCTGATATAATTGTTACCAAATATTATTTGACATATATGAGTTCAAACTTCTTGAAGTCAACCATTAAAATTCAAATGGACAATCTTTCTGTGATAGGAGTATCCAAAAAGAAAAACTAAATAATATCAGTACCCTACCAATTTCACTTTCCCTCTAGGCGAACTCAATAGTTGTCCATATATTTCCGATGGTTAAAACTCAAAATCAACCACTGAACAGCCTCAAGTAACACAGATAATTTTGATTCGACTCAAAACTAAAGCGTGACCTACAATAAAGGTACTAGCATATATACGTTCCACCAAATACTATATAACATACATAAAAATATTTGAGTTCAAAGTCAACCATCAAGACTAAAAAAGGACAATCATTTTGGGTTTACATAGAGTACCCAAAACAGAATAACTCAGGATCACTCCCCCATCCTACAAGTTCCTCCAATTTGGTTTCACAATGATAAAAAATGAACAAATTTTGATGTCTTCACACAACTTTGCCTTTCAATCAAAATATGCTAATACTACAGTGGTGCAAGATACTATAATTTGATACATTTTTTACAATATATCATCCGAACAGTGTATTAAAAAACATTCAAGCTCAAGTTAAGAATTCAACACATCAAAATTAGAAATTGAACGAGTATCCTACCAACTTTCGGCGTTTCTCCCTAGGTGAATTGAACTTCTTGACAGTCTTAACAAGTGCAATAACAAAGGTGACACCAAAATAAGCCAATGGGACAGCAAGAATCCACGGTAACTTGCTTTGTCCGACCCGTGGACCTGGTAAGGCCTGCGTAACGGACCCACTGAACTCAACAATGTCCAGCGCCTTCTCTTGTATCCATGGCAAATCTTCCTCCACCTCCTCCTCCTCCTCAATTGCTTCCCTTTTCTCCTTCGCACTATTATTACTAGTGGAAGCTGAAATAGGCGAAATACGAAGATGGGTTTGGTTGTTTATTAAAAATGAAGAGGTGAAGGTGATTCTTGAGGAGGGGGGTGTGAGGGGTGGTAGAAGGCGGCGATTGGTGGTGGTGGTGGTGGTGGTGGTGGTGGTGGGGTAGGGAGTAGTTGAAGAGCAAACCCAAGAAGCCATTTTTATCAATCTTTTGGTTTGGTATACAGTATACTAGGACTGTGTCACTAAATTGACTTCAATAGACGAAGAGGAAAGACTGATATGGCAAACAAGGTCTTACTAAAGGATGGTTTGGTTCGGCTTGATTGAGCTCGATTCGCGGACAGGTGTGTTTTTTTAACGTAAATAAATTGAAATTGCTTATTCTTTTCTAATTGTTAGTTTTCGCTATTTCTATAACATCACACAAAAGTATTAATGTTTTTAGAATTTTTTCACTTCGTTACCCGAATTTAAAAGGGTGATTGATATTCCCGAGATTTATATTAAAATATTTTTATAATTAAAAATTAATTAAAATAGGGTGTAGAATAAATTAATTAATATGCACACCCACATTCACCTAGAATAACTTCAATTACCCTAACCTAAATTAATCTTTATGTTTTACTCTTACCTAGACTCACCCCAATTAGGGATTAATAATATGAGATAAATGTCGATGAGGATAAAATTTAATAATTAAGTTACATGAGGTTAATTGAAGTGAATCGTATGATTGTGTTAAAATATTATTGGATATTATTTAATTTAATGAGAAACAAACTAAAACATAACTTCAAATACCTATAGCCTACGTTATGTTACGCAACAATTTGGGAATGAGAAAAGGAGTAATTTTAGGTGGATGAAGTTTAATCATTTAATTTAGATTAATCTGAATAAGTACAAAAATTTAAAATCTCATTTAAATTTATCTACGTTAACCACTTCACCTCAATCCAAGCTTATGCGAATATTTGGCTAAATAAAATCAGTCAACTTGGACTCTTTTTTTTCTTCTTTGTAAATTAGCGAGGATGTGAATTTCAAACCCATGACCTTCTAATCACTAGCAAGAGTCTTTTCTACTAGGCTATTCACTAAGAATACTCCATATATAGTAGAACATCAAATGCGTATAAATAACATATAGATTAATTATCAGTTTATTGCATAATTTATTGGATAGAATATTGAAAATACACTTAATACAAATTACATGCAAGAAAACATCCATTGATAGATGCAATTGGAGACATTGAGCTCAAGAGAGACTCCAAAGGCATAACTATTTAGAGCTTGGAAGGTCCTTTAGGATGATGGATGACAATATGATTATATGCATCCAAAGTCAGAAAATCATCCAAAACACCCACACTGCATTGCCTGGAGAATATCTTCCCAGCCTCTTTATACATTCCCTTCTTGAACTTCTCCTTCCCAACTTCTCTCTCAATCCTCTCCATTTCTTCCTCGATTACCCTCCCGAAAAGCTCCCGACTCACCTTCACTCCCAGACCATCCCCGTCCAACTCCACCCCGTACTTCAGCCACTGCCAGATTTGCACCCTGCTGATCTCAGCTGTGGCCGCGTCTTCCATGAGATTGTAAAGAGGGACGGAGCCAGTCCCTGTTAGCCATGCCGCGACATACTGGATCCCAACGCGAGTGTTCAGACGGAGCCCTTCCAATGTCCTGACTCCTACCGGCCTCATCAGCAAATCTTCCTCGGTTATTCTTGCAGCGTCTTCTCTCTTTACCAATTGGATTTGGTTCGGATTGCTCCCCATGTTGGTGTTGAATACTTCCATGATTGCAGGGATTAATCCAGGGTGAGCTGCCCATGTTCCGTCATGTCCTGCATTGACCTCCCTCAGTTTGTCCTTCCTCACCAATTCCATCGCTGCTTCATTCGCTGCCGGGTCATCCCTGATCGGAATCTGTGCTGCCTGTTTCAAAATATTCCCCCAATTTAATTAACTGACCAAACGCATTACGAATAATTCCCTGGAGAAATACTTACCATGCCTCCCATAGCATGAACACCGCGCCTGTGACAGGTTCTAATGAGGAGATCCGAGTAACTTCTCATGAAATGCTGGCCCATCCCGACAAGCACCCTGTCGGGAAGCAGGCGATCGGAATGACCCTGGAAAGTTTTAACATAGCTGAAAATGTAATCCCATCTACCACAATTGAGTCCTACAGAGTGATCTCTGAGCTCATACAAGATTTCATCCATTTGAAAGACTGCTGGAAGCGTTTCGATCAGAACAGTTGCTCTGATACTTCCTCTCTCAATCCCAGCCATTTTCTCTGCTCTCTCAAATACATTGTTCCATATCCTAGCCTCCCTGTTCAAATAACATCGCACAACGATTTAATCTTTTTTTTGTAAATTAGCGATGAGGTGAGTTTCGAATTAGGACCTTCTGGTCACTAGCAAGATCCTTTTCCACTAGACTATTCGATTAACTCAACGATTTAATCTTTCCTAAAGTACACAAGCCGAATCCAGTATTCATATATAACCAAGCTTTGATACCTCGAGTTCTCCATCTTGGGAAGGTAGAAGAAGGGTCCATACCCTCCACCCTGAGTGCGACGGAAGGAGGCATAATTGTGGAAAAAGTAAAGGCCAAAATCAACCAGACAACCAATTGCAGGTTCACCATCAATGAAGATATGAGCCTCAGGAAGGTGCCAACCTCGAGGCCGGACGAACAATTTAGCCGTCTGATCATTCAGCTTGTAGACCTTGTTCCTAGCTTTATCATGGAAGCTTATTGTTCCATTAACAGCGTCCTTCAAGTTAACTTGTCCTCTCATCAAATTCTCCCAGGTTGGTGAGAGTGCATCTTCAAAATCAGCCTGAAAATGAAAAATTTCATACATATTAGTTCAAGAATCACTAAGCGGCTGCAAAAACATGTGTGATCGAACGTGTCTTAAATAACTGACCATAAAAACTTTGGCACCAGAATTGAGAGCATTGATGATCATTTTCCTCTCAACAGGGCCAGTAATCTCCACCCTCCTATCAGCAACAGCTGGTGGGACTGGAGCACACACCCAACTAGACTCCCTAACAAACTTAGTAACTGGATCAAACCCAGGCAAGGCCCCGTTATTATACCGCGATTTCGCCTCCTTCCTACACTCCATTGCGTACTTAACATGCCCCCTGAATTCCCTCTGCAAATCAGCAACAAACTGTAATGCATCTTTGGTTAGAATTTTGGAAAATTCTTGATCATATCTTCCCCTAATGTCCACCCCTTCAGGCACATCATAGTAACTCATGGTTGGTTTTCTCTCGGTTTGAACTAAAGTTCCTAAACTCAACATGATTATAAATATGAAAATGTGTATTCGTGGAGAGTTTTGATGGGTTGAATGCAAAGCGGTGGGGGGTTATGAAGGGGTATATAAATGGTGGGGAGGATAGGGATGATGAGTGTTATCATGATGGACTAAATTTGGAAATAGGGATGATGATTATTGATGAGCCATACTTCGGTTTTCGATCCTCGTGCCTGTCTTGGAAAATGGGATATCATCATGTTTTTTCATATTAGAATTAGTACTCCTTATCTCCAAATGTTGAGATTTTATTCTTAATAGTTAAAAGGACATGTTTGATTATGTGTTGTTTATCTTTGATAAAGTGGCATATAATGAGTTGAACGTAACGGATCGAAGGCGGTTAGCCTACTAGTATCGAATTTGTGTATTTATAATTTTTATTGTTTGAGAAAAAAAAATATTAGTAAAAGTAGTCAATAAAAGGGATAAAAGCAAAACATAATCTCATATGTGACAACTTTCTTTTAGTTCTCACTGTTTTAAAATGTTCAATTGTTTAGCAAAAAAATACTATCTCAATCCCTAAAAGATTGTCACATTTTGCCTTTTGATGGTCAAACATTAAGAAATTTAATCATAAATTATCATTAAACGATAAAAAAATACATTCTTGTGGGATCTTGTTAGTTCGTCTCAATATATATTTTTTAAAAATCAACCTTTTATAATTTTTCATATGAATAAGAGATATTTATGTTTTAAATCGTGTTTTTCTATCATGAAAAGTCAAAATATGACAATCATTTAGGGATGGAGGGAGTACTTTATTAAAAGGTTAAGATAATTTATTACTCCCTCCGTCACTAAATGATTGACACATTTTGACTTTTCATGGTCAACAAAACACGATTTCAAACATAAATTCTCCTATTCTATAAATGAAAAAATTATGAAAAGTTGATAGTTCAAAAATATATATTGAGACGAATCTAAGCTGATATCATATGACTTTATTATTTCTTATTGGTTAATGAGAATTATTATTATTATTTTTTTTTTTGTAAATTAGCGATAGATGTGAGTTTCGAACCCATGACCTTTTGGTCAGTGTCAAGAGCCTTTTTCATTAGGCTATTCGATTAACTCAGATTGGTTAATGAGAATTATTGATCAAAATTTATAAAGTTTGACCATGTAAAATCAAAATGTATCAATCATTTAACGATGGAGGGAGTACTATACATTAAATAATACTATACATTAAATAATACTCTCAAAATAAAAAGTAATCTTTAAATCAAAGATTAAAAAGTAAAACATGAATATAAAAGTACATTTATATTGTGAAACGTTTGAACAAGCACACCAAAATAAATACAGTAAAAAACTAAAGTTGATTTCGACGGTTCCAGGTGGCGTTGGTTATTAAATCTGAATGAATAAAAAATGCAACATTTATGAATCATGTAAATGTAAGTTAAGAAATGAACATAGATAATTTACAAAGAGAGTTATTACTTGAAGATCGAGTGGTGAGTCTTACCAGATCCTTCTCATGGAAATTATACAATCTTAAGATGTGGGTATTGAGATTGATGCATCTCGCACATGCTCTTCAAAAATAACATGCCATATCCCATTAAACACATTTTTTGAGATTAAGAAGATATTTCAATCCATCTTCTGGTACAATCTTCAATTTGCTGCAATAACAGATCTCGAGTTCGATCAGATACGGCAAGCTACCTTCGCCCATGGTCATTTCTTTCAGTTCCGGCATACCATATAGATTCAAAGATTTGAGCCGCAAGAAACTCTTATCATCAAAATTCATAACTTTTAAAAATTCTCCATTATTAAAATGGGTTAACTTCGTTAAGTTCTGCATTTTACCCAACCACTCAAATATTATTTCTCCATCGAGACCAAGGCAATACATCAAGGACAAAAATTCTATATTTTGGCCAAATGGAGTATCGTATTTGGGAAGCGCTGATAAATCAACATATAGGAAATCCAATCGAGTGACATGAGTACTCATCAATGCCGCCTTTGACAATTGTTTACCAACGCTACTCAAATCCAGTTCCAATGTTTTGATTGTCTTCCAACTATTCATTTTCTCGATCATCAAAGCACCTTGGTCGTCATTCTCATCTCCATTTAAGGACATTTCGAATACCCGAATGTTTGTTAGTTCAGAAAGCTCCATCAACTCAATGGGGCTGTTTCCCAAACGATTCAAAATGATGAAAGTCTCCAGTTTGCCCAGGCCATTGAGATGCAATTTCCTTTCTGGTCCGCATGTGAATTCATTAAGATAAAGATGTATCAGAGGACTCTTCTTTGAGAATATGTCATGTGGTATCAGAATCATACTCTCTGTTCTCAAATCAAGAGTTTCTAAAAGCGGCAAATCACCGACACATAATGGCAACTCTTTCACATCACAATCAAACAAACTTAGATACCTTAGATGGATCAATCTTCCCATTCCTCTAGGTAGCTCCTTTTCATGAAACCAACAACGATTGAAGTCGAGGATCCTTAGAAACTCGAAATTCTCCACAGATGCTTTCACGGTATGTTTCTCCAACCCTTCAGCACTTCCGACCATTCCAAACGAAAGAGCGCGTACATATGAACTTGTTGTTAGCTCAAATGGATCAATACATCTGTCTTCTTCGTCATCATCTACTAGCATATGTATAAAATATCTAGGTGCATCGACAATCACAGAGGGTCTAGCTTTATCGGTCAAGGTCTCTAGGAAGTACTCTTCCTTTGCTCGCCTCAGGCACAACTCTCTCATCATATCATGAACTCTCAACCACCTAAACTCCTCAAGTATTAGATCACCCCCTTCAACTTGGACCATGGATCTTGATATAAGCGCTTTTAAAAACTTATGTGCGACATCCATCACTGTTTCCCCTTTTAAACAGTATCGTTTGGATATTAGACCCTCCGATATCCAAAGGTGGTACACCTTCTTGGGATGAATACGTTCATCCTCTTTAAAAACACTCAGATAAAGAAAACATGATTTCAAAAAAGGAGGTAGATCATAGTAACTCAAGGAAAGAACTTTTGATATTGTTCCATCTTCTTCAAGATTACCCAAATCTTGATTTAGTGTAGAATCGATATCACTATGAATCTTTTTCCAATCCTTTAAAGAGACCCTATTTCTCAAAATACCTCCAAGGATAGCTATGGCAAGAGGAAGTTGGCTACACTTATAAATCATTTCTTTCCCAAACTCTGCAAAATATTTTTCTAATTGGGGATCTACAAAATAAAAATAACAAAAAACAAATTAAGAGAAAGATAAGAAAACAAGTGATTTTAGCAAGACGTAACCAAATCCATTAAAATAATCATAAGATTTAAAAGTCTGAATGGTTGATTCAATGATTCAGATTTAGTTAATACACAGTTACACCAAATTAGTTAACACACAAAAATAAGCTCTAAAGGAACATACCGTTGGGTCTACTATGAGGCAAAGCTTTCTTGTGTAGCAACATCAAACCTTCTTCTTCAGTTAATAGTCGTTGTTTATGAACAAATCCGATCATTGCTACTTGTTCAATGCGAGTAGTGATCAACATTTTACTTTGCCCCTCCACATCTGGAATCACACGACAAAAATACTCCCAATCTTCGACCTCCCAGATGTCATCTAACACAACTAAACATTTTTTCTCTTGAAGCGCTACTGTTAAATTCCTCATTAATTCACTTGAACTTCCATGTGCTTCAATGTTTGTAAGTTGTTTTAGTAGATCTTTTAGAGTAGCAATGAGATCACAGTTTTGGGATATAGAAACCCAAGCAAAACCATCAAACTCTTGTTTGACATCGGGATGATTGTATATCTTTTTGGCCATGGTCGTCTTTCCAGAACCACCCATACCCCATATAGATATCACTTTGTGGTCTCTTACATCTTTCACAAGTGATATCAACTCCTCAATTTCATCCTCCATTCCAACGAAGTCTTTATCTTCGAGTGGAAAGGTTTGTCTGAGCAATCTCTGCTTCTCTGCCTTCTCTTTTGATTTCTCCTCTTTACTGATGGGGTTGATACCATAGGCGTTTAGGCTTCCCCGAAGCTCGGCTAAATCACTCTTGATATCACCAATCTCACTGCCAACTTTATGGATACTGATTCCTTCATTTAGGAAGCAAGCAAATCTTCGGAGTAGTTTCTTGATTCTTGATTCTCCAGAAGATAATTCACGCTTTGACCTGACTTCTATAAAATATTTCTCCAGGACGTCCTCGGCTCTATAAGCAAGATCTCTGGTTTGCCGAACAAATGTACGGATTTGAGCATCGTCATGTTGTTTAGAGTCTGCATCTTTTAAGAAGCTTTGCAGTCTCTCAAGCTCCTTCTGAAGTTGTGTAACCTTCCCACTCACTCCGCACAGAAATGTAGCTTCTTCAACTAGTAAATCTCTGAATGTTTCCACCACTGTTGAAACCACAAATTCAGCCATACTCTCACTCTCTCTTTTCTTGGTGAACAGTACTGTTATTAATTACAAGCTAACAAAATAGGACAACATGATTAGCTTGTAACATAATGGACTTCGTATTATTAGTCTGTATCCGTTAGTACTTTTAATAAGTAATAATAAAACAAGACTTGAAAAGCGAAGGTAATAATTAAACTTTATCCGGGGTAGGTGGGCGACATAATTTAACATATAAATACAACACCCAAAGGAAAATCTAAGTCAAGTTGCTAAATTGTTGTCTGAGATCTTTCATTATTTTCTAGAGATTCGTCTAATCTTTAGAAAAAGTTGTAGATATAATTGAGATCTGAGACTTAACGTAGTATTGAGTAATTCAAAGTACTTACATGGGTTAATAAAATAATTTAATTGATATGAGATTTAAAGTATCCGTGATTTGTTGTTCCCTATGATTGTTAATGGAAGAGAGGATAAGGATTCCTCATTCAAGTATTTTCTTTCAAAAAATGAGATTCTCTCCAAAACAAAGTTTGAAATGGAAATTTTGTTTCAAATAAACAGAGTTTTTGTAATCTCAATTTTCAAATGAGTTTTTTATGAATGTTTGTGGTTAATTTTATGTTAACATAAAAGTACATTGTTGAGACCTGTGACAAATTTACATTAATAATGAGTGTATTAGTTAACGTCGCCCAGCAAACGCCAGGCCAAAAATGAATTCATTCAAGGCTTTCGGTCTAACTATCCGATAGTATCTTATATGCGTACACTAAAATAATAGTCTGGGGTGGCCAAAACCCAGCAGCTCCTAAGAAAGCCATTATGTCATTGAAAAAGGGCAACATCATGGCTACTACTGTCGATAATATAAGGTATGCACTTCTCCATATCAACCTAAATGGACAGAAACAGCTCGTTTTATTTCCGTTTATGAATATACTATTAGGCCATTTCTTGGTGCACCAATCTTCGACAAATGCATATAGCAGTTGGGCATATACCTGATAGGCTCCTGCAATGTGAATAGCAACGCACAGATTAGCCAAGCCAACATGCACAGAGGTCAAGTGATCCATCCTAACTCGCCCCCTGTCCACGCCAATGACAACAGTCCTGACCCAATCACTACAGTAATGATATGAGCATTCGTGGTCATCAACGTCCATGTACGTTTAGCTTTACTATCATCATCTTTCTTGGAATCTGAAACAGAGATGTTGAGTTCCCCTCCATTTTTCTTCCTTCTTGAAAAAGATATAAGTCACTCTCAAAATGTTAAACTAATTATTCAATTGGATCCAAAATGGAACTCAATTCTCCAATAATTAGAATAAATTACATAATAAAATTGCACATGGTACAAAATAGCTTACCCATTAAAGCGCCATCTTGAACTTATCGATTGTTTTCCATATCAATATATTATAAGGAATTAAACTGATCATTCAATTTGAGACAAAATGGAACTCAATTCTTTCACAGTTACTTGAAAGGGGGAAAATCCCAATTCAAAAAATTCAATCTTTAGCACATTTAGACAATAAATCAAGAATCAAACACGGTCCAAGATATTAAACTAATCATTCAAATGGACCCAAAATGGAACTCTATTCACCAATAATTAGAATAAACTAGATAATAATATTGAAAATGGTACAAAACACAAAATTTCAGAGTTTCTACCTTAAGTAATAGTTAGATAGTACTTCATATAATAATGACTCAATAACATATTGCAAACCAAATTAAAAAAAAAAATAAGGCACCAAACATGATGGTCAGAATTAGAATTCTATATAGTCCAAAGAGCCAAATTCAGATACTAAATTCGTTAAAATAGTTACAGGATAAGCTTCAAACATACAAAACTAAACGGCACATAAAAGTAAATATTGTTTGATGCAATGTGCTGTCTTTGGTAATGGAGGTCTACAGGTGGCGGTGTTAATGGAAGAGAGGAGAAGGATTCCTCATTTAAGTATTTTCTTTTAAATAATGAGATTCTCTCCAAAAGAAAGTTTTTTTTTTCCTTTATCTTTTTATAAATCATTCATTCCGATAAAATCATTCACAAAATATTATATCCGGTGCGTCAAACTGAGAAAAGTACATCTCGGGGTCACTCAAGTAATTACAGTCATCATTAAAATCGTAAATAGACTCATCTAGTAAATTCAAAAAACATCCAACATTAATCCGAAACCAAAAGATCTTGCAACAAGAATCCAGAACACTCATCAAAATCAAATCCTAATCATCGTTTCTCTGCATTCTGCAAATATTTGTATTTGATACCTGAAAAAAGAAGGCATCACTAATGATATAACTAACATGATTGTTAACATTTTTGAGGAGGAGGATCGCTCATGATCAATCATCTTGTAGTCTTTATTTTCCGTCTTGTAAATTGGATCTCCAAAAGAAAGTTTGAAATGGAATTTTTGTTTCAAAATTGGTTCCACATACACGCAAACTATATGACGTCGATATTACATGGATAATTGATATGAAGATTTTTGTTGATTTTTATTTTTCGTCTGGCACATGCTCTTCAATGATAATATTCGACCTCCCCCTAAGTGCAACTCTTTGAGATTAAGAAGATATTTCAATCCATCTTCCCGTACAATCTTCAATTCGTCCCAATCATTGATCTTCAAACAGACTCCGCAAGCTACCTTCCCCTATGATAATTTCTTTCAGTCCCGTACTCATTATTTCCAAAGATTAGAGCCGCAAGAAATTTTTATCATCAAAATTCATTACGTTGATACAATAATCTCACTCGATGCGAAAATAGATTTTAATAGGCCTTTTGTTCTTACATTTTCTGTTACGATACAATATACGGAGTATTATCTTTAGTAATTACCAATTACAAAATACACAGTTTTTTGTAATCTAAATTTTCAAATGAGTCAAAATCTATATTGGTACCAATATAAATCGGCATCCTTCCTGGATCATCAAAATTATACCGAATGGGATCCACTAAATCGTCGAAGAAGAGAGGATCCCGACTCATTCTTGATCCCATTCGCGAAGGAATAACGATTTGGATGAGGAAGATGACCGAACAAGCAAATCTGACTAGCTAGTAGAAGCTTTACTCACTCTATCAAAATTAGCAGTTATTTTCAACACTCATAACATTCATTTTGTTACTGATGCATTTCTTACACAGACCTGGGCAGAGGATTTAAGGAATATTATTACGAACAACAAATGGAGACATGTTTTGGACGAGAAGAGTAAGGAAGTCTGCAGCATTCTCTAGCACCCAACGAGAATGGGATGTTTTTTGAATCTTGAAGAAGTCTTCCGAGATCAGTGTTTCATTTTGCTTTCTGTCTCCTGTTGACAAAGGATAGCAGAAGTAGTGAATTAGAGGAATAAAAGCAAAACATAACCTCATACGTCATTCAATTCTTTTACTCTAATACTATCAACATTTGAACAATCACACCAAAATAAATAAAAAATTAAACTAAAGTTGATTTCCCTTCTTCAAGCCCACTTGACACGGTTTCAGGTGGATAGTTCGTTATTAAATCTGAATAAAACAAAAAAATGCAACATTTATGAATATGTAAATTCAAAAATGAACATAGATGTCTGGAGCATATTAGATAAAGAATCAAAATGTAAATACCAGCATCCTCGTCTCTTCATATAACTCGGGTTTGGTTTTCATTGGGACAAACCGAAGTAAGCAAGCTCTACTCGAGGATGCTTAGAGACCGTTAGTGTGAGGGTTTCACATTTTAGAAATGAACATAGACAAGAAATTTGAAAGAGAGTGAACATAGACAAGAAATTGCAGAGAGAGTTATTACCTGAAGATTGAGTGGTGAGTGATTACCAAATCCTTCTCATGGAAATTATACAATCTTAAGGTGGGGGTACTCAGACTGATGCATCTCGCACCTGCTCTTCAATGATAACATTTTCTTTCCCAAATGCAATTCTTTGAGATTATGAAGATATTTCAATCCATCTTCTGGTACAATCTTCAATTCGTCCCAATCTCTGATCTTTAGTTCGATCAGATTCGGCAAGCTACCTTCGCCTATTATTATCTCTTTTAGTTCCATACCCGCTATTTCCAAAGATTTGAGCCGCAAGAAATTCTTATCATCAAAATTCATTACTTCTAAATTCGTTACCTCAATGTTAACACAAGAGAGCTTGGTTAAGTTTTGCATTTTACCCAACCACTCAAATATTATTTCTCCATCGAGACCAAGGCAAATCTTCAAGGACAAACATTCTATATTTTGGCCAAATGGAGCTTCGTATTTGGGAAGCATTGACAAATTAACAATCACAAAGTTCACTCGAGTGACATGAGTACTCATCAATGCCGCCTTTGCCCATTGGCCAACTTGGCTCATATTCAGTTCCAATGTTTCGATTGTCTTCCAACTATTCATTTTGTCGATAATCAAAGCACCTTGCTCATCATTGTCATGTCCCTGGAAGGATATTTCGAATACCCGGATGCTTGTTAGTTCAGAAAGCTCCATCAACTCAATAGGGTTGTTTCCGAAATGATTCAAAATGAATGTCTCCAGTTTGCCCAGGCCATTGAGATGCAATTTCCTTTCTGGTCCGCATGTGAATTCATTAAGATAAAGATGCACCAGAGGACTCTTTTTTGAGAATATGTCATGTGGTATCATAATCACATTGTATGTTCTCAAATCAAGAGTGTCTAAAACCGGCAAATCACCTACACATGATGGCAACTCTTTCACATCACAATGAAGCAAACATAGATACCTTAGATGGATCAATCTTCCCATTCCTCTAGGTAGCTCCTTTTCATAAAACCAACATATATTGAAGTTGAGGATTCTTAGGAACTCGAAATTCTCCACAGATGCTTTCACGTTATGCTTTCTCAACCCTTTACCGCTTCCAACAAATTGAAACGAAAGAGCTCGTACATACGAACTTGTTATTAGCTCAAATGGATCAATACACCTTCCTTCATCATCATCTACTGGCATATGTATAACGTATCTAGGTGCATCGCCAATCACAGAGGGTCTATTAGCTTTATCGGTCAAGGTCTCTAGGAAGTACTCTTCCTTTGCTCGCCTCAGGCACAACTCTCTCATCATATCATGAACTCTCAACCACCTAGAATCTTCAAATATATCATCCCCTTCAACTTGGACCATGGATCTTGATATAAGCGCATTTAAAAACCTATCTGCGACATCCATCAATGTTTCCCCTTTTAAACAGTATCCTTTGGATATTAGACCCTCCGCTATCCAAAAGTGGTACAATTTCTTGGGATTAATACGTTCATCCTCTTTAAAAACACTCAGGTAAAGAAAACATGGTTTCAAAAAATGGGGTAGATCATAGTAACTCCAGGAAAGAACTTTTGATATAGTTCCATCTTCTCCAAGATTACCTAAATCTTGATTTAGAGTTGAATCGATATCACTATGAATCTTTTTCCAATCCTTTAAAGAGATCCTATTTCTCAAAATACCTCCAAGGATAGCTATGGCAAGAGGGAGTTTGCCACACTTATTGATCATTTCTTTCCCAAACTCTGCAAAATATTTTTCTAACCGGGGATCTACAAAATAGAAATAACAAATAGCAAATTAATAGAAAACTAGTGATTTTAGCAAGACTTTGTGATTCTTGTATGTACTACTAAATTTTATCTTGTTCGTTATATATATATATATATCAAAAGTCACCTGGTGATGATAACATCTATAATATGATATCTTAGATTTGCTGAAACCAATTTTCTTAGGAAAATCACGGATGAGGCCATCATCCGTAGATTCTATCTTTAGTCTGTACATTTAGGCGTTCTCCGATTATAAACACAAATACAGAAACTAGATCAAATACACAAATAAATACAGCTTATGGTATCAAACTTAAATCTTAGTAATTCATACTAAATTCTTATCACCTATTAGATCAATTTTTATTTTATTTAATTCTCATCCAATGGTCATTTAGCTGTATGGGCATTTTCGTCAGTTTGCTTAATATTAAAAAATCACTTCCAAATTTAATCACTTCCTTTATTTCATGCATTTAAATTAGTTTTCTATAGTGTTTCCTATTTTTTTGCACACTTCTCCAATTTCACATCTAAATTGTTTCCTATTTTAATGCATCTACTTTATTTCATGCGCATATAATATTGACTATATTGTTTGTTTTCTACATTTTTCACGTTTTCATGCGTATGAGTTTGTTTTTGCTTTCTTTTTTTCTTTCCTTTTTTTTGCCTTGTACCATATTTATTTTCCCATTTGTTAATTTCATCTCTTCCTTAAGAAATTATTTGGAAACTTCTTTATCTCTATATTATACTGTATCAACTCCATGGGCTTGATAACATGCATTCCAACCATCTTTGATTTTTTACTTTTACCAATCTCAATTAAAAATTCAATTATTCCCATGTCAAACTTGTTTCGATCTTTATTTACTTATAACTTGAATATAACAAAATTTAGTTTGTGATTAAGTTGACAAGACAATATTTTATTCGCTTTAGATTTGATTTCATTAAACGATCACTCATCATTATTGAATCATATTGATTTTTTTTCATGTTTTGTTGAAAATTATATTCTATTATTATTTTATTTAATATATAACATTTTTATCAAATTTAACAGATTTGATTTTTAGTTATTCGCTACAATTTAAATTTCTCACTTAAATCTATTGATAGAGTTAATTTAATTTGTTAATCTGACACACAAATGTACCCTTATGGTTAATGTCAATTTGTCATATTTATGTACTTTATGGTTAATGTCAATTTGATAGACAAATGAGTTTTCTGGGCTAATTGAAATTCGCCAAAATATTAGTTATCGTGGCTATACGTGATTTGCTAATCCTGCCGCATTTTGTGGTTAATTATTTAGTTTACATATTTTCTTAACTCTATAATAATATATTCTTTTCAATTTTTGACTTGATAATAATATGTACTATATACATTTTCATTTGTCAAAGATTTGTATTGGTTTAATGAAAATCTGATATATATATATATGGAAGATTTTTATTTTGATATAGTGAACTTCCTTAATTTATGATATTTAATTGGTAACTAAAACACACCTTTTGTGTTTGATTAAAAAATGAATTTGAAAATTTTTATACTGTCATAAATAAAAAACACCTTAAGTTTAGAAATTTTTATGGCCAAAATAAAATGGATGTGTAAATGCATGAGTTGGTTAATTGACACTATTTATATGTAGATTTTTAATGGGTGTGACGTATGACTAATTCGCCTTTTAGTATTATGGAGTTAATTGCTGGAATGGTCCCAGTAAATGGGGGTCTGGTGCAGTTTGGTCCCTGAAATTGGCACTGTTGCGAAAATGTTAACGGTTTAGGGACCAAAATGCATCATTATACACACTTTGGAGACCAAACTTCAACAGACCCCCACTTACAAAGACCATTCCAACAATTAACTCTAATATTATGAGTACTAAAAAAAGCTTAGTACCATAAGTCACTCTCACCAATACATATAGTTTAAAGATAATCATCTAAAAGAATATTAGGGATCAATATTCTTAAAGAATTGGTATCATAGCTTAATTGTGATCGTAACCACACAAAAATATATGGCCGGAAGCGAAGGGAATGTGACACACGTAGAAGTTGTCGATGGGAAAGATTTCACACACTAAAATTTAATGTGGATTGCTACTTGTATGGGAAGGAGTTAGAAACACCACTAGAGAATAAGCTTGAGAAAAAAATAATGCGCCTTGGAGTAAATTAAATTGAGATAGTTATAATCAGATTGTGTTCCTCAAGAGGATCTATGCATGTATGTACACGGAAAACATGTGAGGACATGAGAATTATATGAGAATTGATACAATTGTCTTTGGTGAAATTTCTCTTGTTGATTTATTGAGGAGTTCTTAGAAAAATTTGAGGAGCTGTGGAAGTATAACCAGAAAGGTAACCAACTAACAGAATGTAAGAGTTTACTTAGTGATGAGTTGATCATTGTGAATGAATCATCCTTGTTAGCTAGTGTGGTTCACATGCCTGGTGAGAGGTACTCTAATCGAGCATCGAAGATCAACAAATTAGACCAAGGAAAGTCGTCGATGTGGAAATGGAGAGTACAAGAGAGAAATTCATTGATGACTAATCGAATTTGGAGGTTTTCCAAGGTGTTTTAGTTGAAGACAAAGGCATAACATGGATTATTCGTGATTCTCTTCGATAATTAAGTTGGTGTCATTCAGGGATATTATGGATTGGAAAGAAATGAACTGATGATAGAGTTTGAGGATGATGAGCTCATGTGAGAGCTGGTACATATGAAGCTTGAAGATGATGACCCAAAATATGTCTTTTAAGTGGGAGATTGTTGAGTTGGTGAAGTGAAACCAATTTCTTAGGAAAATCACGGATAAGACCATCATCCATAGATTTGGTGAAGCAAATTTTCCAATGGACTTTTAGCTAGATTTTCTTTATTATTAGCTAGGTATCTTTAGAGCTCATTGTGTGATTATAAACACAAATATACATAATCAAATCTATCAAAATAGTGATAAGATTTAAAAAATTTAAAATAAGTTATGATTCTGATTTAGTTAACACAAAGTAAACACACATAAAAATAGGTTCATGAGAACATACCATTGCGTCTATGCTGAGGCAGAGCTTTCTTGTGTAGCAACATCAAACTTTCTTCTTCAGTAAATAGTCGTTGTTTATGAACAAATCCGGACATTGCTACTTGCTCAATGCGAGTAGTCACCAACATTTTACTTTGCCCCTCCTCATCCGGAAACACACGACTAAAATAGTCACAATCATCGAACTCCCAGATGTCATCGAACACAACTAAACATTTTTTGTCTTGAAGCACTCTTGTTAAATTCATTATTAATTCACTTGAACTTCCATGTGCTTCAATGTTTGTAAGTTGTTTCAGTATATCTTTTAGAGTAGCAATGAGATCACAGTTTTGGGATATACAAACCCAAGCAAAACCATCAAACTGTTGTTTGACATCGGGATGATTGTATATCTTTTTGGCCATGGTCGTCTTTCCAGAACCACCCATACCCCATATTGATATCACTTTGTGGTCTCTTACATCTTTCACAAGTGATATCAACTCCTTAATTTCATCCACCATTCCAACGAAGTCTTTATCTTCGCGTGGAAAGGTTTGTCTGAGCAATCTCTGCTTTTCTGCCTTCTCTTCCGATTTCTCCTCTTTACTGATGGGGTCGATACCAGAGGCGTTTAGGCTTTCCCGAAGCTCGGCTAAATCACTCTTGATATCACCAATCTCCGTGCCAACTTCATGGATACTAATTCCTTCTTTTAGGCAGCAAGCAAATCTTCGGAGTAGTTTCATGATTTTTGATTCTTCAGGAGATAATTCACGCTTTGACCTGACTTCAATGACATATTTCTCGAGGACGTCCTCGGCTCTATAAGCAAGATCTCTGATTTGGCGAACATACGTACGGATTTGAGCATCGTCATGTTGTTTAGAGTCTGCCTTTTTTAAGAAGCTTTGCAGTCTCACAAGCTCCTTTTGAAGTTGTGTAACCAGCCCACTCACTCCGGACAGGAATTTAGCTTCTTCAACTACTAAATCTTTGATTGTTTCCAGAACTAATGAAACGACAAGGTCAGCCATTGTTCTGCGCTTCGTTTGCTTGGTAAACACCGTGTATTTATATGACTGCTTTGTATGTATATATGCGCAACCATGTACAAGTGATGGCAATCATGGCATTAGTATAATTGCGGATATTGGTTAAAAAAGTCGTTGGTTGTAACGAAGTTTAATGAAGAAAATTGTAAGAATACCATGATTGAAGGCCCAAATTAGCCAAAAATTAAGATTATTTTTTTATTGGAGTTTACCACTAATTTGAGGTGAATGGACTATTTTACCTTTAATGAAAATTTAATAGTATTAGACAAGTTTTTTGGGTTGAAATGACTATTATTATAATATATTATAATCTATTATAATACGTTTTAATCGATTTAAATTCACAATGTACTCAAATTTGTCACGATTTAACTTTGCATCAAATTGATATTACAGATTTCAACTCCAAACGATAATTGAAATGTTATATATTAAACACAAATTGGATACAACCATATATATTGGATTAGTATATTATAGTTGGTACAAAGCACAAAGGAATAATTATTTCTTTTGGGTACAAAAATAAATAATTTGTACTAATACATTTGAAGACCACAAAAATGTGAAAAAAAAAAGATAATTTAAAAAAAAATAGATTTCTATTCTTCAACAACAATCTTTTCTCCGATGCCCACTCGCGCTACTTTAGAACTTGAACTTTCTAATTCTTCAGCCTGAAATAAAAAATCAAACTTGAGATTTTCAAATTAAATATACATAACACTCATAGAACATAAATTCATAATTCAAATATTATTTAAACTTAAAATCTTGTGCTAAATTAAAAAGATTCAAATGTTAAAAAAATAACGTTAAAGTACCAAAAAATAAACTTTACACATAAATATATAATTTTTAATGTGTAAACTTATCCATATATCCATAAAAATCTTAAAGATTAAAACTTTTATTCAAAACATAAAGTATATAATAGATTATATGAGTTGTAATAACACATAAATGGCATATTGCATTATAAAGTGTCATACTCGATTATACTTCACAATTCTTTATTATACGACATTATGATCGATTATACTTAATTATACAGTGTTATCCTTATCACAAAACGAGACTATATCAACGTAATATCCCAAAGATTCAAACTTTTATTACAAAACAACATCAAATCTTCAAATTATATAGATGTAAAATACATATAACATAAATTTCATGTTCAAACATTATTTAAACCTAGTCTTGTGTTCAATTTAAAAAAATTCAATATTTAGTGCAAATTTATCCATATATCCATAAAAATCTTACGAAAAATTCAAACTTTTGTTCAAAAACCTCCAACTAACAAACATATAATACATATAAAGTACATAAATTAATTAAAAACGTGATTTTAACTCTATAAAATTGAATAAGATTCAAACTTTTGTTGAAAACCTTTAAATAACAAAAACGCATTAGACATAAAGTATATAACAATTGAAAACATGATTTTTAACTCAATTATATTAAAAAACGTGGTTTTAACTCAACCAAATTGAAAAAGATTCAAACTTTTGTAAAAGAAACGACTTTAAAGGACCAAAAAACATTCTAAAACACCATGGCGAAAAAACGCAATCATTTCATATAAGCAATATAGGCACCTGAAAAAATGCAATCATTTCAAATAAGCACATCTACTCTCCAACATTTCAAATAGGCATCTGAACTGTAGCATTCTAAAATTTATTTTCATCATTTCCAACCAAATTTTTTTTTGAATATATTTTAGCCTAAGGACAAGTTAGTCATATTGAAAATATGATTTTTTTAAAGAAAAATTTCAAAAATTCAGGTGCCAATTTGTAGATACATTTGCTTATAAAATACCATGGCGAATGTTGTATAATTGACCTCAATATCAATTTAACAATATAGGCACGATACTTCAATTAGCGAGTATGAAATATAGATGTAAAAGAAATGTTATGGAATGGATAAGCTATTGAAAAGATAATAGGCTGCTAATGGTCTTGTCGATCTCCCATGAATATTGATTGTTCAGCTGAAATTGGAATTCAGGGTTTGGAAGAAGAAGAATTGAAAAACAATCGGTTGGTTTTGATTAGGGTCAAAATTGGGAAAATCTCCTGCATGCATGATTCACTACGTGAGCTCCAACTGCTAGTTCACTTAAGTGGCACACATGCTCCTCAAGTGACATATAACAGACCCTTTACAACCTGAAACGAGAGAGAAGAAGAAGGGCAGTTAGTTATAATCAGTTATATGACTTAGTTGTCTAGTTGTTTGGCAGATTACTTCTACTTAGTATTCTCCGTTCTAATTTGTTTATCTCCTTTACTTTTGCAAAAAAATTTACAAAAATTCAAATTCATTTTACATTATCAATTTCTCTTTCAAAAATTTGAACAAAAAGAAATTCTAATTTGGGATTTCCAAAAATGAAAAGTAGGACAATCAATTAGGTATGAAGGGAGTAATATTCTTTTTTATTGTATAAATAGTATATAGATCTCCATTCAGATGCAATCAAAATTTAAGGGTCCGTTTGATAAAATTGAAAAACTTAAATCTGAAGTCTGGTTGTAAGCGATTGAATGTTGATAGCTGAAATTGAGCTGTAACTGAATCTGAATATTTTGATAATAGTTAACAGAAAAAGACTAAATTTGTTTAACTGTATGTTCAACAGTTATCAATATAGTTTATAAACTATCAATAAATTCTTATTGAAAAAATACAAGAAATTTTAATACTATCAAATTTATATAAAGTAAATAAAAAGCATTAAAATTTTCACATTATTTAGGTAACTTCCTTTAGTTGCTTGGTCTATGCTAATGAAAGTTTAATTTTTTTGGAGATGAATGTGGTTTATAGAGAAGGAATTGAGAGAGATGAGGCATGAGGACGCAGAAGGCAAGAGGCGTGAAGTAAGAAAAAGAAAGAAGCGTGAGGATCGAGGATACATATGGAAAGTTAATATTGATGCCTTCTGAATTGATTCAGACAATAAAATTGAGTTAAGATTTTTAAAATTTATTAAGGATTTTGACTAGATCTTATTTGATTCAATCCTTAAAAAAATACTCACTCCGTTTTCTTTTACTTGTCTTTCTAGTCTCATATTTTTGTTTTTAAATACTTGTCTTTCTAGCATAATTAATTACAAATTTACATTTTCAATGCACTTTTTGATTAGTTTTTACTATAAATTTATCAACCAACCAATCATATAGTATCAATTGATTGTCATTTTACATTTCCAATGTACTTTTTGGCTATCTTTAATTTTTTTTTCTTAATCATTGTGCACATGGCTAGAAAGACAAGTAAAAGAGAACGGAGGGAGTAGTTAACAAACAAATTTAATATAAAAAGAATTTGAAATCATCTAGATAAAGTTCTTATTAGTTGTAAAACACCCCTAAGATACATAATCTCTAACCACTTCTTTTTTCAGAAATACAAAATAAAGCTTTCAATTATTTTTCATAGTGCTTGCTTTATTTTTGTTTCTAATCTATTCTAGCTATCTGAATCTGAAAGTTTTGTTTGATACAAAATATCTTATGGTATCAGAGCATCTTGACAATTCTAACTTGATTTTTTTACACTAAAAAACCAAGAACCACAATGGAGTAAAATGGAGGTAACAATAACAATTATGAAGATTCACCTCCACTATTAGAGGATATGAGTGATGGTTATGTTGATCAAGAACTTACCAAAGGGCCCTTTAATCTGAGCTAAAATGATAATCCTAAAATATCCATTATAAAGATAGACTTTACTAAAAGGAACTATGATGTATGGAACAGGGAAACAAGAACGACATTTTGCGCTAAGCAAAGATTGGGCTTCATAGATTTTAGTTTCTATGTATGACAAGTGGAGGATAGTTGATTGCATGGCGAGTTCTTGGATTTCGAACTCGATCTCATGAGGCTTGAGTGAGAAGTTCATTTCCACTCTAACATAAAAAAGTTATTGGTTGAAGTTAGTACCAGATATGGCATTTCAAATGGCTATTGATATATAAATTGGACATGAAAATTAATCATCCCACCCAATCAAGGATCTATGACCTTTGTGGCTTACTACTCAAAACTGAAAAAACTTTGACATAAGTGGAATAAGCTTGAGGCGAGTATGCATCCTTGCCTCAACAAATAATGGGAGCAACAGTGGAACCCTAAACTATATACAGATCCACTCCGTATGAAATCCGGGCCAAATAGGACTCAACAATTTGGCTGAGAAGGACAAGTCCAAAGGACGGGCTGGATAAGTGTTATCATCTTGGTGAGGAATTGTACCATTTTTCTTTCTCCAATACTCTATAAATAGTATTATGCAAGACTCATTTAAGCAAACTTTTGATGCCTTATAGTACTCTTATGTTGATTTTCTTGGCATCCCTTACGTCAAATACTGATTTAAGCATCGGAATGTTTGTGGTCGAACCACGACCACACTTTCAGGTACAACGGACTACACCTGGACAATTACCTATGTTGCTTCTAGGCAATCACAGTGAGACTCAAAAGGACATCCTAAAAGAACTATCTCAACTAGATGAGTCCAAGTACTTGTGAGTCACGAAGATATAGTTGATTCCCCATTGGAGGGTTCACAAACAACAAGGTTTGTTGCACCTAGAAAATCGAAAATCACTGGTTATCTTTTCCAATGTAATTCTTGATATATCATTATTTTGGGTGGCTCTTAAACTATTTTCTTTTATATTATGCATCTTAGGCATTATTTAAAATTAAAATTATAAAATGACCATATTACCATAATAATAATCGATCAAAAGAATATGAGGCACACTTAAGATATTTTACATAATTTAAATAAATTTACATCTCCTTCTTCTTAAACAAAAACCCAACCCCACTCCTATCATTACCCTTGAACTTTTATCAACATCTCATCATTCCTTACCCTTTACCCCACCCACAAATGTGAGGATTTTGAACCTGATACTATTACTTCTCATAGTCCAACCTTTATCAAAAATGTAATTATTGTGGGAGATTCAATTATTAGAGACAACATATATACATGCAACATTTATGTAATTCTACTGACTAAATATGCAACAAAAGCAAACTCTCTTATGACAAACTCGAGTTTTGCCAAACTTTAAATATTGTTTATATAATTTCCTCACCAAGAAAGAGTCAATTTCTAAAAAGAAAAATGAAAGGGGGAAATATGTTAATTATAATGAACACATGAGCTAGTATAATTTATTAAAATATTCAATTCACATGGAAACCAATAGCTAAACAAAATAGGATAATATGATTAGCTTGTAACATACATGATGGACTCATTAGAACTTATAAATAATAAAACAAGACTTGAAAAGCCAAGGTGATTATTAAACTTTATCAGAATAGTCGTGGTAGGTGTGTGACATCATTTAACATATGAATACAAGCAGCGAAAGGATAATTTAAGTCATGTTGCCAAGTTGCTTTCTTTCTTTGTTTTTCGGAAGTCGTTTAATCTTAAAAAACATTGTAGATATAATTGATATTTGAGATTTAAGGTATTATTGAGTAATTCAAAGTACATACATGGGTTAATAAATATTTTAATTGATATATATGAGATTTAAGGTATTATTTAAAAGAGGGGTCGGCGGGTGGATTCAAAATTTTAAAAAAAAATTATTTAAAAGAAAATATGCAACAATAATGCATACTCGGTTGCAAAAACCTCTGAGTTTTGCTAAACTCTCAAAACTATTTGTATAATTATATCCTCAAGAAAGTATCAATTTCTTGAAAGAAAAATGAAGAGGGCCGACTGTAAATATGTTAATCATAACGAATATATAAAACTTAGTATAATCTATAAAAAATGTGCAACGAAATAGGACAAAATGCTTAGCTTGAAACATGATGGAGTTGGTATTAGTCTATATCACCTAAGTATAATCTACTAAAAATGTGCAATGAACCAACTACCTAAACAAAATAGGACAAAATGCTTAGCTTGTAACATGATGAGTTGGTATTAGTCTGTATCAATTCAATTACGTATTTAAGTATAAATAATTAAATTAAACTCTATATGGAGTAGATCATCAGGTGTGACCAAATTGTCCTGTTTGACTCTAATCTTTGCAGGAGGGAACGTAAGGTGTGCGAAACTAACAATCTTCACAATACTAACATCTTCTCGTGGTTTATTTTAGTTGCCTAAATCAAAATCACCAAACCCCAAAGCTGGTTATCGAACAAATTTGCTAATAATTGTTCAACTGAATATGTGTTTGCTCCTACAATATGTTACGAAAATAGATTTAAATAGTGTTAAGAGTTTATGAGGTTTCACTCTAAAAGTAATTGACAATATATAGAGAGACTAACCCAAGATCTTACGATTACCCCTATACTTTCATTAACATCTTACGATTACCCCTATACTTTCACTAACATCTTTCTGCCATTCTTACGAGTTTTTTGCATCAATAGTCCCAGTAAGTGGGAGCCAATTGCAAGTTCGTCCCAGTAATTGAGAGTGTTGCAGTGTTAGTCCTCGATAGTGTACATCTTGTGCGGATTTAGTCCCTAATTTAACGCCCACGTTAGTTTTGGACGGTTTTGGCGTTTTAGGTCGAATTTTGGGGTCAAAATGAAAACTTGTGAAAAGTTTGGGCCATTTAGAGTTTTTGTTGCGCATTTAGTCCTTATTAACAATGACTAAATGGGCACAAAAACACATTAACAAGGACTAAATGCGCAACAAATACTCTAAATAGCCCAAACTTTTCGCAAGTTTTCATTTTGACCCCAAAATTCGACCTAAAATGCCAAAATCGTCCAAAACTAACGTGGACGTTAAATTATGGACTAAATCCGCACAAGGTGTACACTATCAAGGACTAACACTGCAACACTTTCAATTACAGGGACGAAAGTGCAATTGGCTCCCATTTACTGGGACCATTGGTACAAAAAACTCCCATTCTTACCTTTAACCCATCCACAAATGTGAGGATTTTGAACCTGATACTAATACTTCTCATGGTCCAGCCTTCATCAAATGTAATTAGTGTGACATATTATTAGTGTGTATATGTTCAGAGTTAAGATCCACATCCTATATCAAAAAATCGATATTTTCCAAAATTAATATATAAGATTCTATACTTTCCTTTTAATTGTCAATTAATTTAGAGTGGAACTCTTACTACTATCCATTAGTGCTTTTAATAATAATAAAACAAGACTTGAAAGGGAAGGTGATAATTAAACTTTATCCGAGGTAGGTAGGTGACATAATTTTACATATAAATACAACACTCGAAGGAAATTTAAGTCAAGTGGCCAAGTTGTTGTCTGGTCTTTCATTATTTTCTAGATAGAGATTCGTTTAATCTTTTAATAAAACATTGTAGATATAATTGGGATTTGAGATCTAAGGTATTACTACATGATACATGGGTTAATAAAATATTTTACTATTCCCTTTATCTTTAAAAGATTGTCACATTTTGACTTTTGTTAGTCAAACATTACAAAATTTAATCATGAATTCCCATTAAACGATAAGAAATACTATAGTCTTGTGGGATCTTGCTTGTTAGATTCGTCTCAATATATAATTTTAAAATATTAACTTTTTATAATTTTTTTTACATGTAAAATAATAGATATTTATGTTGTAAATCGTGTTTTATTGATCACCAAAAATAAAAATATAACAATCTTTTAAAAATGGAGGGAGTAATTGATATGAGATTTAAGGTATTATTTGTGGTATTCCTGTTTTGTTGTTTCCTACGATTGTTTTATGGTAATGGAGGTCTAAAGTTCTTTTAAATAATGAGTTTTTCTCCAAAAGAAAGTTTGAAATGGAACTTTCGTTTCAAAACTGGTTTTACATACACGCAATTGTAAAACGTTGGTATTATATGGATACTAAATTTTTTTTTTATAAGCAGAGATACAAATTACGGCAAATGCCTTGGATGATCACCTATATTCGGTCAGGGATCTAATTGATCACTTAATTTTCAAAAGGTCTCAATTGATCACCTAACTTTCTAATTTTAATTATCGACTAATTACATCACGTGATCACTAATTAGGGACAATTTAATAATTTCACATGTTAATTTTCTTAAGAAGAAAAATTTATCACATTAAAATGACCCCAAATCCCTAATTCAATCCCAATATATAAAAGCGATTTCAGTTTAGCATCAAATTGAGGCAAAAAATCAATTTTACATCTCAAAAATTACATTTTTACCTCAATTGTAATGCCTAAACCTGAAACGTTAATGGAAAACTTGATGTGGAGACTAAAAAACAACTTTTTTACCACTTTCGGAAACTAACATGTAACGGTATAACTATTGAGGACCAAAGTGCAACTCGATCATACTATCAGGAACCGTTTCAGTCATTTTCTCTATATAATTGAGATCCGAGATTTGTATGAGATTTAAGATTTGAGATACTATTTGACTAATTCAAATAAACCTAGAAGTATTTGTGGTTGAATACGTGGTTACAGACTTACAGTTATGATCTTGTATATTTATTTACACTCATATTACTACGTATATATTTTCCAAAATACAAAGATATATTAACAGATCTGTGCATAGTACCATAATATAGTACGGAGTATTTGATTTTTGCAACTCACCAAAATATATATGCTATTAAATTTGTGCATTCTTTTAGTATTTGGTGTGTATGGATCGGATATTAAAATCTATAGATGTTTTCGAAATATGTCAATAATGTTATGTACTACATATGTATCTCTTTATACTATATAATATCTAGAGCTCAAAAAAATTATATGACAATTTCTCCTTTACATAATTAAAAAATTATATAAAAATAATTCCCCTACTCCAACAAAAAAAGTACTAACCAAATCAATCTTCATCTTGCATAAAGCAAATAAATATATATAGTATTTTTTTAACATGTTTTATATTTTGTGAGATTGAATATCAATGATTGTTGTACCTTAAATGATTTTGTTGTATGAAAATATAATTCGCACAAGTTAAATTGTGCACAAATAACTAGCATGTTTGACTTCTCGGTAGTTACTAATGTGTTTTACTTTCATATTTTCACTTCTTAGTTGTATATATTTTTATTTTTTACCATTTATAGAATTGATGCATTATATCGGTGGGTTGAGTTCTATATGTAGTCACTCAAACAACATTCATATATATTTATAATAAAATAGTTAATAATGAAGAGTACTAAATATGTTTAGATATAAAACTTAATAGATATTATATTATTATTAGATGAATCCAGATGACTTGAGAAGATATGAGGAGATTATTTCTGTATTAGTTATAGTTATTAACTTGACTACCAAGTTACTATCATTACCATATATAACTAATACGGAAATAATTTCATCATATCTTCCCAAGTCTTCTGGATTCATCCAATAACTATGATGTTATATTTAAGCGGATATACAATACTACATCTACGGAAGAATTCAACATTGCAAGACGACAAAAAAAATATGGGATTACCTGGAGGTGGCAAATCTTGGCACGGACCAAGTTAAGTCAATCAAGATCAGACTTTTGAGTAAAGAATTTCAACATTTTAAGATGAAAGAAGGTGAATGGGTGAAAGAAATGACACAAAGGTTTGGGTAGATAAAAAATAAATTGAAGGCTTATGGGAAAAAACCAAATTGATCTAACCGGTTCCATAGTGAACCGCACCGAATCCAAATGGTTCGGTTTTGGCTAGTTCCGATTTTGAGCCTCATGTTTGGACCTAAATTTGAGTCCAATTTGGGGCATGAAATTTTGGGTCTATACGTTTATTTGTAATAACATTTGAATGAATTTGCACAGGTTGAATTGTATGTGTATAGATTTGTTCTCTTGAGTTTTAATCTCAATCATTTACTTACACTTATAGCCACTAATGTGTAATGTAACGTTCTCGTAAAATACGCAGTGTTCAAATTCTTCATTTTCTACTATAATTTGGAATTAAAGAACCGTAGTAGATACAAGGCGATTAGCCTAGGGATATTACGTTTGAATATTTATAATTTCTATAGCTTGAGAAAAAAAAAAAAAGAACTGTAGCAGAAGTAGTCAAGTAGAGGAATAAAAGCAAAACATAACCTCATATGCTACTGAATTCTATTACTATAATACTAGCAACATTTGAACAATAATCACACAAAAATAAATAAAAAACTAAAGTTGATTTCGGTTCTTGAAACCCAATTGACAGGGTTGCAGGTGGAGAGTTACTAAATCTGAATGAATAAAAAATGCAACATTTTATGAATCATACCTGGAGATCTTCATGCGAGGCTCCTTCAAAATTGTACAATCTTAAGGTGGGGATATTGAGAGTGATGCATCTCGCACATTCTCTTCAATGATAACACTCTATTTCCCAATAAACGCAATTCTTTGAGATTATCAAGATATTTCAATCCATCTTCTGGTACAATCTTCAATTCGTTGCAAGCATCGATCTCCAGTTCAATCAGATTCGGCAAGCTACCTTCCCCTATCTTCATTTCTTTCAGTTTCCGTATATCCTTCATTTTCAAAGATTTGAGCCTCAAGAAATTCTTATCATCAAAATTCATAACTTTTATGTCGTTTGTAATGTGAGAAAAGGCCACCTTCCTTAAGTTCTGCATTTTACCCAACCACTCGAATATTATTTCTTCACTACGACCAAGGCTAAAACTCATGGAAAAACATTCTATATTTTGGCCAAAATGGAGCTTCATATTTGGGAAGTGTTGATAAATCAACAAGTACCAAATCCAATATAGTGACATGAGTATTCATCAATGCCGCCTTCGCCAATTGTTCACGTCCAGGTCCCCTAATATTCAGTTTCAATGTTTTGATTGTCTTCCAACTTTTCATTTTGTCCATAATCAAAGCACCTTGGTCATCATTCTCATGTCCATTGAAAGACGTTTCAAATACCCGGATGTTTGTTAGTTTAGAAAGCTCCATCAACTCAATAGATTTGTTTTTGAAGTTATCCCAAATGAATGTCTCCAGTTTGCCTAGGCCATTGAGATGCAATTTCCTTTGCGGTCCGCATGTGAAGCTAGATAGGTAAAGATGCATCAGAGGACTCTTCTTTGAGAATATGTTATGTGGTATCAGAATCATACCCAATGTTCTCAAATCAAGAGTTTCTAAAACCGGCAAATCACCTACAGATGATGGCAACTCTTTCACATAACAACGAAACAAACTTAGATACCTTAGATGGATCAATCTTCGCATTCCTTTCAGTAGCTCCTCTTCATGAAACCAAATAAAATTGAAGCTGAGGATCCGTAGGAACTTGAAATTCTTCACAGATGCTTTCTCATTATAAGCATGTTTCTTCGACAAATAACTGCTTCCGACCAACGAAAGAACTCGAACATATGAACTTGTTATTATCTTAAATGGATCAATACACCTTTCTTCCTCGCCATCATCTATTGGCGAATGTATAACATATCTAGGTGCATCGCCAATCACAGAGGGTCTAGCTTTATTGGTCAAGGTCTCTAGGAAGTACTCTTCCTTTGCTCGCCTCAGGCACAACTCTCTCATCATATCATGAACTCTCAACCACCAAGAATCTTCAACTACTGGATCACCCCCTTCAACTTGGACCATGGATCTTGATGTAAGCGCTTTTAGAAACCTATCTGCGACATCCATCAATGTTTCCCCTTTTAAACAGTATCGTTTGGATATTAGACCCTCCGCTATCCAAAGGTGGTACACCTTCTTGGGATCAATTTTTTCATCCTCTTTATAAACACTCAGGTAAAGAAAACATGGTTTCAAAAAATGGGGTAGATCATAGTAACTCAAAGAAAGAACTTTTGATATTGTTCCTCCTTCTCCAGGATTACCTAAATCTTGATATAGATTAGAATCGATATCACAATGAACCTTTTCCCAATCCTTTAAAGAGACCCTGTTTCTCAAAATACCTCCAAGGACAGCTATGGCAAGAGGAAGTTTGCGACATTTATTGATCATTTCTTTACCAAACTCTGCAAAATATTTTTGTAATTGGGGATCTACAAAATAGAAATAACAAAAAACAAATTAACATAAAGAGAACAAAGCAAGTGATTTTAGCAAGATAATTTTTCATGTGATTGTTTTATGTACTTCTCCCTCCATCCCACATTGTTTGGGATTTGACTTTTCACGATCTTCGAGACACGACTTAAAACGTAAATATCTCCAATTTTAAACGAGTAAAAATTGTAACAAAGTTGATTTTTCAAAAATATACATTGAAACGAATCTAACAAATCTCATATGACTATATTATTTCTTTTCAGCTAATGCGAATTAATTTTATCTTGTTTGTTTTATATATACTAGCAAGTATTTCTTATCATTTTGACCATGTTTTAGATATATACCGACATTAAAAACTAATTAAGCAAAAATCTCAATTAACATATAATCAAAAGTCGAAATCTGGTGATGATAACATCTATAATATGATATAAAACTTGGGTAAAGCTTTCTCAAGACCAAATGATATAACAACGTGTGTTTGCAATTGTCTTGAAGTTGCAGTTTGATGGACGAGTCTTAAAACAAAAGGATGATTTAAGCGCTTATTCTAGCTAAGCCAATCTTGGTGTGCTGATTGATTGATAAGATATGTCTAAAGGTCGTGATTGGTGAAAGCCGTACTTGGTGAAGCAAGGCCTAATGTTATGGAGATTTAATGAAGGATAAAATGACAACTAAGCATTTGAAATTCAAAATGCATGTAAGTGATCGAATATTAGCGCTTTTGAAATAAGGTGATCAAACTGAAAATTTTGAATACTTTGGGTGATCGACAGTGTTATTTGCCCAATTGTAAATAACATTATTTTCCTAAAACATTTTCTTTTTTTGATAGTTGAGTATTATAAAAAATGTTTGGGATATGAAAAAATAATCATGAACTATATTCAAGTCTACAATTTAGAGAGAAATTATTGAGTAATACATTTGTTAAGGTGAAGAATTGGATGAAGTTATTCTGTTTAGACCAATTATAATGACACTAGTGGATAGCAACCAAAAGGAATGAGTAAGAGATAAATGTGTTCAAATGTTAGAACTGAAAGAGGATGTTCCTACGACTTGCCTAAGATCAATTAACGTGATTGATTGATCTTCAAAGATCAAACAAGGTATCTGATTTTTATTGGGATTAAGACAAGAAGTGATTAAGCTCGATAATTTATTAACCGACCAGGTAAATATTGAGCGAGCAGGGTATTTTAAACGAGCACAACCTTAGGCACTTACCCTACCCTTTAATTATATCGGCCGATCTATCGAATCGAGAACTCGAGTCTGAGTGCTCGATTGGGTAATGGCTTACTCGACTCGCATGCATATGGTAACATAGTTATACTTGTGTGTTAAGGAAAACTAGCATAACCATACATAATTACTTAACAGGCTGATGGGAACATACCGTTGGGTCTATGCTGAGGCAGAGCTTTCTTGTGTAGCAACATCAAAGCTTCTTCTTCAGTTAATAGTCGTTGTTTATGAACAAATCCGACCATTGCTAGTTGTTCAATGCGAGTAGTGATCAACATTTTACTTTGCCCCTCCACATCTGGAATAACACGACTAAAATACTCCCAATCATCAAACTCCCAGATGTCATCTAACACAACTAAACACTTTTTCTCTTGAAGGGATACTGTTAAATTCCTCATTAATTCACTTGAACTTCCATGTGCTTCACTGTTAGTAAGTTGTTTTAGCACATCTTTTAGAGTAGCAGTGAGATCACAGTTTTGGGATATACAAACCCAAGCAAAACCATCAAACTGTTGTTTGACATCGGGATGATTGTATATCTTTTTGGCCATGGTCGTCTTTCCAGAACCACCCATACCCCATATTGATATCACCTTGTGGTCTGTTACATCTTTCACAAGTGATATCAACTCCTTAAGTTCATCCACCATTCCAATGAAGTCTTTATCTTCGCGTGGAAAGGTTTGTCTGAGCAATCTCTGCTTCTCTGCCTTCTCTTTTGATTTCTCCTCTTTACTGACGGGGTTGATACCATAGGCGTTTAGGCTTCCCCGAAGCTCGGCTAAATCACTCTTGATATCACCAATCTCACTGCCAACTTTATGGATACTAATTCCTTCATTTAAGAAGCAAGCAAATCTTCGGAGTAGTTTCTTGATTTTTGATTCTTCAGAAGATAATTCACGTTTTGACCTGACTTCAATAAAATATTTCTCCAGGACGTCCTCGGCTCTATAAGCAAGATCTCTGGTTTGCCGAACAAATGTACGGATTTGAGCATCGTCATGTTGTTTAGAGTCTGCATCTTTTAAGAAGCTTTGCAGTCTCTCAAGCTCCTTCTGAAGTTGTGTAACCTGCCCACTCACTCCGCACAGAAATGTAGCTTCTTCAACTAGTAAATCTCTGAATGTTTCCAGCACTGTTGAAACCACAAATTCAGCCATACTTCCACTCTCTCTTTTCTTGGTGAACAGTACTGTTATTAATTATGTTACAAGCTAACAAAATAGGACAATATGATTAGCTTGTAACATAATGGACTTCGCATTATTAGTCTGTATCCATTAATACTTTTAGTAAGTAATATTAAAACAAGACTTGAAAAGCGAAGGTAATATCCAAGGTAGGTGGGCGACATAATTTACCATATAAATACAACACCCAAAGGAAAATCTAAGTCAAGTTGCTATATTGTTGTCTGATCTATCATTATTTCTAGAGATTCATTTAATCTTTAGAAAATATTGTAGATATAATTGAGATCTGAGATTTAAAGTAGTATTGAGTAATTCAAAGTACTTATATGGGTTAATAAAATATTTTAATTGATATGAGACTTTAAGTATCCGTGATTTGTTGTTCCCTATGATTGTTAATGGAAGAGAGGAGAAGGATTCCTCATTCAAGTATTTTCTTTTAAACAATGAGATTCTCTCCAAAAGAAAGTTTGAAATGGAATTTTTGTTTCAAATAAACAGAGTTTCTGTAATCTCAATTTTCAAATGAGTTTTTTTATAAATGTTTGTGGTTAATGTTATGTTAACCATAAAAGTACATTGTTGAGACCTGTGACAAATTTACATTAGTAATGAGTGTACTAGTTAACGTCGCCCAGCAAACGCCGGGCCAAAAATGAATTCATTCAAGGCTTTCGGTCTAACTATCCGATAGTATCTTATATGCGTACACTAAAATAATAGTCTGGGGTGGCCAAAACCCAGCAGCTCCTAAGAAACCCATTATGTCATTGAAAAAGGGCAACATCATGGCTACTACAGTCGATAATATAAGGTATGCACTTCTCCATATCAACCTAAATGGACAGAAACAGCTCGTTTTATTTCCGTTTATGAATATACTATTAGGCCATTTCTTGGTGCACCAATCTTCGACAAATGCATATAGCAGTTGCGCATATACCTGATAGGCTCCTGCAATGTGAATAGCAACGCACAGATTAGCCAAGCCAACATGCACAGAGGTCAAGCGATCCATGCTAACTCGCCCCCTGTCCACGCCAATGACAACAGTCCTGACCCAATCACTACAGTAATGGTATTCATATGAGCATTCGTAGTCATCGATGTCCCTGTACGTTTAGCTTTACTATCATCATCTTTCTTGGAATCTGAAACAGATATATTGAGTTCCCCTCCATTTTTCTTCCTTCTTGAAAAAGATACTATAAGTCACTCTCAAAATGTTAAACTAATCATTCAATTGGACCCAAAATGGAACTCAATTCTCCACTAATTAGAATAAATTACATAATATTATTGAAAATGGTAACAAAATAGCTTACCCATTAAAGCACCATTTTGAACTTATCGATTGTTACCATCACTGTGCTATAAGTAATTAAACTGATCATTCGATTTGAGACGAATGGAACTCAATTCTTTCACAGTTACCTGAAAGGGGGAAAATCCCAATTCAAAAATTCAATCTTTAGCACATTTAGACAATAAATCAAGAATCAAACACGGTCCAAGATATTAAACTAATCATTCAATTGGACCCAAAATGGAACTCTATTCTCCAATAATTAGAATAAACTAGATAATAATATTGAAAATGGTACAAAACACAAAATTTCGGAGTTTCAATTTCTACCTTAAGTGATAAGTAGATAGTACTTCATATAATAATGACTCAATAACATATTTCAAACCAAACTTTTTTAAAAAAAACAGGCACCAAACATGATGGTCAGAATTAGAATTCTATAGAGTCCAAAGAGCCAAATTCAGATACTAAATTCGTTAAAATAGTTACAGGATAAGCTTCAAACATACAAAACTAAACGGCACATAAAAGTAAATATTGTTTGATGCAATGTGCTGTCTTTGGTAATGGAGGTCTACAGGTGGCGGTGTTAATGGAAGAGAGGAGAATGATTCCTCATTTAAGTATTTTTCTTTTAAATAATGAGATTCTCTTCAAAAGAATATTTTTTTTAGATGAATCATGCATTCCGATAAAATCATTCGCAAAACATTACGTGGTGCCACAAAATGAGAAAAGTACATCTCGGATAGTTGGAAACCAAAAAATCTTGCATCAAGAATCGAGAGCACTCTTCAAAATCAAATCCTAATCATGGCTTCTCTTCATTATGCAAATGTTTCTTCATTAATACTCCCTCTGTTTTACAATAAGATTTTTTCATTTTTCCATGTCTAATTTTGAATAACAATAACTAATTAATTACAATATAGAAAATTATAAAAATACTCTTCAATATAAATTGATCGATATAAATTTGATATTTTTTGAACTAAATAATAAGAAGTATTAAGAGTCTATCGGGTTCCACTCTAAAACCAATTGGCAATAGAGGGAGTAGCCCAAGATATTATATATTGACGCGGGAGGACATTGAATTTCGATGTGGTAGTGCATCTTAACAAGAAGTAATTGACGGTCAAAGTTGGACACGCAAAAACGAAAACGTTTATTAAAAAGAAATTGTAAAATATATGAGCAATCTGGTCTAATTAATCGATTGATGGTTTAATTAATCGGTTGATCAAGTTATTCTGAAATTGCTAAATTAGGGTTCATGATTTTTGTATTTGGGATTTCTGGTACACGTGTTGATCACATGAGCAGCCTCTAACGGCTAGTTTGGAATTATCAGAGCGTGCAAGGCGCGTGGAGGAGCTGCCAGCTATCCAATCAAAACAGGAGAGAGAATGTCAAATAATTAGTTGTTAGTTGAGGCAGTTAGTTAACTGTTTTTTAACTAATTCTTGATCGAACTCAATCTGTTAGAGTTCTGTATGCATTTCTCTATATATATTCTGTACTACTCTTCATTGTAATCATCCAATATACTTGTAAAGATGATTTTCCAGTTTAAATGAAAAGTTAGAAGCTTTCTCTGCATTTTATTTCTTTTCCATCAATTTCTTTTGTTTCTTTCTATTGCTTTGTTGTTTTGTTTCTTCTTTGAGATCTTGTCAACTGGGCAAGATTTCCGCATGGTATCAGAGCGATTAAAGGATCCAAATCTTATTGTGTATTCCCGTCGAACAACAAGAAACATGGCTCAAGAAACAGATCAAGCTCATAGCAGCAATCAGATGCCTCCTCTTGAAGAGAGGACTGACATCTATGACAATCCCAATCTGCTCAAAGGACCTCTGTATCTTCACAGCAGTGATAATCCTGGAATGAAGATTGTTGGTACTGATCTCACAGAAAACAACTATGTTGTATGGAGCAGAGCCATCAAAAGAGCACTATATGCAAAACATAAGATGGGCTTCATAGATGGCAGGTTCTATGAACCAGAAGCTTCAAATCCCATATATGATATGTGGAAAAGAGTTGATTGTATGGTTACATCCTGGATACTGAATGGGATTTCTCCCAGCATGAGGGATCAATTTGAATTCACAACCACATCACAAAGCTTGTGGGAAGAGATAACATCCAGATATGGTGTGACAAATGGACCAAAACTGTACCATTTGGAGAAGGAATTTACCTCCTGTAATCAAGGTAATATGAGTGTGATTGCTTATTACTCTAAGCTCAAAAGGCTTTGGGATGAGTATGCTGAACTTGAGCCTCCAGTAGTATGTACCTGCAATGCAACATGTACTTGCTGTCACTTTGCTGAAAGTGCCAAGAAAGACCAAAGGAAGAAACTTATGCAATTTCTTCTTGGATTGAATAGCAAATATGAGGCAACTAGAGACCAAATCTTGACTACTGAGCCTTGGCCAACTCTGGATCAAGCTTACAATAAGGTTTCTCAAATTGAAAAGAAGCCTAATGGAAGCAACAACTCCAACTACACAGGCAGTGCAGAGGGCCAATCTGCCATGTTCATAAAACCTAATACTGATATGAAAAGAGATCCAAGAAAATGGGAGGAAAAAGTTATCCCTAAATGTGAGTACTGTGGTATCAAGGGGCATACCAGAGATGTGTGTTACAGACTCAAGGGATACCCTGAAGGTTTTGTTAGCAGGAACCCTAGGTTCAAGAATGCAAACAACAGATTTGCAAACAAAGGGGCCAATTCTGCTTCAAACAGAATCAATGAAGGATCAAGAAGCTACAATGCTAACCAAGTGCAATCTGACAAGGATAATGATGGAGGCAGTGAATCTCAAATTGCCACCATGATGAGTACAATGGAGTCTATGCAAAAGGAGCTGACCAAAATGAAAGAGGCCAGTAAACAGAACAGCTCAGAAGTGATCAACTATGCACAGTTTGATGAATTTGCAGGTATGAGTGCTTGTAAATACAATAGTGATCAAGATTCTACTTGGATTATTGACACAGGTGCCTCTAAACACATGTGTTGCATCAAAACTATGTTCAATAATCTAAGTAGTCTAACCACAAGCACTCACATCACACTCCCAAATGGAATCTCTCAGCAAATTGTTCAACAAGGGAACATCACTCTTCCTAATAACCTCACTTTATATAATTGTCTATATGTTCCTTCTTTTAAGTATAACCTGTTATCAGTAAATCAATGTATTAAGAATAATCAGATTCTTTTCATTTTTACTGACAATTTCTGTGTTTTGCAGGCCCAACAATCTAGGAGCATTGTTGGAATAGCTTACCAAACTAAAGGCATATATGTTCTGAATAAGGACTCCTTTTCTGCACAGAGAATTAACATTTTTCAGCATGATTTTCCTAATTTCAGCAAGTTTTTCTGTAATTCTGTTAGCTCAGATCATACTCATGATATGAATAGGTGTAAAATCTGGCATTATAGGCTAGGGCACTGTGCTTTTGATGTAATGAGACACCTGAATATCAATGAAAAAGAGCTTTCTAGTAAAACTCCCTATGTGTGTGATATTTGCCCTCTTTCTAAGCAGCAAAGACTGCCATTTCCTTTGAGTACTGATAAGTCCACTATGCCTTTTGATCTTGTTCATTCAGATGTATGGGGACCCTATAGTACTCCTACATACTCTGGAAACTGTTATTTTCTAACTATAGTGGATGACTTTTCAAGAGGTCTTTGGACCTTCATGTTAAAGGATAAAAGTAATCTTCACTTGACTATTAAACAGTTTCTAAACATGGTTAAGACACAGTTTAATAGCAGGGTTAAAATTTTCAGGTCAGACAATGGCACAGAGTTTCTCAATAAAGATTGCAATCAACTCTTTACTGATCTTGGCATCATACACCAAACTTCCTGTCCATACACCCCACAGCAGAATGGAAGGGCTGAAAGAAAGCATAAGCAAATTCTGCAAATCACAAGAGCTTTACTGTTTCAGGCTTCTTTACCAAAAAGGTTTTGGGGAGAAGCAGTTCTGACAGCCACATATATCATTAATAGACTTCCTACATCCACTCTACAATGGAAAACTCCCTATGAGGTCTTATTTCAAAAAAAGCCAGATATCAATCACATGAAAGCTTTTGGATGTCTGTGCTATGCTACACAAACTGCACCTAATACAGACAAACTAGCACCCAGGGCATACAAAGCTATCTTCATAGGATACTCTGCTACACAAAAAGGATACAAAGTCTTCAATCTACTCACTAATCAATGCCAGGTTTCAAGGGATGTTGTTTTCCATGAAAACATCTTTCCCTATTCTACTATTAAACAACCTGATTCTGTTCTTGTTGATGATGATTCTGATTTTGATGATTTAGATATAGATATTAATCTTACACATAATGACATTAGAAATGGAAAAAGGAAGTCTACTAAGCCATCTTGGCTGAATGATTATGTTACTAATCATGTTTCTGACTCTGTTAACTATACTTCTCCTCATATCCCTGATATCTTTCCTTTTACTAAATTGCCCAATAATCTTGCTATGCATAAAGCTTTTTTGGCTAACTTAGCAGATGATGCAGAGCCCAGTTCTTATAGACAAGCAAGCAGTTCAAATAGATGGGTAGATGCTATGAATCAGGAACTACAAGCTTTGCAGAATAATGATACTTGGCAGCTGGTTGATTTGCCTCAAGGAAAACAACCTATAGGTTGTAGGTGGGTATACAAAATCAAGAGAAAGGCAGATGGCAGTGTGGAAAGATTCAAAGCAAGGTTGGTTGCTAAGGGCTATACACAAAAGGAAGGGGAGGACTACACAGATAGCTTTTCCCCTGTAGCTAAGTCTGTAACAGTCAGGCTTCTTTTAGCAATAGCAGCAGGAAAAGGCTGGCATGTTCATCAAATGGATGTGAACAATGCTTTCCTCCATGGTCCTCTGGATGAAATCATTTATATGCAGCCCCCTCCAGGTTTAAAGACAGGAAATAAGGTCTGTCTTTTAAATAAATCCATTTATGGCCTAAAACAGGCTAGTAGGCAATGGAATCACATCTTCACTCAGACTGTTAAGGATTCTGGATATACACAGTCCTCTAATGATCATTGCCTCTTTGTTAAAAAGACTCCTACTTCTTTCACAGCACTACTAGTGTATGTGGATGACATACTGGTAATGGGAGATTCAGCTCAGGAGATATCTGCTATCAAACAGTTATTGGATGCTAAATTCACTATAAAAGACCTTGGTTCTGCTAAGTATTTTCTGGGGATTGAGATCTTCCAGACAAACCAAGGAATTTATCTCAATCAGAGGAAATATGTTATGGATATGATTCAGGAAGCAGGCCTTATGGGTAGCAAACCAGCCAAGACTCCTATGTCCACAGGTTTGAATCTATATGATGATCAATCAGAAATCTTTCAGGATGTTCAACAGTACAGAAGAATTATAGGAAAATTGCTCTATTTAGGCTTCACCAGGCCTGATATTACCTATTCTGTACAACAATTAAGTCAGTTTGTACAGCAACCTAAGGTCATTCACTGGAAGTCTGCCTTACATATACTGAAGTACCTTAAAGGGAATCCTTCCAAGGGACTTTTTTATCCCAGACAGCAGCATTTTAAGCTTGTTGCATACAGTGATGCTGACTGGGGTGCCTGCACTCAAACTAGGAAATCACTAACTGGTTTTACTGTGTATCTAGGAGATGCAAATATCTCCTGGAAAACTAAGAAACAAACAACAGTTTCTAGAAGTTCTGCTGAAGCAGAATACAGGAGTATGGCTTCTACTGTGTGTGAAATCATGTGGATTACTTATCTCCTCCAGGACTTGTTTATCACTATTCCTCTCCCGATCACACTTTTCTGTGACAATCAAGCTGCAATTCATATCTCCTCCAATCCCGTTTTTCATGAACGTACCAAACACTTGGACATAGACTGTCATATTGTTCGGAATCAGTGTTTAAAAGGGTTAATTCAACCTCAGCATATTGCCTCTGTTTCCCAGATTGCGGATTTGTTTACCAAACCTTTGCCTCATCACAGTTTTACCTTTCTTTCTTCCAAGCTTGGGATGAAAGATGTTTTTCATCTCCAGCTTGAAGGGGGGGTGTAAAATATATGAGCAATCTGGTCTAATTAATCGATTGATGGTTTAATTAATCGGTTGATCAAGTTATTCTGAAATTGCTAAATTAGGGTTCATGATTTTTGTATTTGGGATTTCTGGTACACGTGTTGATCACATGAGCAGCCTCTAACGGCTAGTTTGGAATTATCAGAGCGTGCAAGGCGCGTGGAGGAGCTGCCAGCTATCCAATCAAAACAGGAGAGAGAATGTCAAATAATTAGTTGTTAGTTGAGGCAGTTAGTTAACTGTTTTTTAACTAATTCTTGATCGAACTCAATCTGTTAGAGTTCTGTATGCATTTCTCTATATATATTCTGTACTACTCTTCATTGTAATCATCCAATATACTTGTAAAGATGATTTTCCAGTTTAAATGAAAAGTTAGAAGCTTTCTCTGCATTTTATTTCTTTTCCATCAATTTCTTTTGTTTCTTTCTATTGCTTTGTTGTTTTGTTTCTTCTTTGAGATCTTGTCAACTGGGCAAGATTTCCGCAGAAATAGAGGGAGTATACAAGTAACATGATTGTTATAATTTTTGAGGAGGAGGATCACTGACTGTAAGGATAGCTTTGGAGGATCGCTCATGATCAATCGCCCTGCCGTCTTTATTTTCCGCCTTGTAAATTGGATCACTAAAAGAAAGTTTAGAAATGAAATTTTTGTTTCAAAATTGGTTCCTCATACACGTAACTTTTGTATACAAGATGCAGATTGCTGCCAAATACGCCATGGGACTCGCCAGCGCAGCCTAGATAGATTGAGCCGTAATTAGCGAAAATCAGACAGCGAATAACGATCCCGATTTAAGATCAAGCAAATCGACCCGATTTAAGATCAAGCAAACCGAGAACATAGGTATATTTGGTGTTCCATTTGTTTTTTTGTTTACTGTTGTTGTGATTTCTTTGTGAATTGGAGCTTTGTGGGTTTGTTTTTGGACGTTGGCGTGTTGATTATTAGTTTGCTTGGGTCTTTCCAATCATTTTTTCGTATATTTTGTTTAATTATGTAAAATATTTTAATATTATCTTACATACTTTATAATAGTAATACGGGTATAATAGTAATTTTATATATTAAAATTGAAAAAAAGTGTCCAAAAGATACCTCCAAAACAATTAAAAATATAGGGGTAATATGAAACAAACTTTATAGTATAGGGGCAAATAGTAAATTCGCCTTTTTTATAACTCATAATGTCATTACACACCAATCAACATATGGAAAAAACAAAATAGATCAGGGAATTCCAAAATAATACAGATCATCCACTCTAAGTTTAAAATTAACAAAAGCATGCAAAAATAATTTCAGACACCAATATACATTGACAGACAGCATTAGACGCCTATAGACACCAGTATACACTGATAGACACTATTAGACGGATGTAGATACAAAAGGTGCTAATTTACCAAAATGAAGTAACTATTTCATTCCTCAAACACGAGATTTTTTTTTTGTAAAATAGCATCCTTATACAAAATTATTGAAAAAAACACCTTTCAAAAAATGTTGGCCTAAATAACATCCTCCCACATAAAAATACTAAATTACCCCTCTTAATTTTGAGACCCAACTTTTGGACAAACAATATATATTGGTGTCAGACAGTGTACATTAATATTAATAGGTGTCTAATGGTGTCTGCGAGTGTATATTGGTATTTACGACGCCCAATGGTATCCACCATCGTTTCAAATATTAATTTTTTTATTGTTATATTTGTCCTTCATAGGTAGCCGAAAGAAAATTCAAAAATATTTGAATTCAATAATTGAATGATGCCGAAAATATTTCAGTAAGTTTCTATAACTCATAATGTCATTTCATACCAATTAACATATGACAAAAACAAAATAGGTCATGTACTTCCACAATAAAACAGACCATCCTCTCTAAATTTAAAATTAGCAAAAGCTTGCAAAAATAGTAGACACCATTAGAGCTTGTAGACACCAATATACACTGCCACCCACCATTAAACGTCTGTAAACATCAATATACACTGTTTATCCAAATTTTGGCTCTCAAAATTAAGAGGGTAATTTCTTTAGAGTAGAATCATGCAATTTATACAAAATCTAGTAACCAAATTATATAATGTATTAAGAAAAAATTGTAAGAGAAAAAGTTTTTAAGAGAACCGTACGGTCCGATTTGAAACTGTGATGGTGTGTCTATAAGAACTCAGAATTTGAGATCGGTTTTGCAATTCGGTAATGAAAGATGGTTATTACAAGCTTGCAATGTCTAATTCACCGTTTGTCGGTGCTTGGACTCTGATTTACAATAAGATAACAGACAGGTCTTTATTTAATTTGTAGCAGTGGCTCAGAACATAAATAAATCTTGAAAAACACTCAAAAAGACGCAGAAGAATATTAGAATATAGTTGGTGATTGAAGCCTGTCTATATCTGAAAAAACCATTCATCTATTATTGGCCACTCATCATAATGTAGAGTACACTTTACTTTAGAATACTCCTAATATTAAAGCCCTAAAGAAGATCTTCTTAGCTGTAATTTAAGGTCATGTTTGGTCTTTTAGAGGATTAGGTGGTATGGGTGATCAAAATATGGCAAGATGCTTCTAATTTTTGTAAATTTAAGATTCCATTAAAAAAAGTTTTGTAAATTTCTGATTCCCCTTCAAATACTAAAACAAAGAAAAGTCGATAATATGATTGTTTAATTTGATTTGATAGAAGAAATTTTGATAAACAACATATTCCAAATTTTTCATTTTCATTAACGGTAGATGCTATTTGATAAAGAAACTCACTTACTCTCTATATTTCTATCTACCAGATACCTTATTTTACTCTAGTTGCATGAACGAGCTTAAATTTGACTAATATTAATATTTCATTCATATTTAACATGATAATACTAAATTCTAAAAAGTATATATACGAAAAACTCATAGTATATTCCAAGACCACGTCTTAAATCTATAACAAAAAAGTAAAAGAAATAATCAGTTCATTCAAAACGAACCGAATTATATTAAAACCATCATTTCACCAATTTTGGCACACCAAATGGAACTTTCACCACCAGAGAGGCAGAATATTATCTCTGTTTCAGAATAGTCCAAAAAAATAATTTTCCCCTGTAATTATATGATGGTATCTAACCCTCCCCATGTTGATGTTGCAAGAAAAACACAGTACAATGATCACAGAACTCAATAATGCAAGCAACACATCACAATCTTCAAGAAAAAAATCCCATGTGGGAGCACTAAATGACATGCACTTCAGATTCCCCCAACTACTTCATTCCCTTAAATTATAACTGACAAACAAGTTTAATTTTGACTCTCATTCACCATCAAAAGTCTCCCAAACATACTCTACACTCACTCTAGATACTTTATTTTTACTCTTTTTAGGCATACCTTCTAAGTTCTAACTAGCTTAGCTTGCTTTATGTATCCAATAAATTCACATGCAAGTTTTTTTATGTGCTTAGCTGCTTATGGTTAGAGTTGGGTGTTTCTTTTTTTGCCCACTTTTGTACCTAAATGGTCCAAGAATTTATTGTTACACAAGTATAAATTTGTGCATTTGGCATTAAAGAACACAACACAACATGGTGTGTTGTTCAAGATTGTTTTTGTTGTTTTTGGTTGTGATATGGGGATTCTTGATTTTGGGTAGTCATCAATTGCAGCCTTCACAAACTCAAGTCCTTTTGCAGCTGAGGAAGCAGTTGGAGTATCCAAAGCCATTGGAGATTTGGAACAATAATTATGCTGATTTTTGTTACTTGGCACCATCTTCACAGTTGAATGTCACATGTGAGAATAACTTTGTTTCAGAGGTTAGGATCATTGGTGATAGACATGAAAGGGCAAGGGACTATGATGGTTTTGCTGTTTCATATTTCACTTTGTCTGAAAATTTCTCCATGGATTCTCTTGTAGCAACTTTATCTAGGCTAACCAGCTTGAAGGTTTTGAGTTTGGTGTCTTTGGGATTGTGGGGTCCAATTCCTGATAAAATCTTTAGGTTGAATTCACTTGAGCATTTGGATTTGAGTTGGAATTATTTGTACGGTTCTGTTCCTCTTACAATGTCTAGAATGGTGAAGTTGCAGAGTCTTGATCTTGATGGTAATTTCATCAATGGTAGCTTCCCTGTCTGGTTTGATTCACTTTCAAACTTGAGTAGTTTAAGTTTGAAGTTCAATATGTTGAATGGTAAATTCCATGCTTCTGTTGCGAAGATTGCTACTTTGTCTTATATTGGTTTTTCGAATAATGAAATTTCTGGTGAACTGCCAGATTTTAGTAGTTTGGGTAGCCTAAAAATGTTGGAATTGTGCAATAACAAATTAGAGTCTGAACTGCCTGCATTGCCGAAAGGCCTTGTTGCGGCTTTCTTGTGCAATAATTCTTTCTCTGGTGAGATTCCTCAGAGGTATGGTCTGTTGAATCAGCTTCAACAACTTGATCTGTCAGAAAATGATCTTGAAGGGAGTCTTCCCGGGGCTCTTTTTGCCTTGCCGAGTATCAGTTACTTGAATTTATCATCGAATAAGTTGAGTGGAACTTTTCCAGGGAGGTTTAAGTGTGGAAGTGAGCTTGGACAAGTAGATATCGCAAATAACAGATTGAGAGGTCAATTGCCATCTTGTTTGAGTGCTCTTTCAGGTAGTGATAAAGTAGTTAAGGTTGACGGTAATTGCTTGACAACTAATTTAAGGAAGGGTCAGCATCCAGAAACATTTTGTCTCGAGGAAGAGAAAGCGAAGGAGGAGGACGAAAAGAAATCTAACAAAAGAATCACTGTAGGGGTCTTGGTAGGTGTAATTATAGCCATTGTTGTGCTTCTTTCGATTCTTGCATTTGGATTCCTTGTTCTTTGCCGATCATACTGCCCTAGAGGTTCCTCTGAGCAACATTTATTGCATAAGGCAGTGCAAGATAATTCAGATGTACAATTCCCTTCAGAGCTCCTGATGAATGCGAGTAAGCTTCTTTGAAAGTCTTACTCTCTTAGTTTCTCCTCACAGTCATAGAAGTGGAATTGCTCATTATCTCTCTTATATGTCAAATTTACATCAGTATAACCTGTTCTATATTTTAGCTAACAATTAGAAGAGTGTTTTTGTTGAGCAAGCAAAAGGCTAATTGCATCATATCGAGTCATCAACACCTCTCTGCCGATTCTTTGAAATAGGAAGAGGCTAATTTATTGGTGATAATTTGTTATTTCAGGATTTGTTCCAGAGACATCAACTCCGGGTGCCGAAGGTATTCCAGCTCATCGATTATTCTCTTTTGAGGAATTAAAGGAAGCAACAAACAACTTTGACAAGTTGAACTTGATGGGTGAAGGATCAACAGGAAAGGTACTACTATTACGATTTCAATATTCAATTTATGATACGATCACGATCTCATGACTCCAGCATTCTCATTTCTATGCCAGATTTTCAGAGGACAACTACAAAATAGTGGTATGAGGGTGGCAATTAGGTGCCTCAGAGTCTCCAAGAAATACACAATGCGAAACTTCAAAATTAGGTTGGATCTACTAGCAAAGCTTAGACATCCAAATTTAGTATGCCTTTTAGGCCACTGCCTCAATGAAGAAGAAAAAAGTTATCCTGGTGCAAGCAAAGTTTATCTTGTCTACGAGTACATCCCAAGTGGAACTTTCCGCGCTCTTCTCTCTGGTAAGTTGAAACATTACAATATGCATAGTGTACTAGACATGTTATAAAAGTAGCTAAATCCATCGTTTTTACAGAGAATGATCCAGAAAGGATTCTGAAATGGCCCGACAGATTGGCTATTTTGACAAGTATTGCTAAGGCAGTGCAATTTTTGCACACTGGAGTTATCCCCGGATTTTTTAGCAATCGACTCAAAGCAAATAACATATTGATAAATGAGAACAGGATTGCTAAATTAAGCGACTACGGTCTCTCTATCATACAAGAAGAGATCGACACACGTGAGGTATGTAGACGATATAAAATCAAATTTTCGAAACATGTTCGTACAATTTTACTGATTATTTATGTCATTTATTCTGACACCCAACCTCTATAGGTTAATGCAGAAGGCTTAAAATCCTGGTAAGTCTTCTCGTTGATGCCTATCTCATTGACCTTAATTCCTTTAATTTCTTTAAGTGATAGATTAATATGTTTGCAGGCAAATGAAGAGTTTAGAGGATGACATTTATAGTTACGGTGTCATATTGCTGGAGGCAATTGCCCGGTCATCAGTTTCTTCAAGAACAGATGCATTTCTGATAGATCAAATGGTACTCATCCATTGCTTAAAAGTCCAAAAAAGTTATACAAATTAATCATACAGATATGTTATGTTACATCAACATGCGCTTAAAGACTCCCTTAAGCAGGATAAATGGGGTCGGAGAGTAGTGCAGCCTTGCCTTTAATAACAGGGAGGCTGTTCTGTTCTTAGTATAAGTTACATATGTTTGTTCCGTCGTGTGCTGAAATCGTATCTCCATCTTTACCAGCAGGCATCGTTTGAAGGCCATCGAGATGACCAGAAGCAATTATTGGACAATACAGTGCTAGAGTCTAGCTCCAGAGAATCGCTATCGCTAGTAATATCCATAACAAGGAAATGTATATCTCTGGAGTCCGGGAGCAGGCCATCATTCGAAGACATTCTTTGGAACTTACAGTATGCTTCTCAAGTTCAAGCTAATGCAGATAATGGTGACCACAGAGTTGGAATGCAGCTTCAGTAAAATGATATATTACACAACTATGCACAAAATAAGGAGAAATTATTAGCAAAAAATGGCATAGTAAGTGGTAACATGTGAATGTGAGTATGTGACTATTTGTTGCACATAAAAAACGTGTTATTCTACTTGAAAAATTGGTGAAATGAAATTACTACATATTGAAAGTATGTATACTAAAGAGTACACCTGGGCTAGTTTGTTTTGCATATCTGGGGTCAGAGCTCCACTTGTACTACAATGAACCGAGCATCAGCTCACGAAAACTGTTAAGAGTCTATCTAAAACCAATTGGCAATAGAGTAAGTAGCCCAAGATCTTATATATTGACCTGTAAGGACATCGATTTCCGATGTGGGATGTGCATCTTAACACTCCCCTCACGTGTAACTCAATCGTCGGCAGAATTTTCCTCGGCGGTATTATTTGCCGGAACAACATCGACAGGGTTACGCGTGCCTCAATAACTCGGGTTTGGCTCATGAAATCATTTTAAGAGTCTGTGGGGTTCAACTCTAACACCAATTGGCTATAGTGGAAGTAGTCCAAGATCTTATATATTGACACGGGAGGACATCGACTTCCGATGTGGGATGTGCATCTTAACAAAAACTAATATACAAACACTGAATAAAGTATTTTATAGAATTTTTTTAACGAAGTACTTTGAAAATTCTTCTTATTGTTGTTTATTGCAATTAATATTGCAAAATGTATTTTAGAGAACTTGCTAATGGTTAAGATCGCTCTAAATGAGCCCAAATTGTCACATGTGAAAATCTCACATTGAAAATATAAGAGAGAGTTCACCAATTAATAAACTAGAGAGCAACTCCACTTACCACCAATTGGTTTAAAGTTGATGCCTCTTTGGGTTATGAAGTGTGCTCTCTGTCCTCATATGGGTGAGGCCCAGACCCGATTAATAAAAATTTACATAACGTTTATGAGCTTTAATCATTAGTTACAACTTGATATGTGAACATATAGTTTAAGAATAATTGATTGTGAAAGTCTCTGAAGAGCGGAAACAAGAGTTAACTAAAACGAAAACAAATTCCATGCAATAGATGATTGCAGGTTGCAGCTACACCATCATCGTTTACATATGCCCAACCAGCTATGCAAGTCCACCAAAAGCAGCCTCTGATAACAAACACGGTCATCAAAATCAGTGGCGTATATTGAGAGGCGCCAAAAATTTTAAACGTAATATTTTCCAGTATTGAGGGAGACCAACTACTATATTTTGTGTAAAATAGCTGTGTTTATAGTTGAGGGACTGTCGCCTCCTTGCTCTCTTCTAAACTACGCAGAACTTTTGACAGCAAAGATACCAGTGGCCTACTTCCACTCCTTGAACATGTTTTTCTGTATAAGTTATCTTCTGCAATAAGCATTCTTCGCTTGACGAGGAAAACCAGGAGGAGAACTGTCGAATATTGCCACATTTCTCTTAGCTGGAAATCCAGGTGGAGGAAGAACATCAAGTCTTGCCACATTTCTCTTAGCTGGGAATCCAGGTGGAGGAAGAACATCAAGTCTTGCCACATTTTCCTTGGGGGGGAACCCCGGAGGACATATAGGTTCACCCACATTCCCCTTCGGAAGAAAACCAGGAGGCGGAGGAACAACATTTGATGCAAGATTTTTCTTGGGGAAACCAGATGGAGCATGATAAGCTTTGCTCAAAGACTGCATTGGAGGAAAACCAGGAGGAGGGGGGAAATCATAAGGTCCAATGTCTTGTTCGGTTTTAACTGGATGCATTAAGATATTCTTTCTGCAATCCCCATTGGTAGTTTTTACCAAGAGAGCAGCAGCCTGGTTGTTTTTTTCACCTTCTGAATTATTTCGAAGTGTATGCGTAAGTGCAGGCCGCCTAGCTTTCCTTGCCCTTTGTTTCATTCCAGGAATCCTATCAACAAGAACCAAGACTCGGTTCCTCCACCACTTCTTATACCTGTAAGATATATCTGCTTCCACCAGCCGTGATGGGAGAAACAAAAATGCATCATTCGCAAAAGGTCTGTACCAAGCAAATTCAAGCAATTTATTCGAGCGAAGAATCCATTTAGGAATGTCCTGATCATATCCAAACTGCATTGCCACTCTATGTGGCTGATAAAGCTCTTTGCAGTCTACCCCTCGAAGCTCACATACCCTTAAACATTGCGCGAACAACTCCAACGCGCCGTCATCATCATCATTATTCACTTTTCCATTGATAGGCAACCACTCTTCAGAATCTACGTAATACCTAGGCAGCACCCAATTATCCAGAGTCAGAACATAAGGCCTCCACAGGAAAGCCTCTCCAGCAGAGTCAATCGCTGGCCTCATATTTATGGTATCTTCTTGCTCAATAGCATGCCATCTACTCACTCTTAGATTCCCCTTATTTAGAAAATTTCCATTCGATGGTCGTAGTGGCACGAGCCTCTCCCAAACCCAAATCTGAACCAACTGCATCGGTGACCAAAGCCCCATTCCTAAGCTGTCTTCATCTTCTCTATTAAAAAACTTACTAGCCTCAGCCATAGCTCCACTCAACAATGTCAAGTCCCTATATATACCCGCTAAAAGCGCAGGCGCAAGCGCAATTCTTGTGCCTCTTGCAAGGTGCGCAGCAATTGGGAAAACATTCTTATTGATTTTTTCAAGATCATTTCCTGGGAAAACAAACTTGGACAGCCACATTGCAAGAAAAGCCTCATGCTCGACAAAACTCCCACTCCCCATAAAATAATCAAACCACTGAGCATAAGAGTTCACATTAGGTTTTTTTAGTAGTCTAATAATCGTAGTTTCTTCTTCCTTAAGAGGCAAAGAAAAAGGGCAACAACCCAAAACAGAAAATCCCCCAATAACCATCATATCCTCTAATGTAACAGTTGCTTCACCCCATGGAAACAAAAAAGTACTAGTCTCAGAACACCACCTCTCAGCTACACAAAAAATCAACTCTTCATTCTTACAAATTTTATAAACTGAGCCCAAAATTGCTTCATAAATACCAGATTTTTTCCAAATTTTTTGGTATTTTTTATGCATGTTCCCAACCCATTCTTCCCATTTTACAGTTGGGTCGCTCCAACAGTAGAATTTTACCTGTAATGGCCATTTACACTTTGGGGATAAAAATGGAAGCTTTAACTTTAGATTTCCATCTTCTTGTTCTGCTTCATCTTCTTGCATGAGTTGTGGAACATTTGAGTTCAGAAAGTAGGCAATTTTCTTGAATGGATGCCCTCCATTTGGTGATATCATCACCTCTTCTTTCTCTGCAACTAGAGGCTCCTCGTCTTCCATGCTTAAAACTGAAAGGAAAAAAGAGGTTTTGAGAAAATGTTGAAATTGGTAAAAGAAGAAAAAGATGCTCTTTTTTCAATCATCTTAAATAAGATTGATTCAGCATTGAGTGATGTTTTGAGAACAAATTTGACTATTGAATCAACAATATAAAATTAATATTCTTCCGTTTTGATATGTTTGATTGTTTAGAGAAAAAAATACTTTATTAAGGAATAATATAAGATTACTATTCAATATGTACTCAAATAAAATTGTTAAAGTGTTACTTCACTAGGGATCTAAATACTTTATAGGGGCAAAAAAGAGAAAATATGCTTAAAAGTTAATTAGAAATGTATACAATCAAACATTTTGAAACATACAAAAATTCTAAACAATCAAACATATCGAAACGGAGGGAATACTTCCTAATTTATCTCCTCCCAATTATTTTACTTTCCTTGTAATTAATGTATTGATTGTTTTGACTTCATTATGTCATTAATGAATAATTTCTCATCCTTTATTTCCTTTAGTTTTTTTGTTTTCAAATTTCAAATATTTGAAAGCATAAAAAAAGTTTGATATTTTTTTTGTGCACGATTTGTTCGATTTTAAAAAAAAAATTACAAAGTCTCTTCGATGTGTTTTTCGAGGTTCCTATTTAAAATATGTAATATTTGATTATTGTATGAATTTCTAGTCATAATTTCTAGTTGACCGGATTTCTTGCCAACTTTCAAAGTTTGAAATGATTTGGAGGTCATTATTGGAGGGATTTAGTGTGTTATTTGATTAAGGAAGTTGGGAGGAAAATGGCCGAAAGTTTTGGGTTGTTAAGAATTAATGAGCCTATTATTTATACTTTCTATTTTTGCTAGTGATCAGATAAATTAACAAAATTGTCCTTTTCGAATAATAAATTAAACTAATCCTGAAGCTTCTAAAGTCGTCTCTCCAACAAAATAAGTAGTATGAGTATGCCTATGGTATTTGGTTGTCTGTAATGAATAGATTGCATAAAAATACAGATGCAAATGCTAGTACTGATCGTCGAACATACAAAGGCTACCATAATATTAATTTTACACGGCTGCTAGATCACTTGAGCAAATCTTTCTTTGATGAAATATGTGCCATACTACGCCATATGACCATGTTGAGATTTCATAGTTCTATATGAAGTTTGTACAATTTTTCCTTACTTGGCTCAAGATATGCATAAATGAGGGTGTGAAGAAATCAAACAACATAACAAGAGTAATGGGGTGGGGAGGGGCAGGAATGCTGGTGAAAGTTTAGGGGTAGGAATAGGGAGAGTGGAGTATGTTAGATAAGATAGTTTGATAGTCGTAATGTTAGGTTAGTGGACGAATAACTCACAACTACGAGCCAGAATTAGGTTATGTCTAGTATCTACCTATAAATATGTGTCACTATTATTGTATTGTGAAGAAGAACAACAATTCTTATCAATAAAACTCACTGGCAAGGCAGCGGATTTAGTATTTAGGCCCATGATTGTGGGCTATTCGCCTACTAACCTAACACATAATGAACAAGAAGCATCATTACTTGATATGTGTAAAAAAAACGAATGATGTTGATTGTGATAAAAAAAAAAAAAAAATTGATGAATGTTTTTCTTGATATATTTTCTTTTAAGAATCCCTACTTAGTCACTTAGAGCAAATTGCTGAAATGGTCCCCGATAGTATGACCGAGTTGCACTTTGGTCCCCAATAGTTACACAGTTTCACGTTAGTCCCCGAAAGTGGCAAAAAAGTTGCACTTTAGTCCCCACGTCAAGTTTTACGTTAACATTTCAGGTTTAGGATTTAAAATTGGGGTCAAAATATAATTTTAAAGATTTAAAGTTGATTTTTTTGCCACAATTGGTGCCAAAATGAAATTCAACAACCCTCTCCCGCCAAAATTCCCTTTTTTCTTCACCCCAATTAGTGTTGTGGAGTTTCATTTTAGCACCAATTGGGGCAAAAAATCAACTTTACGTCTTAAAAATTACACTTTTACCCCAGTTTTAACGCCTAAAGCTGAAATGTTAGCGGAAAAGTTGACGTAGGGACTAAAGTGCAACTTTTTTGCCACTTTCGGGGACTAACGTGCAACCGTCTAACTATTGGGGACCAAAGTGCAACTCGGTCATACTATCGGGGACCATATCAGCAATTTGCTCTAGTCACTTATATACTAGTAATGTAAAATTATTCACAAGTGGCATTGATCAAGAGAGCTTTGAACTTTTCCTCTGCTCATGTGAATGAAACTTCTATTCCATTAGGTTACTTACTACCATATTAAGTCGATCAACAAATGACAGTGAAAAGGTCTTTATTAAAAACATTGATCAAGTCACCAAGAGAACCTTTTTTTTTTCACCAAGAGAACCTTGAGTTTCTCTTTAGCTCATGTAAAAAATCTGCTCATATTGGTCTTTTATCTCGGATCTATCATGGTCTATTTCTCCTCTATATCCGGGAAGAAAGATGATTTTAGATATGAAATCATATTGTTGTTATTTGTCTATGGGTTTACACTCTAAAACCAATTGTCAATTGGCAATAAGGGAAGTAGCCCAAGATCTTATATACTGACCCGGGAGGACATCAACTTCGGATGTGGGATGTGCATCTTAACAAATATGTCTACAGCAAAATCTAATTGTAATAGATAATCTAATATATTACTCACTCCATCCCTAAATGATTGATACATTTTGACTTTTATCGTTAATAAAACCCGATTTAAAACATAAAAAAATTTCATTCCACATGTAAAAAGATTATAAAAGGTTAATATTTCAAAAATACATATTGAGACGAATCTAATAATTCATGTAATAGTATTTTGTTTTCATTACTCAACAATAATTTGAATATGTTTGGTTGTTGTTGAGAACCATACCTAAATCTATCAATTTGTTCCTCCAATCATTGTCAGTCCGTCCAAAGTTCTAATGGAGGAGATAGGTCCAGAAAGAAATTTCAAGTATAAGTATTTATAAGTTTTGCAACATTTTTACACTCACCTTATAGGATCATCATGAGACGTTTCGATACTAATTTCTCATAAACTCATCATACTAATTTCTCATTATCATTACCCATATAGTATTAAAGATAAGAGAAAATAAGTCACGTCATTTTAATGTGATTGTCTAGTTTAACTTATTTTTATTTATTTAATACAAATTAGTAATAAATTATTAATAGATATCACTAGATTATTGAGTCATAGACGAATTTAATTTAACTTATAATCGTAAAAAAAAGTATAGATAAAAACATTTTAAGACATTCTGGATGGTGTAATAGTTTAGTGGAATGTGACTCAAGCTTACAACTAAAAGGTTTAAGTTCAAATCTTGTTGGAGACAATTTGTTTTATATTTTTATTTTAGTTGTTTATCTTATTAGACAGCACATACTAACATTTTATATTTTTATTAGTTAGTAATTTATGCATTCGTTATTTATAATATTATTGTAATCACTTTCCAATCTTTAATTTACCATAAAAAGAACATAAAACCTTCTTATCATAAATAAAAGTATTTTTTTCACTAAAATATGCTATTAACTCAATACATTCTCCGACTTACAAGTATAATAAAATAAATAAAAATTCCAATTACTCTACTTATCTACCTTTATATACTAGTATTACACATGTACCTGTAACATTCGATATCTCTTTCACAAAATATTATACAATATATACAGTAACTTGAATTACATGATAAAAATATTTTATAGTAACTAAATAATCTTTTTGTAATAGTGAAAAGTTTATTAACTCAATTTTTATCAAACGATATTATCCAATTGTAAAGACTAGGTCGATAACCACTAGATAGACCAAGGCTACGAGTTTATTAATCATTGACTTGTAAAAAAAAACTTTCACAAGTTTTGTCAAAGCTAGTAGAGTATTTAAAAAGAACCCAATTTTTGGAGGGAAATCAAAGATGACAATAAATAGTATAAAAATCAAAATCTCAATGTTACCCCTTCGAATTCGATTACCTAGTTCTCATCCTAGTATGCTTCAGTCTTTTTCTAAAAGACTAGTCTAATTTAAAATCCTTAAAACCAGACAAAAGCTATGCAAACTAGCCGAGAAAACACACGACCTGTGTCTCGCTCCATATTTTCTGCCTCTGTCCCAAAATATTTGTCCATTTTCTCCAAAATTGAATAATCGTCCAATTCTCCGAAATTCGGTTCGTCTTCTCTTTGACTGTTTCATCTGATTTTCAAATTTTGTTTAAAGGGTGAAATAGTATTAATCTTGGGCATAATTTGTAAGTTCTTCTTTTACTGTACAGCTAAAAGACAAATTACTCCCTCTACAACAAGAAGTTGTCAAAATTAACGAATTTGTAGACTTAATTGACACATAATTTTGTGAATCAGAATTATTATTGTAATAGTGAGTATATTAAAAAATAACTTTTGATATATTTTTTACCACACATTGTATGACATATATTAATTTTTTAAAAAAAGAAAATTCAACTAACAAAGTTTGAAAGTAGATAATATTTTTGGGACGGAGGGGGTGTTTTTATTTATTTTCGGAAAGTTGAAGTTTTGATTTCTGGGTTACCTTTTTTTTCGTTATAGCTGATGAAACTAGAATGAGGAAGATTTGATACTTAATTAGCTTGATTCTGAGATTTTTGGGTGTTTGAGTTCTATTTGTTTTTTCGTTCCTTTGTTTTAGGGACTATTTGATTGAAAATGAGGGACGGGTTGAGATCCAGGACTAGGAATGAAGTGAGTGTTGAGGGTCGTGGACAAAAGAAAAACAGAGTTGTTAGTAATGTGATTAATGGGATTAAATTGAAGTCTAATAGTTGTGACTCATTGGGTATTAATGGAAGTTTGGATGCTATTTTAGTCGCTAAAGTGGCGGTTGAAGAGGAAAGTATCGCATGTGAGGCTGTTGGTAAGAAAGATGATTTTAGTGTTCATGTTGGTCGTGTTAGTGATAATGGGTCGAAGGTGGATGGTGTTGGTGTGAATAATTGTAATGAAGAGCAAGTGGATGGCGTTGATGCAAATGATTGTAATGGAGAGAAGGAAAATGATGATAATGCTAAAAACGGTAATGGAGAGCTAGTGGATAGTGTTGATGTACATAGTTCTAATCTGGAGGAGGCGGGTGGTAGTGGAAGTGCTAATAATTGTAATGGAGAGCTGGAGAATGATGATAATGCTAATAATGTTAATGGAGAGCAAGTGGATAGCATGGATGCACCCAATTCTAGTGTGGAGCAGGCGGGTAGTGCAGGTGCTGGTAATTGTATTGGAAAGCCGGAAAAAGACGATAATGCTAATAATGTTGATGGAGAGCAAGTGGATGGCGTCGATGCTCATAATTCTAATCTGGACCTTGTGTATGGTGTAAATGCTGTTAATTGTAATGGAGAGCAGGAAAATAATAATAATGCTAATACTGGTAACGGAGAGCAAGTAGTCGGAGTTGATGCTCATAATTCTAACCTGGGGCACGCAGGTGGTGTAAGCACTGATAATTGTAACTGGAAGCCAGAAAATGATGATACTGCTAATAATGGTAATGGAGTGAAGGTGGTTAATGTACAGACTAAAGGCAGGAGAGGAAGAAAGAGAAAGAACACAGAGATGTCTAGTAATGCACAGACGAGAGATATGATTGATTTGAATGAAATGCCTATGGTTCAGCTAAGTGGGAGGGTTCTGAGATCAAGGACTGTGGCTGTTCGTTCTAATGATTTAATTAAAGGGGATTTGAATGATGAAGATGCAGGAATCGAGGAGGTTGATAGTAAAAAGATAAAGCTGGAAAATGGTGAGGAAAAAGGTGCCGAGCCAAGTAGAATGGGGAAAAAGAAGAAGAAGACAGGTTTACGTGGACGACCTCCTAAAGTTAATGCTGAGAATGAGGCTGCTGCTGTGGTAATTGGAAATAAATGTAAAACTTTGGGGTCTGAGGTGAGTCTGAAAAGTGACACTTCCTTCAGTAAATTGAAGGGGGGTTCAGTTGCCAGCGAGAAGAAAGACATAAGAAACAAAATTCTTGACATCATTGTTCGATGTGGCTGGAAAGTGCAATTAATACCCAGGGCATCGAGAGATTATAACGACCCTGTGTATGTTGACCCTGAAGGCAAAACACACTGGTCCATCACAAAGGCATATAATATTCTGAAGGAAAGAATTGACAGTGGTATAGCCAATATTGTAGAGCAAGCTGGGTTCACTCAGATTCCAGATGAGACATTGAGTAAACTCTTCCGCATTGCTACTAAGAAAAGGTCAGATTGTGGGATCAAGAGGTCTGAGGGAGTTGCAGAAAAAGAACCAGGAAGGAATAGATCCTCCAGTAAGAAAACAGATGACTCCAATTGTGAAGACAAATCAAACATAGTCCAAAAATCCAGTGGGCGGAAGAGAAAATCGGTTTCAATAGAAGGAAGAAAGAAAAGGCGGTTTGCTCTCCTGGCTCGAGGCTCTGGGAATAAGTCTGACCCAGATGACGATGAGAGTGAGCTATACCATAAGAAGCGCAATCTTCTATCTTGGATGATTGATTTGGGAACTGTCACTGAGGGTGAAAATGTGCACTATCAGGACCCTATAAAGCAAGCTACACTGCTTGAGGGCAAAGTTAAACCTGATGGACTTTCTTGCAACTGCTGCAATGAAATACACACGATATTTGGTTTTCAGCTCCACGCTGGAAGTAGGTCGGGTGAGCCGCTCAAAAATCTCTATCTAGAATCAGGATCGTCACTTTCTCAGTGCATGGATGATTCATGGAACAAGCAACTAGAGTTAAGTAAAATTGGATTCTGCTCTGTGGATGTAGCAGGTAGTGACCACAATGATGACACATGCAACTTATGTGGCGATGGGGGTAATTTGATGTGTTGTGATTGCTGTCCCTCAACGTTCCACCTGAGCTGCATGGACATGGAAGTATGAACCTGCTACTTCTTTTTTTTATCCTTTCACTTTTTTGTCTATGCCAAATGCCAATATATGTTCCTTTCAAAAAATATCATATACTGTAGTCAGCTGAAATAATGAAGTAGCTTTTAATATGGTTATCTATAGAGATCAGTTGTGCATCTTACTTAAGTAATAGCAAAATCCTTAGCTTCTTCAGAGTTTTAACGTGTGGTTGATATGTATATGCAGAATGTTCCTGCTGGCGATTGGCACTGCTTGTATTGTACCTGCAAATTCTGTGGGTCAGTCAGTGATGAAGCCCTCAGTCAAGATGATGGAAGTCATCTTCTCACTTGTCAACTTTGTGAGGAAAAATGTACTGAGAAATCTGGAATTCTGAGAAATCTTTGTTTTTTCTGATTCTGGTGCTTTGGTGTCATTTCTGTTATTAATCCCTGCACGGATATTGGTTCTTTTGCAGTCCATTCTACATGTTCTGATCAGACAGATGCGAAAAGTATGAATTCTGCAACTGCCTTATTTTGTGGGGCTGGATGCCATAAGGTAACTCAAATTGGTTTGATTGTACGAATATTGTTATCCTGTTAACTGGTATCATGATATGAATCTCATTTCGTATATAATCAAGATCAATCATGAGCTTTAGATTACAAAAGATTGAGCTGGGACTCGGGATCAATATGAGATTGTATTTAATATCCCATTATGAAATTAAAAAGTTGCTTAATTTAGTGCTAATGTACTATATATCTTTATTATCTGGTATGCAATGGAAATTATGTTTTATGTCATCCTATGTGCAACATTAAATGTAATTTATAAATGAACACACTAAAAGCTGCATAAATTGTTTCTTCACTGGCAACTGCGTGTTACACATGTTACATTTATAGAATAAGAATGTATGTGTATTAACTTATTGGTAATTACATTCATTAATGAATTGAAAATTGATGTCTAAAGCAATATTTTTTCAAAATGAGCATGTCGGAAAAATATTGAGTTCGTGATGGACATATGGAGTCTGGATTACATGCAATGTATTAATTTATGTTCCCTCTATTGAGATTAACATGTCATTAGTAAATCAAATATTCTATTTTCTGCAATAATATTTTCAAGGGTGTTTGCCTCAGCTTCTTACTACTTTATAAACAATTACTTTAACCAAAATCAAGAACAACACAAAGAAATAGAAACAAAGTAGAGAGTATTTGAAGCTTCTTTTTCTATAAAAACTAATAAAAAATATAAGTGATGCAGTCTCTTCGATTTGTTATGACGACTGACCAACAGATGATCAGCTTCGCAAGATAAATTCAGCTCTGCATGATATTTAATAGTCAGTAGTATATTATAATGCTTTGTTTAAAGAAATGCTTGGTGTTATACTGTTATTATACAATGCTTTGTTTAAGGAAATGATTGATCTAATTATAGTTGACCTCTGTTTGCAGATATTTAACCACCTGCAGAAAGTTGTTGGCTTTAAACATGAGTTGGAAGAAGGACTTTCATGGACTATCCTTCAAAGATGTGACGTTGGGAACGATGCATCATTAAGTGATTATCTGCAAAAACTTGAATGTAATGCTAAGCTAGCCATTGCGTACTCTGTAATGGACGAGTGTTTTTTTCCGGTAGTTGACCCCCGTAGTCAATCTGAAATGATTAACAATGTCACCTATAGCTGTGGGTGAGTGCTTGCACCTTGGTCATTACTTTCCGCTTTTAGGCCATTTGGTACCTTAATAAATAACCAAAACAGACATACATAGAACTTAGAAGCCAAGAAAAATAGCAGAAGCAGGTAGTATCCTGAATTCTAGCTATTTACCAATTGTTGCCTGCTTATGCAATCACTGAGGTCACCACTGCCTAAATGGAGAAACTCTTTTCGACACTAGCAGTGTTGTGTTTTGTGAATGTGGCAGCTACTGTGACTACAACTATGAACTTTTAGGTCAGAAATGGGCCAGTATTGATATATTTTGTTTTATTGTTTCCAGGTCAAACATTAAAAGATTGAACTACAGTGGCTTCTATACATTTATTCTGGAAAAAGGAGATGAAGTTGTTTCAGCTGCATCTATAAGGTTGGTTTCAACTTCATAAATTGTGGTACAATGTTGCATGGGGAATAGGAATTTTGCTTCTGTAAAGAATTTGGCCCAGGGTTCTAAGCCTTATATAAGTGTCGCACATAATTTTTCTTTGATCTTAAACAACCTTTCCCTTTCTGGATTACATTTCATGTTGTAGCTCTTCACATGACATAGAGTAGGTTGGTATTTTAACCAGCCCTCTTGATAAATGCATTGGCATATGTGATTATGGTTTCTTGTGTATGCAAGAGTTTGGTTGTTATGGATGCTCTTTTAGTCGAAATGTTCTCTTTGTCTCTTTATGAACAGATTAAAAGTTCAATCGACATATTCCTTATATTAACACTAAGTATCTCTATGAACAGATTCCATGGAACACAATTAGCCGAGATGCCATTCATTGCAACCCGCAACAAATATAGGCAACAAGGGTTGAGTCGTCAACTTCTAACTGTTATTGAGAAGGTATATTAATTTAAATATAGCTTTCACATATTCCGAAATCGCACTCATTGGGTTATTTCTCTTGATTAACCTAGTGACTTCGTGTATTGTTCTTATTTATTCAACTATTCATTTATCTATTCTCTTATTTGTGGTATTGCAAAACTAGTGTCTGGAAAGTTCGATGAGAATCATCTCTTGTTTACCCTAGATATCTGTTAGTAACCCAACTCAAATAGTCTCGATCCATTTTTTCACAGGTTCTCTCCTTGATAGATATCCAGAAACTGATCATACCTGCAGTATCTGCTGTAATGACAATGTGGACCAACTCATTCAGTTTCGCCCCCCTCGAAGAAGACACTCGGCAAGAGATGAAGACCATGAGTATAATTGTATTCCCGGGCACCGATATGCTACAGAAACCACTCCTCAAGGAAACAGGTATCTTGTGTATGTCGATATATCTATACCTATTATTTGCACCTAATGTTTGTTTTGATGCTTACTTTTTTTTAACCGTAGGGTCTGAAAGTGAACCAAATGTTCCTGAAGTTAATCCTGTTGCGGTTAACACCCTTGTAGATGAGGAATCAGCAATTGTTTCCGAGCAACATGGAGATGACATGTGAAACTCCCTTTCTTTAAGGGTAATCGTTTGTTTCAAGTTTCGGTCAAGAGTACATATATCTTTTGCAGAGCATTACAATTGATACTTGTCGAATTACCAAATTGTATATAACAAGGAACTGAAGTCGATCGCGCAGTGTCCCGTAGTTCATTCTGCTAATGTTCCAACCTTTGGAAATAGTTGCAGTAGTTTGTTAGTCTAACATCTTCTGTGTTGAGCTCAAGTGACCCCATGGTATAATTGGAATGGAATATTGATCTTTCAGTGAGACTTGTATAGTTATGTGCCATTCTAGGTAGCGGTAAATATGAACCGCACTGAATCGAATTTGAATCGAATATTGCCGAATTTCAATTTTTATAAGACTATTCGGATCACATTCGTATTCGATTCGATACTATTCTACCAATTTTCGAATTCTGTTCGATATTTGACATAATTTATGTTCGAACTCGAATTTACATATTTTTGTATATACTAATAAAATACATGATGAACATATTCGGAAGTTTTCGGATATAATTAGTAGGCATTCGTATTAGTTTATCATTTTAATAGAAAAATCATATTCGAATTTGACTAAAAAACTATTCGATTCGTATAACCTCTAATTGTAGGCTTTGTGACTTGTGAGTGCTGTTAAAAAAGGAGTACGTATATAACTATCTATAGATGTTGATGGGTTTGTACTACTACTGCTAGAATCTAGGTTATTAAAATAATGACAAAGAGAACTGTTAAGTTTTTATCATATGATTTTAGAATCACCTTACATTCGTAAAACCACCCACAGCTAGGTTTTATTGAGAAGTGCAAGTGAGTTTTATTTGGGGTGCAACAAACACCGCACGATTACATTAATTGTGTTCAAATATGGGCATCAATATTTAATCCTGCTGTGGAAATTGGGTGCAAATGGGGGTGTAAGTGGGTGTTAAGCTGATATGGCACTGAACAAAATCCAATAAATTGATCCCATGCTGTGGGTGGTCTAAGATACTACTAAATGATAATTCTAACAAGCCTTGCATATACTGAAAACAGAATGATACACTCCATTATATTGTCATTTTCATTGTGGGTTTACTATAATTTTTTTATTTGAAAATACTTGTTATTATATAGAAAATTATATTTTTATATTTTTTGGTAAATTTTTTGATTATTTCTTTTCATGTAAAGTTTTAATTAACAAATAATATAGTTTTAAATAATTATTATAGTACTTCATTTTAATATATTTTATGATTTTTTTTATCTTTTAATTAACAATTCTGCCGCTCTTAATTTACTTCATAAAATTCTTGATTCAATGATCAAGTTCAACCCTGGTCAATCACAATTTTTTATCTTCTTTTTCTTTAGATTTTTAATCGGACATCAGTTTTCTTAATGAAATACGTTAGTAAGGTTAATTCAGATAAATTTTGTACCTTCCTTTGGTTTCCCTCTTTCTTTAGCGTGGTGGATGGACCTTTAAATTGGTTTTGCTTCTAATATTATTATTAACTTATCAAACTATGTAACCATGTCGTGCTTTTCAAAATGAACATTGAGTTATATCGCCTTTACATATTATCACATGAATTGAATCCAAAGACTAAACATTAGTTGATAATAGTTACAACCATTTTATGTACTTGATAATGTGTTATGTGTGTACTCATACTTGTTTAAATTTACGTTAAAACTAAATCGACATTGAGCTTTAAGGACAGAATGATATGCAACAATTGTTCGAGAAACTGAAATATTTTGACAAAATTATTTTCCAAATGCTTCACAGTTCCATTATTTAATACTCATACGAACTCAACTCGCTTAATAATAACATTAGTAATGACACATTGAACATAAATAAAACCATTAAAAGCTACATCAAATGGTGTGAATGATCAAGTTAAGACAACCGACCCGACTGGACTCATCATACTCCGCTGTTTTCTCTTCATTCCACTCAACTAGATCTGCTCCCCCCCCCCCCCCCCCTCCTCTCTCAATAAAACATTACAAAAAAATAGAGGCGAAATGACTATTTCACACCTAATTCAAACTTCCTTCAACAAATAAGGGAGATATTAGGGGTAAAATAGTACTTTGATTCCTGAAAACACTACTTGGGAGGTGTAAAACATTAACAAAATCTCTCTCCCTCTTTCTCTCCCCCCCTCATTCTTGATATCTTTGCTGGCACCCAATATCTGTTTCTGTTGCTGCACTCTCAAGAGATCTACAACTAAACTCCACTAACAACTACAAAAGGTACACAAATAATATTTATTTAACTTTTTTTTTTTGGTTTTTGCAACTTAAGTTTTAATACTTTGTAATAATTGTTCACGTCAAAGGGTTTTCATTAGTCTATTACATTGAACTAACACTACCCATGTTACTGCATTCAAGAAAGTTGATGCAAGAAAGTCATTAACTGACAAATTGAGTAAGAAAGGGGGAAGAAATAAAAAGGTGGGTAATTTGTATGTGTGGACCATTTTGATGTGATGTTTCAGCTGCATTTTTAAGTTAATTGTTGGGATTTAATTGACTTAACTAATAAAGTAAGTAGTTTACTTTTTGTTTTGCTTGTGTAGGTTTTAGCTTATAATTTTCCAGTTATGAATGTGGTTATTTCATTGAATGGTTACAATGGGTTGTCTGATTAGTGATTATAGGTTATGGTTTGGGAAAAGAACTGTGCTTTTATCATTGTAGACCAATGTAAGTGCTGTTTAAGCTGCATTTCTATGGTTAAAAATTGGATATTTAGTAGCTAAACAACACAGTAATTAATTATCTTTTCACTTTTTGGTGTTGGTTTTAGTTTGTGTTGTTTGTTTGGGATGCTGAATGTGGTTATTTCATTGAATGGTTACAATGGGTTTACTTGTTTAGTGATTGTAGGTTATGGGTCTGTAAAAAGAACCGTGCTTTATCATTTTGGACCATTGTAAAGTAGTATTTCAGAGCATTTTTATGTTTAAAATTGGTTTTTTATTAGCTAAATAAATATGGTAAATAATTTATGTAATTTTGTGTGTGTTGGTTTTAGTATATGTTTCTCGGAGAACTAAATGTGGTTATTTCATTGAAAGGTTAGAGTGGATTTTCTTTCTTAGTGATTATAGGTTTTGGGGGTCTGCACTCTGAGAGAGAACTGTGCTTTCATCCTTTTTAAGGCCTTTGTAATTTTAATGCTCGAATGAGGTGCATTGTCTTGATAATCTCGGAAAGAAAGTTAACTAACGATATTTTATTTTCATGTTTGTTGCGTTGCAGCATTTTGTTCTATCCGAGTTGATGTGTTTGTAGGTGGTCATGGACAGTTCTTCATCAAATGGCCAACGGTTTCATAGGCTTCCTAGGAAGTCACTTACTGCTCGACTGAAGATGGACCCATTGGTGAGTCTACATGCTCCATTGTAGAAAAATACTAGATTACAGGAGTCATCCATTCAGTATCTTAAGCAAACTGTGTCTTATATCTAAGATCTGTTGAACTTTTTGGGGATGGGTTACATAAACCCTCTCCTAGAATCATTGCCTGTTTCTTCCATTATTGAAAATATGTAATATAGGTTGGTGTTTATGAGCTTGTAGAAATGTTTTTAGTTATGTCTTCACTTGTTATGCAATTAACAAAATGTTGAATGAGACAATCCTGTTCATATTTGGATAAGATTAGTTATCAGCAAGTCAGCAGCTTTAAGTGTAAAATCACTTGATACTCCATTCACGTTGCAGTATTTATATTGTAGGTGACATCATCTTCAGAGTATGTTCATTTCCTCATTTGTAGCTTCTTTGACCAGAATTAGAACTGCAAAAATAAACTCATAGTGGATCTGTTTTCTGTATTGGGTATTAGGTGGGAGCCTGTAGTTGTATATCGGCATTCAGTTGACCTCACCCCATATAGTGTTTCGGTCAGTTGTAGAGCTTCACATTAAGAATTAACATAATTTTTTGATGATATACTATGTTGTACCAGCTGGAAGATAACTTGGATCAGTGGCCCCATTTGAATGAACTGATCCAGTGCCATGAAGCTGACTGGATAAAAGATGATGGCAAATATGGGCACTATGAAAGTGTTGGCTCGGTCTCATTCAAGAATCAGATATATGAGGGGCCTGATACTGATATTGAAACAGGTAACTCATGATAATTGACATGCAAAATTGTAAATTTCAATCGCAAACTTGTTACCACTTAATTTTTTGCTTTGAACATGTACAGGATTTATTACGCATGTCTGTCTAAAAGTACTAGTTTATATAATGAAGAATATGCTGGTCACGCTTTAGAATGGCGTATTTCTTATAGTTTTAGGATCGGAAGTTAAGATACTCCTAACTTTGAATATTGTACTTATTTGCCTACTAGTACTCTCTTGCGGAGCTCCTTTTTGGTCACTTTGCCAATAAGGTCTGCTTCTTATTCTTGTTCCAAGTTAAAATTTTAAAATGTATGCAAAGATTGCAGTTTTCTCATTTTTTAACATATGATGGTTTAGGATATCCCCTTCTATGCAGGGATGGTGCATATTTTATCTAGAAATTGAACTTGTAATGCTCTAGTTTAGAGTTTTTGTTGAATGGTTAAGGCTTCTGATAATATATTACCCATTTTTTTTAGAAATGCGCCTTGCTGATGTGAGACTGAGTAAGACTGGATATTCGACTGATGAAGAAACTCCTAGTACATCTGGGATGAAACATGGAGATGCTACCTTTGCAGAATCATCTACCATATTAAAGGTTGTGGATATTAGCCATAGCGTGTTCCTGTTTGACATAATCACTCTGGTAACTCTCATAACATTATCAGAAAATTATTGATCTACTTGCAGCATTTTGGAGAGTCTCCTTTACCTGCATATGAGCCTGTATTTGACTGGGAAAATGAGAGGCTAATGGTATTTGGGCATAGGATTCCGGAACCTCATGTTTCTCACTATAATAGGTATGTCCACTGCTGGGTTGTTTAATTCGCTTATATATGATTATGTTCTCTCGCTTCTATCTCATTCTACATGTGAACCTCTTCTTGCTACCTTTAAATCAGTACATCATATATGTATGTATGTAAGAGTTCTTAGATTTGTTGTAGTGGCCTGAAAATTGCTGTGAAGGTTCTATCTTTATCATTCCAAGCTGGATTAGTCGGTGAGTTTATTCATCCTTGGTGTTATATATACATGTTCAATGTTTCACCTATATCAGTTTATTATAATAGCTGAGAATCAAATTACTCTTTGTAGAGCCATTTTATGGAACAATTTGCCTATATAATAGGGAGAGAAGGGAAAAGCTCTCCGAGGATTTCTTTTTCCGTGTTTTGCCATCCGAATCGCAAGAGGTAAGCTTATGATAATCTGTTTCTTCTTTCCCTTGAGTTCAGTTGGCCTTTATGGAGAAGATATCTCGCTCGGTCTTGAAGTTAATATGTCAGCACTCAACAATCAATATCTTCTTGTTTCTCTCACGTGATAGATCATATGAGAGGGAAAGCATGCTTTTAATAATTCCACTCATTGACAAACTACAAAGTAAAGTTTGTGTTGTTGATTCCTCAATCTCAACATCTCTAAGTGTATGTGAATGTCTATGTGAAGTTGTTATCTAATTGTTACTCAGGTAACATTCTTATGTATTTCTTTCGATAGGGGAGTGGTTCCAGTGAATCTCGTGGAATTTTTCATCTGGATGCTCCATCAGCATCAGTGTGTCTTCTAATACAGTTGGAGAAGCCTGCAACTGAAGAAGGCGGGGTGACTTCATCTGTTTATTCACGCAAAGAACCCGTAAGCAGTTGCACATCTTTGAATACCTATATACCTGCAATCAGTAGTTGATAAAAGTTCTATTAGTAGAAGTCTAAGTTGTACAGTTACTGTGCATGACGGTTTAGTTATTTTAGTGACAAATCTAACTTCTGGTGTATTGGCATACTGTTCCCACATTTTATACTTTATACTATCGTTTGCATGTATAATTTTATTCATGGTTTATAGTTCATCTTGGTTCATTTGTCCGTTCTGAGGTTGAATTAATGATGTTTGATTCTGTATTTTCGTGTCATTTTTCTGTCTTGTATTATAAATAGGTTCATCTGTCAGAGAGAGAAAGGCAGAAGTTACAAGTATGGTCCCGCATTATGCCTTACAGGGAGTCATTTGCTTGGGCCATTATTCCACTCTTTGATAGCAGTGTGGCTGCTGCTTCTGCTGGACCTGCTTCACCAAACAGTCCTTTTGCCCCCAGTGGCTCAATTTCAACCTCTCAAGAAGGCCTTCTAGAGCCAGTTGCAAAAGTCACATTCGATGGAAAACTTGGTTATACAAGTGAGAACTCTGTTGTGGTTGAAGTTTCAAACTTGAACAAGGTCAAGGAAAGCTATACTGAGGAGTTGCTCCAGGTGAAGTATATTATTCACTTATTTCCATATTCCATCTCACTATTCCCCATAATAGTTTGATAAGTCTTTATGTTGCACCTCACTCCACTCAAATTTATACGTTAAGCCAATGCATGCCAGGCGTTACATCTGCAATTTATGTATCTTCGTCTGAATCAACATTGAGCTCTTGTATTAGTTGTATATTGTCTAAAGTCCCTCTGTAAACAATTTCACCTGATAAGTTATCCCATAAAGTGTATTTTTTAATTTACTTCATATAATTAGAGACATCTGATTCTTGAAGAACCAGCACGTTGTGTTATTCGAATTTAAAAGAGGCATGTTAAAATAGCTACTTTTAGTCTGGTTGTGTGAAGTTGGACATAAAGGGTTGTTTTGTCACTTGTTGATGATGTAATGAGCATTTTGTTGGACTAAATGCTTTGACTGAGAGTTTGCGAGAAGTTAACTCTTAGTTGCAGAAAACTACACTCTTCTTTTGCATATTCAAGTCTCTGTTTCATGAGAATATTCTTGTTCAGTTCAGAAAGTATAAACAGTGCTTAATCTTTCTATGCACACTGTTGCTTCATTCATTGCATAATTATTGAAGAAGGTACTAGGGATTATGGTTGAAGAGATAAAAAATAAAAATAGATAGGCTTTGTGGAACTCTTGCTTTCATGTATTTTGATCTAAACTACCATATTAGTTTTCATGAACATTAGTTCTGTAGTTTTCATGTTTCTGATTAACTTTGTCTTATTGTTGCTGTAGGATCCCAAACGTAAGGTCCACAAACCAGTGAAGGGAGTTCTAAGACTTGAAATTGAAAAGCTACAACCTGTCCCGGCGGATCTAGATAATTCTATGACAAATGGGAGCATGACCTATGATTCTGTTGAACGAGCCGACCCTTTGGGTGAATCTAATATTACAGCACATAGCAGAAATGGTTCCGAAGTGTTACTGAATTCTTCTAAGTTAAGTTCCTCTCAGAAGAAAGAGGTTGTTCGCAACGGAGCAGTGGCTCGTTCGCATCCATATGTTGGCGCTGACAATGTAACTAGTTACATTCTTTTACTTAAATGTATAAATTTTCTTCCTAGTTCAACATAATTAGTTTTCCATGGAGACTTATAATGTTCGATCTTTTTTTTAGTCCCTCAATTAATTTTATTACCCCTAACATATTAACTGCTGGCCTATAGGTTAATGAGCCTAACATGGACATATATGTTAATGACGGGGTCTTACTTTTTAAAAATAGAAAATGTTGCATCAGTCTTTTCTTTTTGTCTTAATCCCCCAACAATGCTCCTACACAGTAAGAAGTGAGCAACAATGACTATCTTATATGAATAGTTTGAATGTGGTTCACTAGACAGTTCTTTGAAGATTTTTCCAAATTCCATTTGAACAAATATTCTTAAGCTTCATGTTTGTTCTCATAAAGTTGTTCATAGTGTTTTTCTAATCTACCATTATTGGGCACTTGTTCATCCATAATCAGCACCTTGTGCACATTACTTTTATTTCCGGTACACGTGGTCTATAAAATGAAAACCTCCATATTACCTTGCAGGCGTTTGACTTCCGCATGACAACGAGGAACGAGCCTTTTTTGCAGCTTTTCCATTGTCTTTATGTTTATCCATTGATGGTCAGTATGAGTCGCAAAAGGAATTTGTTTATAAGAGTTGAACTCAGAAAGGATGACCTAGATGTTGGTAGGACACCAGTGGAGGTATTTCGGGTTCTATAATATTTTCGAAAATTGTTCTTCTATGCTCTGTTTGAGTTTGTAACTATTTTGTACTAGGCAATGTATCCAAGGGAACCAGGTGCAGCCTTTCAGAAATGGGCTCATACACAAGTAGCTGTTGGTACCAGGGTCGCTTGCTATCATGATGAGCTGAAAGTTTCTCTGCCTGCTACGTGGACTCCATCCCATCATCTCTTGTTTACCTTCTATCATGTGGACCTCCAAACAAAATTGGAAGCCCCAAGACCTGTAAGTTCAACTAAATTTATCTCGACTTTCAAGGATACTTTGTGGTTACTGTACAACCTTTCATGCCTCTTTTGTTTCCTAAGACTCTCACTTTTCATGCAGGTGATCATAGGATATGCTTCACTGCCGTTGTCTAGTCATGCCCAGTATGTCTCAGTGAATGTGCCCATAACTCTTAGTTATTATATCCTCATAACTTTTTTACTATTTTGTTAATTGCTACTGCTCTATATACTCGTTGGCACCTCCAAAGCTGGGGTCATCAGCAATTCAGCACTTATTGTCTCATTGATACATGCTGAGTTGATAACTTTAAGTGTTCTAATCTGGCTCTGTTGGTAACTCACTAGTAGTGAGATTGATAACTTTAGAATGGGTTGTTAAGGCTAGCATTCAAGAAGATGAATATTATTTTAGGTTAAAGCTTAAAAGTAGTATATCTAAAGATAATGTATCAGTATGTTTTTGATCTGCTGAAACTTGAAAAGAAGTAATTCTCTTGATTAAAATATATTATGCAGCTTGTGCCAAAGATTCGTTTTCATCCTCTTGAGTCTCTACTCCTTGTGGAAGCGAAACATGGACCACACATAAAGTATCATAAGTGCCCCTCTACCTCTAGAACAAGACATGCTAAAAGTTTTTTGGCTGCAAATTACCTTTACATTGTATCCTTACGTATATGTTTTGTTTTTTCCATTGTTGAGTGCCTTTCTACTGAAATCGTTACTGAATCATTGTAGAACACATTAGTTTGTTACCTAGTTTTTTTGTTTATGACTATTTTTTCTTGCTTTCCAGATTAAGATCAGAAATATCTTTGCCAATCATGAAAGAATTGGTCCCACATTATCTCCAAGATGGTGGAAAGGTAAGCTTTTATTAGCCTTCTCTCTCTTTCTCCCTCATATATATATGGGATTTGTTTTTTTAGTTAGTAAATGACCAACAATCATGTAAATATCTTATCTGTGTTGGACCTTTTTTCATACTTTTACAAATAGGTTCTCTAAGCAACCTTCTCTTTTATTATTGAACAGTTTTGCCTGTTTCCGCTTTGTCTTGTTATTGTTTCCACCTTAGATGAATGTTCATATCTCATAAGTAGTCCTAACTTCCTGCTATTCACTGCGTCTCATTCAAAGGAGAAGCTGGATTTCCTGGAGGATGGAAAAAATGTGTTTAGGCTTCGATTACGACTATGTTCGTCATTATACCCTGTCAGTGAGCGGATTAGGGATTTTTTCCTGGAGTACGATAGGCACATACTTCGAACGAGTCCACCTTGGGGATCTGAGCTTCTTGAGGTACAGTTTCTCTCACTTTTAGCCTGTACTATTATTTCACATTATATCTTACCTTCATTTAAACATCATCTGATTATGAAAAGATTGTTTCAACAAAGTTTAGATAGGAAATTACATTAATTATAATTAAATGAATGGCTTCCTGTATTTTTTAGTATATCAGCGCTTGTCACTGAATTGCTTTTTGTTCTTCTACATTTATCATAGATTTTAGTCAATGAAAAGAGAGAGAAAATTGCATCTCTACAGATTATAGGTCTGGCTGGGTCTATTTTGATGGGCGCCAAGTGCCAAAATACGAATCACGGCCCCTTTACGAGTGAATTTTATTAGTGAAAAACAATATAAGATAGTGATTTTCTTGTTGATTAATTGATATATACTCTTATGAAACAATAATAAGTCGATTCATATATCTTCGATGCCCTCTTGTGCCTAAGGCCCTGTGTGGTTGCAGCAAGTTACACATGCTAAACATCGTCACTGCTTACTACTCTAGTTATCTGGTTGTGCAATAATTCCTATCAACCAAGTAATTATCCATTTTAGAAACCAAAACTAATTAGTAACAGATGGCCATTATATCTCTAGCGTGCCAATAAGGCCCCTTGGAGATAATAGTTTGAATGAAACAAAAATCTGACTTTGAAGTCTGAAGAGAAAGATTTTATTTTCGTATTAAATGACAAAATAGCCTTTTAGTTAGAAGGAGATTCAAGTAGTATCTAAAGATTAACACCTTGCGCAATGATCTTCTCGTGGTCCGCCTTCCTTGCATTCTCTTGTTTTAACTTTTTAAAATGTGAACCTCTTGCTTCACTCAAGATTTGGCCTCAACCAGTTCTATCTTTATATTCGTTTCCAGGCACTTAAGATTGACTTTAGCTTTTCAAAGTAGCTAGAGAGAAAGAGTCTCTCAGTTCTAGTTGTTTAGCTTATCGAAGTTGGAGAGAGTGTGTTTCTTGTTGAAGTTGATATCCAGATATTCTCGAAATCCTTGTCTCTATTTTTTTGAACATTTAACTGGTTGTTTTAGCACACCTTTGAGTTGAGGATGCAATAGTTCTCCTTTATTTACTTCATGCCATTTGTCTACTTTTGAAGTTCAAGACTCCCATGTTCTTATTTGCACCAGATCTGTACTTGCTGAAATGCAAATAACGGATTTTCTGGGTACATGATGAGCCAGGGTAAACCCTTTTGTTGTTTTTGTTTATGCAGGCGATAAACAGTTTGAAGAATGTTGATTCCACAGCCTTGCTTCAGTTTCTTCATCCTATCTTAAACATGCTCCTTCACCTGATAGGAAACGGTGGAGAAACCCTTCAAGTAACTAAGTTCCCCTTGTTGTTTCTAATATATGTCCTTATACATCGACCTTTGTTCTTGTAAAATTTTAATTGCTGACAAAAGAGCATTTGGTTCATTTTATCTAATGTGATTTCTCATCTTCACCCCTCCCTATATTTGTTTCATTCATCAGGTTGCAGCATTCAGAGCCATGGTTAACATTTTGACAAGGTATATATCCTCAGTTGGTAATATGAATATATGGTGTAGTGTAACAACTATATCTCACTACTGCACATAGCACAATTTCTGATCTTGTAACAAGATGCAATATAGGGTTCAACAAGAGTCAGTGGATGAAGCAGAACGAAACGTCTTTTTAGTAAATTATGTTGATTATGCTTTTGATGATTTTGGGGGCCGTCAACCACCAGTATATCCTGGCTTGTCAACAGTATGGGGGAGTTTGGCTCGCAGTAAGGTAGGATATTTTACCAACCAGATTATTTTAAAGTTCTCCAAATTAGAATGCATGTACAATGTTTCCTGTTATTGATGCTATAACAATAGCTGCTTCTTTGAGCAGCAGAAAATGCCTTGGAGAGGTGTTAGTGCAAAGCATTTAAAATGTGGTCAGTTGTCATATTGAATTATTATTTCCGTGACAAATCAAAATGAACTGTGTGAACCTAGCATTTCTTCCATTACACTAATGGTTTACAAAGCCTAGTACTTGTCAGTTGTCACACACTTCTTCTCTTTGTCTTCTAATTCATGAAATCATGTACGAACTCCATGAATGGTGTATGTTCTTAACACCAGTTTGCATTGTAGGCTAAAGGTTATCGCGTAGGGCCGGTTTATGATGATGTATTGGCAATGGCTTGGTTTTTCCTTGAGCTAATTGTCAAGTCAATGGCATTGGAACAGGCTCGGTTGTTCTACCACAATCTTCCTTTAGGTAATAACTACTTAAGGGAGTATGGTCCTTTTTAGCATCACTTTTATTTTAATATGTAACTATTTCATTTTCAAAAGTTTTCTCCTCATCATTTACAATCAAATAATGGTAATTCCTCCATTAACACGTTATTATGGTGAAGTTTGGAGTTGCCAAAGGAAAAAAGTCTGAAGCTAATTAATTATACTACAGCACCAAAGATCAGAATCTAACATATCAGATTGTTCGTGGCCTCTCTCTACCTCTGTCTCTCTTAGATAACCATCTTTAGTTTCTTTTTTTTCATATCCTAAATTGACCTACGTTTTCCCTTGGGGAACAGGTGAAGAAATTCCTCCAATGCAATTGAAAGAAAGTGTGTTCAGATGCATCATGCAACTATATGACTGCCTTCTAACAGAAGTTCATGAGCGCTGCAAAAAAGGCATGGCCTTAGCTAAACATTTAAACAGCAATCTGGCTTTCTTTTGTTATGATCTCTTGTCCGTTGTTGAACCACGCCAGGTCTTTGAACTGGTATGTATTCTCTGTGTATCACTCTTTAATAAAGGCTGACCAATTTATAGGCGCTCTTTGAAATCTCTCTCCTATGTGCTCAGTAGAGGTTTTATTGTCTGTGCACTCTGTTGTACTGTTGGCAAGGTTTTACGTTGAATATTCTGCTCTTTTATGTTGTTCTCTAAGTTGCAGAGTTATTGTAAAAATACCAGATGTTTATGAGTTACAGTATGCAGGTTTCCTTGTACCTGGATAAGTTCTCTGGAGTTTGTCAGACAGTGCTGCATGATTGCAAGCTTACTTTCTTGCAAATATTATGTGATCATGATCTCTTTGTTGAAATGCCTGGCAGGGATCCTTCAGATAGGTAAGAATAGAACATTTTTCATTTTAGGATTCTTCAATGTGGTAACTTAATATTATTTGTGTCTTTTACCAACACACATTGCATTTGGTTTTCTCCTATTTGTGTTACTTTTTTACTAATATTGCCTCCTCCACCTCCTTTATTTCAGGAACTATCTTTCTTCCGTCTTAATACAAGAAATCTTCCTTACTTGGGACCACGAAGACGTATCCATGAGGGCAAAAGTAATCATATTTTGTAATATACCACTTGTTCAAATTTTGTGATCTTGTTCTACATTTCCTATTTGTTCTAAGACTTTCTGGTTTTGCTATGTGTAGGCAGCTAGGATCCTTGTGGTTCTTCTATGTAAGCACGAATTTGATTATCGTTACCAGAAGCCTGAAGATAAGCTATATATCGCACAGTTGTACTTTCCTCTAGTTGGCCAGGTATATCCAGGATGAACTTCACTATGAACTTTTCACCAGAAGTTCTAATTAAGGTTTATCTAAATAGAGTTGAATGGATGCATCTATCAATATAGTAAAGGGGGGGGGGGGGGAATCTATCAATATAGTCAACCTCACTTAGGGATATAAAGCTAGTTCAGTTTGGGCTATTTTAATAGAACTTCGAGGCTTGAATGTCTCTTGACTCTCGAGTTATGTTGAAATTATATAATCCTGGTTACCTGCCTGCTCAGTATTATCTACGGAAATGGAATTAAAGTTCAAATATTATTTCAGATTTAGTAGGGACTCTGTGGATTCGGACAAGTTTTTGTCTCTGAGCCAAAATCAATCTAACTGTAAAGTAGCCATCATTTGTTGAAAATTCAAGAAGTTACCACATAATTGCGTGATAACTCTTGTATGGAGGAATTCAATCGTAGCAGGAGTAATTGATAACATATTGTAGTTAAAGGGGTATGGTATCTTGTGAAGGTTTGAGAGCAAGCTGAATGAATGAGGCATATAGAATCAGATCATTTTGTAAAATCACTCTCGTGTTCTCTTGGAAGGGAATCTAGTATCTCATTACTGTTTTCTCCCGTCTGTGTTCACATATAAGAAAAAGTGTCTGACATTCTTGTAGTTGTATTGGCACTATTTTTGTTATCTGTGAAATATAAAATGATGCAATGATATATTGCTCCTTCTTTCATTCTTCTTTCTTTCGAACCTGTGTTCTTTTTAGTATCTTTAGCCTATTTATAACTGGCTTACTCTTTTAAGTGTGGCGCATGCAGATTTTAGACGAAATGCCTGTTTTCTACAACCTTAGTGCTACAGAGAAGCGTGAGGTATTGATAATTGTTCTGCAAATAATCCGCAATTTGGATGATGCCTCACTTGTTAAGGCTTGGCAGCAAAGCATCGCTCGAACTCGTTTATTTTTCAAACTCTTGGAGGAGTCTTTGATTCACTTTGAGGTTACTTTTTTACCTGAATTGCTTGCTTCTCTTTCTTTATGATTTGTCTCAAACAAAGTTATTGCATGATAATGTATCATCTTTGGAGGCTGAACAATCTCATTGACCAGAGTTGTATAAATTATTTGATAGCATCAGAGTGTCAACAATATATCAGCATTGGTGTTAACATTACGAATCTCCTTTGTTTTGACTGACTAAAGTGGACAACAGCTTCGTAATGGTTGTCTGAAACTGCTTCACAATGGTTGTCTTTGGCATGTCATTTAGACTCATTCTGCACTTGGTCCTTGTGTTTAAGGTCCACAATACTTCTCGATGCATCTGCATGTTAACACTCCTTGTGTTTTTCCGCAGCATAAAAAACCTGATGATGCAATGCTTATGGGTAGCAGTTCTCGAAGTATGGTTGGAGACAAACCAGCATCTCCAAAGTATTCCGAAAGACTATCACCTGCAATCAACCATTACCTAACAGAAGCTGCACGTCAAGAAGTCAGAGTATGTTGCATCTTCCTCTGCTTTGTCCATCATCGAAACATTTCCTAACTTTAATTTCCATCCAGTCACCTTATATTAGATTTCCTTTTTAAGACATGATAAGTGAAACTCCTTGATTCAGCCACAGGGAACTCCTGAGAATGGGTATTTGTGGCAGAAAGTAAATTCCCAGCTAAGTTCGCCAAGTCAACCGTATTCACTTAGAGAAGCTCTTGCTCAGGTTCAGTCTGCTAGGATTGGGGCATCAACCCAAGCATTGAGGCAATCCTTGCACCCAATATTAAGGCAGAAGCTGGTATGGTTCGCTTCTTGTAGGAGCGTTTTCTGATAATCAGGGCATATCTGATTGCTGCTTGAATGTTTTGTGAATTGAAAGTCTGGAGAATCGCGCTCTTCTGTATTGATGAATTGCATCTTTGTATTGCTTATTTCTTACAATGACTGCACTTATTTCAGGAACTTTGGGAAGAAAACCTAAGTTCAGCAGTCAGTCTCCAAGCTCTCGAAATTATAGAGAAATTCTCAAGTGCTGCTGCAGCCAATAGTATAGCTACAGATTATGGAAAACTAGATTGCATTACATCCATCTTTATGAATATGTTCTCACGTAATCAACCATTGGCTTTCTGGAAAACTCTATTTCCTGTTTTCAATAGTGTGTTTGTGCTTCATGGAGCAACCCTTATGGCAAGAGAAAATGATCGCTTCTTGAAACAAATTGCTTTCCATCTCCTTCGACTTGCTGTGTTCAGGAATGAAAATATAAGGAAAAGGGCAGTTGTCGGACTCCAGATACTTGTCAGGGTAACTTCAACTTCTTCTAGAATGTTTGAGCTCTTTTAATCTTCAAAGATGAACCTGAATTATGACCGAGTTATCTCCTCTGCAGAGTTCTTTCTCATATTTCGTGCACACTACAAGGTTAAGGGTTATGCTGACTATTACACTGTCAGAACTGATGTCCGAAGTCCAAGTTACTCAGATGAAATCTGATGGGATGCTTGAGGAAAGTGGGGAGGCACGTCGTCTTAGGAAATCTCTGGAGGATGTGGCAGATGAGTCTAAGAGCACCAAGTTATTGACAGACTGTGGGCTTTTAGAAAATTCCTTTACTGCTCTCCCAGAAAAGATGACGGAGAACCGTTGGTCTTGGTCAGATGTGAAGTTTGTCTCAGCTAGTCTAATTTTGGCCCTTGATGCCAGCCTGGAACATGCACTTTTGGTATGTTCTTTAATGTTTTACCTGCTACAGGCATTATGAAGTGTCTACCTACTAAATACTACAGTGTTTTCTAAATCTTCTTTCAGGCATCCGTTATGACTGTAGACAGATATGCTGCTGCAGAAAGCTTTTATAAACTTGGAATGGCCTTTGCTCCTGTGCCAGATCTTCACATAATGTGGTTATTACATCTATGCGATGCACACCAAGAGATGCAATCTTGGGCTGAAGCTGCTCAATGTGCTGTTGCTGTGGCAGGGGTCATAATGCAGGTAACGTTGACCCATTGGTCACTATTCTTGTGAGATGATACCACAAAATTGATGTGGTAGGAGTAGGAAGTCACTGGACAGTAGGTGTGTGGAATTTGAATGGTTTTGAATGTGAGGTTACATTATGTCTTGCTCCATGAGTATTTTGGTAGCCTTTATATAGTCTTGATATGGTAAATGAACTTTTTGAGATGATTTTGCATTGTTTATACTCTGAATAATCGATATAAACATATTACTGCAAATCTAGCACTGACACTTTATTATGTATGTTCATTACTCTAGGCTCTGGTATGTAGAAATGATGGCGTTTGGAACCTTGAACATGTGAATGCCTTACGGAAAATATGTCCTATGGTTAGCAATGAGATATCTGCTGAGGCATCAGCAGCAGAGGTTGAGGGTTATGGTGCTTCAAAGCTAACAGTTGATTCAGCTGTTAAGTACATGCAGCTTGCAAATAAGCTGTTCTCTCAGGCTGAACTCCACCATTTCTGTGCTAGCATACTGGAGTTCGTAATTCCAGTGTTTAAGAGTAGAAGATCGTATGGACAGTTAGCTAAATGCCACACATTTCTCACAAATATTTATGAGTCTATCCTTGAGCAAGAATCAAGCCCAATTCCATTCACAGACGCTACATATTATCGAGTAGGGTTCTATGGTGACAAATTCGGAAAGCTAGATAGAACAGAATATGTATACAGAGAGCCTCGTGATGTTCGTTTAGGTGACATAATGGAAAAACTAAGTCATATATATGAATCGAGAATGGATGGAACTACATTGCACATAATTCCTGATTCAAGGCAGGTTAAAGCCGAAGAGTTGCAAACTGGAGTTTGCTACCTCCAGATAACTGCTGTTGATCCCGTCATGGAAGATGAGGATCTGGGCAGTAGAAGGGAGAGGATATTTTCACTTTCTACTGGGGGTGTCCGAGCAAGAGTCTTCGATCGGTTCTTGTTTGATACGCCTTTCACGAAAAATGGTAAGACCCATGGTGGACTGGAAGATCAGTGGAAGCGACGTACAGTGCTTCAAACTGAAGGGTCTTTCCCTGCCCTAGTAAATCGACTTCTGGTTACCAAATCAGAGTCATTGGAGTTCTCCCCTGTTGAGAATGCTATTGGAATGATTGAAACCCGTACAGCAGCCCTACGAAATGAACTTGAAGAGCCTCGCAGCTCTGAAGGGGATCAACTTCCGCGACTGCAGAGTTTACAGAGGATTCTACAAGGATCTGTTGCAGTTCAAGTATGTTTCTTTACTTTGTATGACACTATATTTATAGCTAGAAATTTATTCTGTTGCTAGGGTTCGTGTGTTCAACTGTATCCAAATCTGTATGTACCTTCGTGTTTGTTAAAGCAACTGCATAAATGTTTTCAGGTGAACAGTGGTGTTCTCAGTGTGTGCACAGCTTTCCTCTCGGGCGAGCCTGCGACAAGGCTTCGCTCACAAGAGTTACAGCAACTCATTGCTGCTCTCCTTGAGTTTATGGCCGTCTGTAAGCGTGCTATTAGGGTGCACTTTAGGTTAATCGGGGAGGAAGACCAGGATTTTCACACACAACTCGTTAACGGTTTCCAATCACTAACTGCAGAATTATCGCATTACATCCCTGCCATTCTTTCAGAACTCTGAGCAACAAAGGATCCTACTACAACCAAGCTATCCTGACACCCTGTTTCCTTTGTGTTAGATGTTGTCGTGTACTAAAACATCTGTAATTATTGTTTGTATCATTGTGTTCATATTTTCACCTAATTCATTTTCTCACGAATGTCTTGTCACATGTGCTGTTTTTGAAGTACAATTGCTACCAACTCTTTAGTTGGTGTAACATGGCTTCTGATTGTTGATTAGGTTTGAATTGTAGCTAATATAAGTTAGATCATATCTGAGCTACTCAAGTACTTCCAATTTTTTGCATCCATGAAAAGGTTGTCCATTTCCATCAATGGCAGTTAACAGACGTATACTACAAGATGTTTTATGCTTCTACAACTAAAGCTTTTGAGTTACATATTTGTTAAAAGAGAACTATAAAAAAACAATTCATTTTTGTTATTACAACATATCCTTCCACAGCAAGAAAGATCAGTAGAGCCTACTTCTAATCAGAATGTGTCGTGAAGAATTCAAAATCGTGGTGCCAGAAGCCGAGCTGCTTCAGCCACGAGTCCGAGGCACTGTAGAGATCCACCATTTTTTCATAGTCCATTGGATCCCTATTTAGCCAGATATCGCCCTGCATCCTGTATGTGTTTAGCCCGAAAGGAGGTAGAGGAACTCGGTTTTTCTCCTTCACCCTCTTTGAACCATCAGTCCCTGAGAGCGGTTGTTCTTTTACTGAAGAACCAACATCGCCATTCTCTGTGGGATCAACATCATTGTCATCTGATGAAGTCCCCAAAATAAAACACATTTCTTAGCAATCAAGGGGAGTATGAAATTATTCTTTTAGAAATTTGTCATAAAAGCTAGGAAAAAATCCAAACAGCAGGGGACGCAGATTTTACCTTGGAAGGTGGAAGACAAAGTGTGGAAGGTGAGGAAGCATGTTGCCAAGTCCTTCTCGGTTCTCTTCATCGGGATGTGATAAATCGGATACCTAGTGTAACAAAAAAAACACATAAATGAAGAATGATTAAGGATGAACATAATGTTCCTTGAGCTATAAGACTCTTCCAACAAGAATCATAAACAGGGCATACCAAGCAACAGACATCCAGCTAGCAGGAGATAAGTCGGTACTCTTCAATGACAGCAGCCCCGGGAAGTTTTCAGAAATATCAGCAACCTGACGAAAAATTGAAGCATGAATTGTAAGACTACCCGCAACATCTAGCATCTCAAAACACCATTACTCCTTGCCACTTTAAATTATTCATTCAAAATATCGTCAAATATCTCCATTATCTTTTAACTCATTAACGACACGCCAGCGTGTTGAAGGAACCAGAACAAACAAAATGTAACTTCTTCAATAGGAAAAACTGCCACTTACTTTCTCCACCATGGGGATCCTCCAGAAAGGGGAACTCATCTCATTATATTGGTGGTAAAGGTAGCCTAGACGACTCCTCACAGGAGACGAGCCCCCATGGTCACTACTGAAATCTCCAGATGTTGCATCCCAGGTCTTGTTGGAGCTGTTACTGGAGGACCTTGACAGTTTGTCGCTTAGACATTCTACAGTCGAAAATTTATCTTCAGAAGGCGCTCCACCTGAGCTTCCTTCTACATCCCTACAGAAAAAAAGCACTCATTCCCATTATACACGTCCTGACTGATCATTGAACAATCGTTGATAACAAAACTAAATAAACCTTTAGTACCTAACGTGCTTGTTAGGCTTGTTGGTGTATATCTGAAATGCAGAGATATACGGGGTATAATACTGCACCACCCGTTCTCCATTGTTCAACATCAGCGGAACCCCTAATCCATAAACACTCCAATCGTAGTAACATTCCCACAAATCTTGCAGAGTGAAGTACTCAATTTCATCCTTGTCAACTTGATTCCACAAGCTAGTTTCCTGCAGAAAACAATTTCAGCATTAAAAAAAATAGACACCAACAATTCAAGAAGACATAAAACGTTTTAATAGTAAACACTAATTGATCAGCAATTACACTAATAAAAAATAATGTATTTTATGACATAAAGTCTCCAAATTTAAGGAATTACATATTTCAGGAAATTAAATTGTAACATCTCCTTTAGGAAGTCCAAAGATTTATTATGATTCCGAGTTAAATATAATCTTTAAACCGCGATAACACTCACAATAACACATCTATCTTTTCATATTTCCAGAAGCATAGACATTAAACTTAACAAAATTCCATTTTAAAAAAGAAAATATTGAGAACTCAACATATATCATCATATGCAGAAAACATGCAGAAAAATTAATCAACATTGAAGTATTTTGCATGTCAATTATAATAATACAAGTGAACATAAAGACAAAATATAAAGTCCCCTTTTCTTTATTTTCTTCATAATTTCTCATATAAAATCAAATATATTACAAAAAATATGAAAATTTTACCTCTGGCAGAGTTTTTGAAGGCACTAGTGGAGTAACAGAATCAAGAAAACTCTGCAAATTTGAATGCACAATTTTCTTTCCAGATTTTTGGCTTGATGATGATTCTGAAGCAAATGGCATCTTGAATTTCTTAAAAAAATTCTCAACTGTTCATTTGTTTTGAAACAAAAAATCTTCACAGACTAAACTTCTCACCCTCTTTTGAATAACAGATTCTTGTTTCTTTATCCATATAAAACAAAACAAATCATCACAAAATCTGCCAATTTGCAAGCATTATATATATGTTTGGATTGAAAAAGAAATAAGGAAAATATGTTAAACAGTAGAAGATTATGTTGACATAGGTGTCCAGAAAAGGTGCTAAACATTCATATATATATTAATGCATTACCTATTAAACATAAAATACTATATATGAACAAAAAGAATATGCCAAGGTGATTAATTATTGACATATAAGTTGAAAGAATAAATATTTTAGTAATAAAATCTTATATTAAAAAGGCAGCAAATATGCAGGGATATATATGGAGAGAAGAAGATACACATACCATAAATCTAAGAAAACTAGCATTAAAGAGAACAATTTACAAACCATTATTTCCTTTTAGTACTTAAAAGTTATCTTCAATTAATTGCAATTGTAATTAATACTATATTGAGTAATAAGTTTCCTGTTTAGTGCTTTTATCAGTTGAGCTATGCATGAAGACAGTTTTTTTCTACTTTACATTATTTTTTTTCGACTTTTTTTTTTCTTTTTTTTTTTGTGTATTTGTTATATTCGAGACGTTTTACTATCAAAGGAATATGTGAAACGGCAGAGCTTCCAGGCAAAGTGTAATAAATGAGAAGAGGGGCGAAAATCTTATTTTGATACTAAAAAATCTAGGGAATTAATACTTGATATTTAGCAGATGACCAATCCAAGAGGAAAAACTTTAGGATAATATAGAGTTTTCTTAAATAAATAAACTTTAGGTTGTTCCCCTAACTAATGAGGTAATTGGGTGGAGATATCCGACATTGTGAGTTTGAATATGTGTGAAGATAATACTTTGCTACAATATTGACGCATCCCTCGATTTACAACCTGTGTGGGCAAGGGGCCTCTGACACATGTGGGGCCGTGAATGAAGATATAACATTTTATTTTTTGTAAATTAGCGATCAAAGTATAAAAACTAGTGTTACAAATAACAAATTTACTAACTAATAGATAGTTAGAGTAGATGCTAACTAATGGATAGTTAGAATAAATATGAGACAAATTGACTCCAAAGTATTTGAAACCAAGACCTCCTCTTTAGAAGCTTGTATCTGATGTCACCAAACTATTGAGCCATCAACGATTTTAACTTTTTATTTTTATAAATTAGCGTAAAATAATGAGTACCACGATATTTAACTTCCATAAAAACAAAATATTTGAATTATGGTCTCTATCTTTATATAACTGAGTCCAGGAGCGGACCTAGAGTACATAAATACCCTATATAAAAATAAAATAGTTCAGTTGATTAAGTCATTAGTAAATTTATAGAAGCTCTTGGTTCAAATCTTGGTGAAATCATGATTTTTTTATTGTTGTATTGATTTTATACATTCTTAATGAATATCCATGTTTATTTTCAATATTTTAATTGATAAAATGAATACCCAAATTATAATCTTAGGTTTGCCTTTAACTAGGTGTCTAGTCACCCAGGGCCGGTCCATAGATTTTCGGGGCCTAGTGCGAAAAATGAAAATGGGGACCTCGATATATATAATAAAATTTAGATTTTCAAGAACTCATCTTTATTCATTGAAATGAAACATAAAAATTAAAAGATTACACAAAACGATATCTTCGAGTATTGTTTGATGCAAAATTTTTTATTTAATTGATCACTAGCTATAGGATTACTTTTAGAAAAGAATTTTTCAAGAGCTCCTCTTTGTGATATAACCAATTCATTTTCACGTTTTCTTTTTCTCTTTTATTGTTTTCGGATAAATATTTGCGAGACAACATATTATAAAATAGACAAATAATTATTTAGACAAGTAACTAATAGAATACAAAATAACAAAATTATAAAAATTAAGTAATGAACAAAAAAATAACATGAAATTAATTAAAATAAATAATTAACAAGAGAAAAAAGAATTATATCACTTGAATTTAATGAAAGGATTCTAATTCTTCAAATTAAAAAACCACTGTGCCTCACCGGATACCAATTAAATGAATGGATTAACTGATTTATTTAATTAGATTAATAATATTGCATTGATTCTGATCTCATATTATGAGTAAATTTGCTTTGTACATCTACTTATAAAACTAATATATTATATAAGAAAGATCAAAAGACTAAAAAAGTATTAGTAACCTAAGTAGACATTAGTTCTGTCTTCTGACTCTTAGTTATCCTAATCTCATTAAATAATGTTTCATGTTTGCTTTACATAATTTGATTATTAAATGTTACAATAATAACGTTATAAAATTAATAGTTAACCGAGTTCGTAGTTTTAATGCTAATATTTTTATATCGATATTAGTTTATCACTTTTCAATTCTTAAATTACAAAACTTAACACCTATTTAATAAATATAATTTTTAAATATATAATTTAATTTTTAATTTTTAAATCAGTAAAATAATATATAAATATATAATTTCTTTTTTTAATTTTGGGGCCCTTCCGAACCGGGGGCCTAGTGCGACCGCGCCCCCGCCATGAGAAGGGCCGGCATTGTAGTCACCAAACCAAACCTCATCCTTTTAGGTTAATTTAACTTGTTAATGGTCATAATGCAAATTTTATTACTCCATTGACTTTATACCTTCTTAATGAATATTTATATTTTATATCTTAATTAATAAAATAAATACCTACATTATAATCTTAAGTTTGTCCCTGATTGAATGCCTAATCACCATATCAAACCTCATCCTTTTAGGCTAATGTAACTTGTTACTACCCATAATGCAAATCAACGTAATAGATAAGGAACTAGTTATGAAGCTAGTCATAGGTCGTATTTATTTTGCAAGAATATTTTATTTCCCTTATATAATTCTTTTTTTGAATAGACTTATATTTAAACGTGCAACCTTATCAGTTTAAACCTTATTTATTTTACTACTAAACCAATCTTTTATAATTTTATTTTTAAGAATAGTTTCATTACATCAATATTCTTTTAGTCCTTCATCAACCTTATCAGTTTAAACCTTATTTATTTTACTACTAAACCAATCTTTTATAATTTTATTTTTAAGAATAGTTTCATTACATCAATATTCTTTTAGTCCTTCATCTATTGCAATCAACATACACCATAAATGTCAAGACATCTTGCTCTAGTGGCAAGCATGCTGACATCTCTAGCGGAGGTCTCGGGTTCGAGCCCTCTTGCTAGCAAGAAAGTGGTCAGAGAGAAGAATTTCTCTCACTAGTTTGATGCTAGTCGCCTCTTTCCTTGAATTTACGAGTTTACGAATTGTACTGATGTTTGGTGATTGTAATGGATTATTCGTATTAATAAAATTAAAGGGTAACCCCCTTTTAAATAAAAAAAAAAAAAAAAAAAAAAAACATACACCATAAATTTTTTTATCTTGTTAGTGCCATTTGGGATAGTTGCAAATCTTTTATTTGAAGTAGTACTTAAACTTATATTAGCGTGTGTATATGACAATATATGTGGTCATATTGTCATATTAGTGTATATATGTTGTTAAGTGATGTTTGGCCATGGTTCAATCCGAGGGCCATCCTTTCATTGTTTTTCTTGCATTACCAATTTTTATTTTTCTAATTGTGCCCTCTAAGTTTTAATAGTCTAGCATCCTAACTCCCTCAACTTTTATTGTGGTTGCGTCCCTGCCAACAAAGCAACAAACATCTATTGCTAGTGTAGAAAATTTGGTCCTTTCATATAAACATCCACGGCCAGTATATAGTAATACTCGCACCATCCCGTAAATGTAAGATTTATTTGACTTTTCATGATTACTGAAACACGACTTTAAACGTAAACATTTTTGATTTTATACGTATAAAAATTACACAAAGTGAATTTTAAAAATATATATATTGAAACGAATCTAACAAGATTCTACATGACTATAGTATTTCTTATTAGCTTATGACAATTTATGGTCAAAATTTGATCCAAAAAATTGAGATAATCCTTACACTAGGGATAGAGGGAGTAAATATTATTCTTTCAATATTATTATAATTTGACAATAGTTGTTTCACGGGCATAACTCAACTGATAAACAACTAGGATACAAGGTACCAACAACCTCTACTCCATGGATGCGTATAAAATTGATGGTTCCACATTTTCTATAATTTGATTGATAATTATTAGTGTAATTATAGTAAGTCTATGATATATAATCGAGGAAATTGCCGAAATGGTCCCCGAAAGTGGCACCAGATTGCACTTTGGCCCCCAATAGTGGCACCGGTGCAGATTAGTCCCCGAAAGTGGCCAGAAAGTTGCAGTTTGGTCCCCAAGTTAACTTTCTGTTATAATTTAACGTTGACACGCGGTTTTGGGGTTAAAATGGGGTAAAAACATAATTTTAAATACTTTAACTTACCTTAAGTTACTTTAACTTAGTTTTGGTGCCAAATTGCAATTTCCAACTCTTTTCCCTCCAAAAATAACTTTATTCCTCAATTTTTCCCTCCTAAATGAAATGTCTATATGAAGACCCAAAACCACAATTTTTTCCTCCATTTTTCCCTCCTCAATTTCTTCTTCAACTAAAATTTCTAATGGCTCCACTTTCTATTGCAAAACATGTCAACATAAATAGAAGAAGAAATTTTAGTTGAAGAAGAAATTGAGGAGGGAAAAATGGAGGAAAAAATTGTGGTTTTGGGTCTTCATATAGACATTTCATTTAGGAGGGAAAAATTGAGGAATAAAGTTATTTTTGGAGGGAAAAGAGTTGGAAATTGCAATTTGGCACCAAAACTAAGTTAAAGTAACTTAAGGTAAGTTAAAGTATTTAAAATTATGTTTTTGCCCCATTTTAACCCCAAAACCGCGTGTCAACGTTAAATTATAACGGAAAAGTTAACTTGGGGACCAAACTGCAACTTTCTGGCCACTTTCGGGGACTAGTCTGCACCGGTGCCACTATTGGGGGCCAAAGTGCAATCTGGTACCACTTTCGGGGACCATTTCGACAATTTCCTCATATATAATCATTAATAATTACGTGAAATATAGATGTATCATATATGGTATCTTATATTTTATTCTTAAATATATACTCTACTCATGGTTTTAATTTTTATCTTAGAAACTTTTTTTATGTCAATTAAGAATCCTTTAAGAATGAAATGATGATATTTTAATAGACAATCAATCATTATATTGAAATTTTAAAGTGATAAAGATTTCAAAATAATTTTTTTACTTGCACCATAACTAAACAACGGAGAAAGCATGAAGTTATCAATATTTGATAAATCAAACAATAATCATTTCCTTATTCTTATATTCTACAAGCTAAGACGTTGACTTAAAATTTTAACATGACTAAATGAATAAGAAAATTACATTTTATTTTAAACAAGTCAATCAAACTTAACTACTGTATTAAATTAGAACGGTTTACCATTATACACAAAAACTATTTTTGTCAAGTCATAATCTGAAATATTATATATGCAAATAAAAGTGAAAGCAAATTTTTTGTTCTTAGTTAATACTTCTCCTTTGTCGGCCAAAAAATGTCGTTTATAGTAAAAGTCAATGACTAACAATAATCACAAAGGGGTGAACATTATGAGATTCATATAGTAATAAATAGGGTTTTTGGCCGGGGACATCACCTACTTTTTACCTATGTTACCAGTTGATTACTCACTTTTTAGAGTGTCCTGGTTGATCACTCACTTTTTAAAAAGTGTCTCTTTTGGTCAGTCGACCACTTTTTCGGGTGGTCAACTGCCGGTCAACTCACGTGGCACCCATATGCGCCTTTACTAGGGTTATTTTAGTCCTTTCAAGTCGAATTTGGCACAAAATTTTCAGTTAATTACGTAATTTGCCCAATGCATATGCATTCTTGTCAACGTATTTTGCCCTTCGAGAAACCTTTTTCTTTTGAATTCTGCAACTGATATGCATTCTTGTCGATCTTTAGTATCACTCGTTATTTGAACTCATACTCTTGTTGAAGTCGGATAATGTAGATGGTGAGTGGCCTCATCTCCCTTCTGTTATTATCTTCTGATCCCCCTTGTATATGTTGCAAAACGGCTGAGTGGATTACCTTTGTGAGCACAATGTTAGACTATTAAAGTAATTCTGCTGGTTTCTTGGTCACAAATTGAACCTCAAAACGTACATTTGTGAATCTTGATGGAATAATAAGAGGAAAAAATGTTCTATGTGATCTCTTCAAATGTTTGTCTATGTCTAAACTCAATTTCCTCTACCCTTCTCAAGATATCACTCATTTCAGGTCTTTCTTGGGGTTCTTCAGCTGTACATTCTAATCCTATTTCTATGAGCTTCAACATCTCATCGTACCCGTCTCTCTCTGCTAACAACTCCACATCCAATACATCCGTTGACCAATCAACATTCACAACTTTCTTCACCCATCCTGGAAGATCCTCTTCGCCATCGCCACCAACCCGTGCAACCTTTTCTCCTGGAAACCTACCTGTTGTGATCTCCAATAGTACTATCCCGAAACAATATACATCAGCCTTAATTGTCAACTTCTTCCCAAGGGAGAACTCTGGAACTTTCCCGATTGCCAGCCTTTCAATGCATTCAAGGGATGACAGAAGAGGCAGGAACCCATAATCTGTGAGCTTTGAGTGGATCTGTTTTTCTTTCCAAAACAGATCGATAAGTACATTTGAGGATTTGAGATTTCCATGAGGGACCTTGTCAGAGTTCATCGACTGATGGAGAAATTCCAGGCCCTTGGCTATGTCTTTGATGATGGATAATCTTGTTGTCCATCTAAGAGGGAATTCTCCACCCCCTCTACTTCCTATAAGCAAGAATACTCATTTGAACACCCGGAAATGATAATAGTGAGAAAAAACACAACATTGGCAGATTGCAGATCATGTATGTGCAGGCATTAGATATCAAGAACACTCAAATTGTAAATTAATATTTTCTAAACAAATTAAAATAACTGACCGTGTAACAGATCGAATAAGCTTCCATCCGGGACATATTCATAGATGATTAGTTTCTCCTCATCCGAATGAAAATATGAGATAATCTCAGCAACATTTTCATGTTTTATCTTTCCAAGGACACTCAACTGCTGGCTGAATTCTCTTCTTCCTGCAGCATCAACCATTTTCAGTCTCTTGACTGTAAGTGGTCCTGATTCCATTACCGCTTTGTATGTAATACCTAACTTTCCCCTGCCAATTATGTCTGCTGATGACCTTAATAACTCATCCAAATCAAACACTCCTTTGCTGTCACTGAAAAATACTAAACCACCATTCCTATCCGCCCCCTCTGTGCTCTCGGATGACCAATGCGATCTCTTATCTGTTCCTCCTATCATCAAGTCAAACTGAATATCACTAATAGATATAAATATTTGCTTTAAAGAACACGGAAGGCATTTTACTTATTTAAGTAACTCACGGCTCTCAAGTATTCTTAAATCATTTGTTGTTACTATGTACCCATATAGTATTTTTTTTGGTACGCATAATAGTTAGGGGCTACAAAAACCAAAATAGTAACCAAGAAAACGATCTAAGAACCGCTAAGTTTGAACTTAAGAACCAAATATATTGTCTCCAAGGACCCAGGCAAACCAATGCAGAAGTCCGGGCTCGAAAGCAAGTCTGAGTTATCTCTAAATTTTGGCAGTAGGCTACAAACTTAGAAACATATCACTTGAACACTCAATGGTCTAATTAACAACCAGATAGTAAAAAAACAAAAAACATAAATGTGCCATGATATTTACCTGATTTCCCTATTTTTCCTCTGCAACAAAGCAGAACTATGGCCAGCATAGATATAATTATAACCGCAGCTCCAACAGATATCGACACTATCACCCAAGTGCGGAAAATGAACTTCTTCTTCCCCCTCGAAGATACCGGAGCCAGTGAAGGAGGTGGTGAAACATTACTACTTCCCGGGGGTGGAGCAGAACCAGGACACGGCACACTAATAGGCGGGCCACACAAACCGGCATTATAATCATACGAGTCTTTTGGAAAGCCCTGGAGGATTGGAGTTCCAGGGATTTCTCCCCCTAACTGATTGTGAGAAACATTGAAATCTTGCAAAGTGCTCTGATTAAATGGGGGTATTGAACCTTGAAGAAAATTCTCTTGCAGCTCTAGCTTCTCCAAAGCTGGCAAACCAATGTACTCAATAGGTATAGCTCCAGAGAAGTCATTATGGGACAAAGAAACAACTTGGAGATGAACCAGATTTTTCAAATTCGGAAGAGGACCATAAAATGAATTGTTCTTCAAACTGAGTTTACTCAAGAAAGTTATGTTCTCCAGGAACGAAGCAGGAAGCGAACCTGTCAAGTTTCCTCCTTCCAGTGAAATATGAACAACATGCCAATTAAAACAAGAAATTCCAGACCATCTACTCAGGTTCTTGTGACAAGGCGGACCAGTCCAATTCGCGTGGAGATCGAAGAGACTAGTGGTAACGGAATCTCTCAGTTGGATCAACCCATCTCTTTCCCTGGGAAAATCTTCCGTCTCCTCCACATGATCACCGGAACACTGCACCACGACTAGTAAAACAGTACAAATTATCAGCCTGGAATTGTTTGACAAAAACGTCTTCATCCTCCTGGAAGATGGATGGATCAATACATCATCTTCATCTACGAAAAACGACACATAATGAACCGGTTTGGTTTATCTAACAAATACTATATCAATTGAATGCCAGTTTTGATCTTAGTAATATGTGACAAATTGTTCTACATCCTGGAATAATCCAGTTTTTTATTTGGAACGTAATTGTTGTGTATTGATGGATATAGGAGAGGATTTTGGCTTCATTATTTCGATTTTGACTTTGTTTTTATCATTGTTGTTAAAACAACAGCTTAAACTTGACAAAAATCCATTAGTTTGTTGCTAAAGATTCCATATAAATGATTATAATATGGACAGTTAGGAGTTATGCAATACATAAATAAGCACGTCTTTGTGTTGTTGATTATTATATTTTGAAGGTGGATTGAGACATTTGAAGACACTATTGTTGTTGTTGACAGCTTGGGACAAATTTTGGAAATTCCTATTGTGGATTGGATATAAAGAGATGTCAGGGAATAAGGCAAAAAAAGGTATAGTCGGGTTTTTTTTGCGATATCTTGGTGTTATTACAAAATTTACTTACAAATTGTGACAGACGTTTTTTAGAAGTTGTATCGAAGATATATTATAAGTTAATGGATTGATATAATTGATGGAGTAATGCTAGATATAATAAAAAAAAAAGTGTAAGATCATTTTGATGGATACCATTGACTTATTGTACCATATATAATCATTGTGATTTGTGAAGGATGAAGGAATTTAGTTGTTGAGCTATATATGCTCTATGGGTAAAGTTCACAAAATTTTCACATTGTGTTGTTTTGAGTCTTGATTATTGTGTTTGCCATCTCTATAAATTTAGATAAAGTTCTATTCAATAAAGTTAGAAAATAATTATTGTTATATAGTTGGTATTATGTGATTATCTAAAAGATTAGAAGGTGTAAGTGTTTATTTTAAAAGATCGTGACAGTTCTATACAAAATTTAGCCTAAAATCATAAATACGCCAACATAATATAAGATGGGAACTAAATTCATGGCAATAAACTACATGACACACGCTAAATGAAGGGACGAGCACATTCACTGTTCATTAGGGGATCTTTTTGGTGCATAAAAAAATCGAAAGCACACATAGTGCAGTGATGTGGACGCGTTTTGGCATGGAAATATAGATTCCCATACTATGTGTTTTAGGAGGGGAAGTACCCGAATTTGTAAGTATAGTGTTTAAAGAAAGTTTCGATTAAGGGCAAAATAATCACCTCGCTTCATTCATTTTTACTGTTCGAGTGTGTATCTAGTTGAATCCCCAAATGCCTTCTTCATTCCTTTGAGAGTTTGGCTTTTTATTGTAGATGTAAGTGAGAAAAAAGCATATTAATGGGGAATCATTTATTGACTTGTAAAAGAGCCACTTAAGTGGAAGTTATTACACATTCAATAATTCCTCCCATGAAAGAGTTCACACTGTCTTAATAAAAATTCTGTATAGCATGATTTATTGGGCATTCAACCACTATAATCGAGTTTTTTAATGTGATGGAAGCGAGATAAGCTTCAAGCGGGCCACATCTTGATCCCTTTGATAACTAATGTCAACCACCTAAACAAGTTGCACTTATGTCAACTGAGACCAACCTTCAATTGATTCAAGACTATATCTCAAGTGTTGTAAAGGTGATCAAGTTGGTCGAATAGCTGAATTTGTGATCACATTGTCATAAATTCGATTTCTTCTATCAATACTTTCTTGGCCGAGTTATATAGTGTTTTACTTGTCTGTCATGATTTACAGACTTTTAAGTCTATCCAAAATATACCCAATACACTCAGAAAATAGTGGATACGATCTCCGTTAAAAAAGAAGACTATATTCAAGCAATATTACTCAATTTTGTTCATGTTTGATTATTTTAGATTTTAACAAAAAAGAAATAATGTTTTGACTATTAAAACAATAATCATATTTGATATTTTATGTGATATAGAGGAGGACCATTTAAAACTTAGTGAATCACGTAAATCACATAGAATCTTAAATTTTTTTTAATTGCCATTCTAGCAAAAAAAATATTGTTTTAAAATTTTTATTACTTTCAAATTTCAATGCAATATTTGATTGGTTTTTTCTTTTAATAGTCTATTTAATGTGTTCAAAGTTGCACTGTGAGTTTATAGAGTTGTTCGAGGGCCGGGTTACCCGGGACTCGTCTCGAAATAGAACCGGTTCCGATTCCTCGTCGAAATGCGGTCTCCCAACCTAACCGGGTATTATAATCACAAGCATTAATTATGGAGTACTTGATTGTAAAGCAAATGCTATAACCAAATTTTAGAATTTCGACATTTCTTGTTATGTCTAGAGGATGTTCCACCAATATTATTTTATATGATTTTTTTTCACTTTTTAATTTAGTTATTTGAATTTAATTATGAATTTGGGGCTAATATAATTTAGCATTTCCAGCAAGAGGCTGACACAATAGGCTTAGAATTCCATCCAAGCACCAAGCATCCTTTCTCTTCCATGATTGTGTTCCCTTCACAAGCATTAATCTTAGCTAGCCATTGCTTGGCCTGAGCTATGATCTTTATTGGCGTCGGCTGGAACCCCGCCCGGCTCATCCTCCGACGCCATTGATCCAACCTTTCGTGTCTTTCCACTCTTGCCGGCCCCTCACAACTCACAATGTTCTTGATCTCTTCGGCAAAGTAAAACTGCTCTATCTTAGCACGACGAGTATCATACTTAGGCAGCATTGCATCAAGTAAATCGAAGATTGCTGAATAGTAATGCAGTGCTTCCATGAATCTTCCAAGGAAGAATGGTCCATTATGGCTTGAATCTTGTTCCACAAGGACCAAGACTTTTGGTCCAAGCACATGAATCATCTGTAGGACAGAGTTCAAAGCTCCTCTGCTCTCTTTTACCACACAATGCAGTTGAAGGATGCTGTTTACGACAAGTACCTCGCCATCGACAACTTTTATATCCTCAGGCTTTAGATTCTCAAGATTGCGATTTACAATAGAGAATTCCAAGTTTATACCATTGCTTTGTGCATAGATTTCAAGTTCATTGCCAATAATCTGGTATTGTTCTACGCATATCCCCACCGCGGTTATTCTTAATCGTTGAGGAGGTGAGCCAACGCGATTGGCCAGGCTTTTGATTAGGCGACGCCATTGGTGACCATGTGGCAAGCCAAGTGTCATACCTAAATCAACCACATGGACAAAACTCTCTCCCTCAAAGGCTTCTAAGATAGAAGCATTAGCCACAAAGTGACCAAACTGTATGTATGGGCATATTTCATAAACTAAGCGCAAAGCTTCCTCCTTCTTCTCTGAAGCAATATCCATTATGTTCATTCTTGGAGCAACATAACCAACCGTCCCAAGTGGTTGTACAAGCGCTAGCCTATCCGTCAGTCCCTGCACGAAGCAGGATGCAACGCGCTGAAATGAGGAACCAAACACTAAAGCCTTAGATCTCAACTCAGACAATAATATCGAGGCGTGGCTCTTATCTCTGCAAGCCACAGCTTCAGCACAAGAGATTAGTAGCTGGACTAATTTCATTCCATCCCCATTTTCCTCTTCTTTCTCAACCCTCCCCCTTATGTCAGAGCCAACAACAAGAGAAGCGGCTGCCTCTTCCACAACCTCAGCCGCAAGGTATCTTTGAGTATAAGTCCAAATATGATCACGAAACTGCAGTCGCGGCAAACTACATAAACTACTCGTACGACTAATGCTGCCATTGCGGACAGCATTGCCTCCAAAACATTTCTCCAAGCTCGCGGTTCTTTTTAACCGTTTGCAACTACCGGTATCATCAACATTGTCCACAGATTCAGGAAAAAAATGATAAGAAACATTTTCTTCAACTTCTTTTGCATTACTGGACAAGCAAAGAGAAGGAGCCATAGTACAAATATCAGGAGTCAAATTTCCACTACTAAGAGTCTTGCAATTTGTCTAGCAAGGCTCTTGAAAGAAACATATGAGACCAAAGTGCACTATTTATAGCATTATAGCCTCAAATATATGTTGAACATGCAAGTCTTTTTCTTGTTAGATGATTACTATGTCTACATGGTCCAAAACATTCATCAAACAATTGCTTTAATTATGTTTTGTCTTTAACCAACACAAATAGTTAGATTTGAAAAAAGGAAATGGAGATTGTTCATTTGTTCACCATGTTCTTGAAGGGTTTTTTGTATTTGTCTTAAGGCAAACTCCAGCTGAACAATAATTGCATTGTTACACCTTATGTTTTAGGATCATTTGGAAATTGGCAAAAAAATGCATGAGAAAAGGGCAAAAAAGGGGTTGTTTAAATTTTCTTTGTTATAGAATTTGTTTTTAGTCGATGTCTTTTTTGGGGAAATTCTCCTTTTATGTCACCCTATGGTATGTTGTGATTTGGATCATTAATCAAGATGAGATTCCATTTTACAGCTTAGTCTAAGCAAGAGTAAGGGGTGCGAATGGATACGGTTTTTTAAACCAAAAAACCGAACCGGTCCGATCTAAGTTTAATTCATTTCTTTTTTCTTTTCATTTTACATACTTCATAATATATATTGAAAATAATGTCTTTTTTGAATTTTATTCAGAGTTTTCAAATTTTTTTTTTTGTATTTTGAACATTTCACATTTGAATTCTAAATTACTCTCTATTAGTTTATTATTTTATTATGTATTTATGTATTTGAATTACATAAATACAAATACATATTGTATTTTATAAAAAACAGCTTACTAAACCGAACCGGTCCCAAACCGGTGGTTTTAACCGAAATCGGTTTTTTCGGTTTTCCGACAGATTTCGGTTTTCTTTTATGAAAAAAGCCGATATGTCGGATCGGTTTTTTTGGGAAAAAACCGGTAAAAACCGATCCGATCTCACCCCTAGCAAGAGTTGTCGAGATGAATCGAGATAACTATTTTAAATAACTTATATGTAATTATATAAATCTGATATGAATTAATAGTATTACAACCAACCATGTTATGTGCTATCCGTCTATTAGTAAATGAAATTTTAACATTTTTTATTGTAAATTAGTAATGAGAATTACATGTATGAAAGAATATATTTTCAATAAGACGTGAACCTGAGATCACGTTCTAGTAAAAGCTCGAGTTAGATATCACTAGGCATCGACGGAACTTGAACATAGTATTTGGGAGGATTTTACTTAGTTGATATCGTAAAAGAGCATATATTCGGCTGCATGCTACAATGCAATCAACAATTGTATCAAACTTGTTACATTGATTCTCATTGTTCTAGTTTATCAATTAGGGCGGTTCATATACCTTTTCTTGCAAAAGAAAACAACAATTATCTGAATCTATGAAACCAAATTATAGGTAGCATCATTTAAAATTATGTTCAGCTATCAGCTATTCCTAGGTTCCAAGATATTCCGTCCCCACCCTTTTTGAATGAGAATTTTTATTTCATCAAAGCAGTAATCTTTTCGAATTTGGAGGGCATCACCATAATGTAACTAGTGCTGAAACCTAGTTGGATGGAACTAGATTGCCTGGTTAATCGTTGAGACGAATACCATCAGTGCATACCACTCGAAAGAACTCAAGCCGAGGTAGTCAAGTAGCTAGAGAAAAAGTGGGCTCAGTTTCGAACACTTTCATCTTACAGCACGTTCGACCTGTGCTGGTCTCCAATTCCCTCTTAACCAACTAGACACTCCATACTAATAACAAATTACTACTCCCTCCATTAACATAAAGATTGTCTAATCTCGACTTCTTAGAAACTTGAGATAATATTTTTTATACTCCATACTAGTTAAAGTTGACTTATTTCCTACAATAATGCATATAAGAAGAGTGAAAGTAGACAATCTTTACGGGATGGAGGGAGTATTTGCTAATGTCATTTCGAATTTTCAATCACAAAAAGTTGTTTTTGGTCTTGGGGGTTCACGACTTGTTCAACCATGCAAGTGATATTGGATACAAGATGATTGGATGACTCTTTAAGATACAAATAACAATGAACAATGGTTTCCCTTGTCTGATTACTACTGTTTTCTAGTACAAAAACTTGAGTTCGCCGTATCATAGGAAAAACTAAGAGTCCTGTTAATATGCCCACAAATGGCAGTCAACAAAAATGCATGATTCAACGGTTGGTAACAAATTGTCGCCAGGTTGAGTTTCCAGTTCTTTTTTGGTTTCTTGGTTAATTAGAGTTTAGAAATATATAACACAAGAACAAACTAAATAGCATGCATCAAGAAATGAATCAATGAATTAGCTTATTTAGAAATGGTTGAATAACACCTGATCTGCTCTTCTGCATCGTTCACTCACTATCTACCAAATATCCTTCTGAAAATACCACGTTTACGAGTACTCTTTAGATCTTCATCTGAAACATTAGAAATAAATTATAATGGAAAATATGCAATTGAACGTGATCACTGATCGCTATTGCAGAAAACGTTTATGTGCTGCATGCAGTGAAAAATGATTATTTTCCAAGAAAACTAAGTGGTCGTGCCTTGTAATTCATTCCTTTATATTTTACCTTATATTTTCAAGTCAAATCACAGTGGCAGGGTTGTGTACTATCCGACACCCCCCTGCCCGCCCCACCCTCACCCACTTAGGCAGGAGTCTCTTAAGAGAAGTAAGCTCATGAATTACAATGTGGAACCCTAATAAGAATAAGTGCATGAATCATGACCTAACTGTCTTCACAGGTAATTTACCAACTAAAGCGATTCAACAATCTCAAGTATTGATCAACCTTTTGGAACTATGTCCAAGTTACATGTACATTCTCCTCCTCACCACAACCTAATGCTAGATAGTAGTTGTGACATCCATTAATGTTCATGTAGATTTAGTAGTTCCAGTTATAGAATGACACATGCAGTAACATGTTACCTTTCAGTCTGCCGGCTAGGTACAAAGCTTCTTCAGCAATAGGTCTCCACTGGTCAGCACATGAAAAATTGATTCCTAGTCCAACACTTAGACCTCTTAATAGGTGTACAGTGCGAAGAACTGAGAATAATTCCTCCGGAAAAGCCTATCAAAAAAATTACCAATACACTTTACTCAGTAGACTGAGATTTAAAACAACACTGTCTTCACATAAATATGGACGTTGATGACATCTGCGAGGGATTCTAAATAAGATAGATTGAGAAACAGACATGGAATTTGATTGAGCTTGTCACTTAAATCATTTAAAATACGAATTACAGAATATTTCTAGACATATATGTGAGTTTGAGGTGGAGGATTTGGAAAATGAATAGATGGAAATCGCAGACAATAAATGCAGAAGGTATGCAATCCGAGTAGCCTAACGCAGACATGAAGTGGGAAGGAGGTCTATAAACACAATTACAGGCAGACAAATCATATACATATGCAAGGTGAACACAAAAAATCTCCAGTGATTGATATTGTTATATAGATAACTGGCTGTCTAGCAGATAGCATGGACTACAAAATGTTCAAAAACTGTATTATTGTTTAATGTACTTCATTGATTCCATACACTTTTAGCAAGAATATAACACTGTTATTTGGACTCTTTAAAATACCTGAACAGCGATCTTTTTTATTGATGATTCTTCAGAGAAAGGTTGCAACATTGTTACACCGTCTGGTAGTTTTGTGTCAAACATTGTCTTTGCCAATTTGAGCATTTCTTTTAGCTCATTGTCACATTTGGTAATTGTTTCAATCCCGAGTTCCCTAGGAAACACAAACATGATTTAGAAAGTCAGGGCTAAAACTTGGTTCTCTGTTGTTGGACAATAAATCTCTTTCTTTTTAGTAATGTTGATTGTTGAGGTTTACATGTTTGTAATAAAGTAAAGAGGCTTACAGAATACTTCTTTTAATCAACCTTCACCTCATGTTTAACATAATTTCTTGAAATAACAAAATTACTATGAAATATATAGAACCTAAGAATGGATTGCTGTATAAGCTCCTTATATCATGATACCTGTAACTGTCTGATGCCTTTATAGGATCATTATCAGCCATAGCAAGAACAAGTTTGGCATATCCAAGCCTCAAATTTTCAGGCAGATCTTTGACTTGGCCATAATCAATCAATGCAACCTATGTGAAAGGAGGAACTATGAGTCATTTATAAGTAGAATATGAATTTTGAAACTACACATCATTGATCTGTACATTATGAAATTCTCCAGCTGTTGACGATGGAATTTAATTTGTATCAACAAACATGGTAGCATAAACAAAAAACAATTTACCTCAGAACCCCGGCATATCAAGATATTTCCAGGATGAGGATCGGCATGAAAGTATCCACTCTTCAATATCATTTGTCCATAAGCAAGAGTCAAACTTCTCAAGATGTTTCTGCATTTAAGAATTAAGACCATCAAGGCAATGCATATTGAATCGACACAGATATTTAGAGAAATGTCACTATTAGAAACAATGTCAGGTGTACAGAATATTAGCAGTACCTATAAACTAATGTCGAGAATTTTCAAATGCCAATTTTATGATATTTGAACTTCGTAAAGGGTAATATTTATGAGTCCGAACAAAAAAAGAAAAATTGCAACTAAATGTGACTATTGTATTATAAGCAATCCTTGCAAAGGACACCAAATGGCCGAAGATATATGGTACAATCTAGAGGATAGTAATCAAGACTGATATAATTCTACTGCAGAATATGTAGGAAGCAGGAAAATACATCAGAAGTTAATGATATATATATCGAGTATATTTTTTGAGATTGCTTTAAGGTTTATTACTTTAGATAAATGTCTTGATATCATTAAAAACCTACGTTGCTTGCCTTGTTTCAAAACCCTTAAACACGACAACTTAGAAATGCTCATGTAGTTATGACTAGTATCATACGTGAGAATACTCTAGCCAGAACATGGATTCTGAGGCATGCTGGAAAGGCATTCTTCACGGAGATCACCCAATGTAAATACTTGTATTCTATTTAAGCATTTGATATGCTAAAGCGAATACATGAGACCCGAACAAGGGAAGTAACAAAGATAAACCGGCAGATTGGAAAAATGAGGGTAAGAACAATGCAGGGGCTTCTAACAAGATCGCAAGGGAACTGATGAAGACTTGTATCAAGGTCTGGAACACATCAGAAGCTTACTGCTTTGCAGCCATAGCTAGCTTTCCACTGGGGTTTATCCCTCTCTTTGCAATTTCATCTCCAAGCTTCAAAATAGGGATTCCATCAATGTAGTCCATTACGAGGACTCTCCTGTTCAAACCAAAGAGTTCAAGTGAAAGTATGTATATTAGAGAAATAGATATAACTTTCTATGTAGTCAGTTTATCTGAAGCATGAAGAACCCCACCCCCGTCCCAAAAATGTACAAAAGAAACTGGGAATGGGAAGCTTAGTAGTCTACTGTGCATGCGATCTCCAACAATTTTTCTTCCCACCCAAGTGATAGGCACTGGCGCACTGGTATCGACAAAAGAAACATACTATGGACAACAAATGTCTCGAACTAATGCCATAAATTACAATAGCTTCTCAACATCTTTCCAACTCCTCGAGTATATCTTTTCAACAATATTCACTTGCACAGAAACTGACATAAGTAACCCCAATATGTATCTTTCATTATAAAACTGTGATTACATCGCACTGAATTTATATGCTATATAGGGAAAAAAAAAACACAACTTCATGAAGGTTCTGTGTTGGCCTTTATACAACAGAACCGTTTGCCAACTCATGAAGAGGATAATTAAAATGGATGATACCATTTCCCACATGAAGGGTACTTCTGGAACACATTAGAACTGATTCCTATCAACAGATAAAGAAGGTAAAATAGGAAATTAATAATTAAAATTAACAAACATAAAATATAAACTTACTTTGTCACCATATTTTGAATTACACGCGGTACAAAGACCAGGGGTTTCTTGTTGTTTGCATATAAGAAACGTCGAATTCTTTTCATTGCATCAGCCTCTCTCATAAAGTCAAATTCGTATCCAATCTTAAGGACAAGCGAGAACAGTGTCAATAAGTAGATTTAGCATCAAAATGCCTTCCAAAGTGGCACCACTGTTAAGTTCATCAAAATCAGATAATATAAGGCTATAAAGCTTAAAGCTTAAAGCTAAATCGCACTCAATTAAAATAAATATATAAAGTCTTGAGGATAATTCAACATGGGACGAGACCTAGAGTGACCAGATTACTTCTACTGATTAAGAATGTGATGCAGGTTTGTGTATCCCATGCTAAGGAAACAACAAGAGGATGCTCAAAAAAAAAAAATTAAAATTTAAAACAGACCTGCTTCTCCATTTCCTTAGTTACTGAGTATAGATCAAATTTGATATCTGTCTTTTGCATGAACAAGGCAAAAGCTTGCAAGTTCCGGATATCTGTCATCATCAAGTTTTGAACCCCTGGATGTTGAACCTGTGGCATATACACATATTACTATCTTTTACCATATGTGGAGCTGTAGTTTTGACTGTTCACCCTCACTAACCTTGACAACCACATCCACACTTTCACCCTTCAGTCTTGCTCGGTGCACCTACATTTTTTGAAATGACAGTAAATTGTTAGATTACTTCAACAATATTTATACGGGGGGTGGCTAAAATGTCATTTAAATGGAAAAATGTTTAAAATTGTCCGACCCCTCCATTTCCATCACGGTTTCGCCCCTAAGACTTCTAGCAGTGATCATTAGACGATTAGTGTATATTTTCCGCGTCCACAGAGGAGAGAAGGAGATATGTACCAACATAGATGAAGATCAAATGAAACTGTTTTTCCTCTCCCTTCTGCAACTTAAACTATATTTTATGTAGTTAGAATAAAGGATGTTTCAAAGTTACCTGCGCAATGGAAGCTGAACCAAGAGGATGGACATCAAATCTTTCAAACAAGACATCAACGCTTTGTCCCAGCTCCTTCTCCAGCTCAACTCTGACAACATCGTAATGGTCAGAAGGGGCTTGATCGCACAACGTAACAAGCCTTCTAACCCAAGCTGCAGGAGCCAGGTCAGGTTTCCCGATAATTTGAGCAACCTATATAATATGAACAAGCAATTGTTCTGGTTGAGTTGAACATATTCAAGTCCAATCTTTCAAGTTGAAAGAAACAGATTAGCAACAAAAGATCCAATGACATAAATTCATCATAAGGTGAGCAATAGTCCTTGGCAGAAATTGGAAGTAAGCAATCAAAATGATGTGGTGCAACATATAATATATATAATAATATATATATATATAAGTACATGCTTCAGTATATTCCATATTGTTTCGGGAGGGGGGGGGGGGGGGGGGAGGGGAGGGGTTAACTTATTAATTAAAGATTTTTCAAATTTTCAATATCTACCAACAGTTTTTGATTTATTTCTTTGATCTATCAATTACATTCGAAATGTTATTACAATATTGTAGTCTTCTGCTCTTGTTGTTGTAAAAATTTGTAGCTTCAAAATTAAGTTAGTTTTGCTTTAAAAGGAAGCATTCGAACAAGAATTGAAGTAGGGAATAGATAAGACCCCATGTTTGGAACTTTAAGAACAGAATGGCAGCGCATTCTGTCTCATCCAACTAAAAACTTAACACAATTGTCTGTTTATTTAAGAAATCCGAACAGATTCTACATTACCATAAGACATGACCTACTAATTAGTTACAGTTTGAAAGTAGACTGTTGAATTTCAAAATCCAAACACTAAATAATTGAAATTCATCAACACGATTTAGTAACATGAACAAGAAAACTAGAGGATCAGTTTAACACCTTGAGGAAAAACCCGCCAAGCTCCGAGCACATATTATATATCTTGTCGGCAGCAAGCTCATGCTGCCTCTCCCACATCACCTCTTGCGTCTTCACATCCTTTTCAAAACTCACTCTCAATTGAAACACCTAATCAAGACACACATAAGCACACACTAACATAAAAACAAAAAAAATTGCCAATTTAATACTCCCTCCATTGCGAAAAGATTGAGTTTGATTCAATAGATAAAATTACGAGCTTTCCATCAAGATTCAAATCTGGTCAATATTATTAAAACCAACAGAATACTATATAGAGAAAAACAAATTGAATAAAAACCTCATAATCTGTATCGATATTAATACACATATAAGCACACTCTATAAAAATAAAAAACTTTTCGCCGATTTTGTACTCCCTCCATTTCGAAACAATTGTCTAGTTTGATTCTTCCATCTCTAAAAATCACAAACTTTCTATCAAAACTCAAAACTGAATAATCTTGAAATGCAAAGAAGTTCTGTATATTATGTACACATCAACATATTTGATATGGCCAAACCAATCTAAAGAGGCTCTCGCCTAAGCGGGGCAAAGGGGAGTTGGTTAGCATGCAACCTTACCCCTGTGATAACACAGAGGTTATTTTCGTACTGACCGGACAATAAAATTTAAACACTATCTGCTACTTCATAATACATATGAAACATAGGTAGTGTACTACATACAATCATACATAGCCAGAAAAAAGAAAATCTGAACTCAAACCTTATAACTAGTATGGATATCAATACACATATAAGGACACACATAAAGATCAAACTTTTTCCAATGTAATACTTTTGCCATTTTGTTTCCTATCCTCTGGAGTCAAAGAGTTGCTTTTGAATATAATCAAAATCAAAATGGCCCATTACACACCTATGCTTCTTTATCTATTGTATTCAATTCTTCCATTTTGTTTCCATTTCCTACGAAATCAAAATTTTATATTCTTCGACTCCTAACTATATTACATATAATAAAATACATCGAAGTGGCCAATACACTAGGCTAGTATTGCACTTCAATCTTGGGTCAATTCCAAAACACCCTCCACTTCAATCTCGGGTCAATTCGAAAACGGCCTCTCTGTTTTATTATCAGAGGATAATGTTGTATACTATCGGACCCCTGAATCCGGAGGCTCTTCAAATGCATTCGAGCAAGTACTTAAAGTGGAGGAAAAACCAAAAATGCCCAGAAAAATAAAAAGAACACAAACCTTATAACCAGTATATATATCAGCAGCTCGGAGCCAGAACTGAAAAGACCTTTGCAATGGTGTGAAATGGGGAGTAAGCTTTTCTTTAAAATTCTCAAAATCAATTTTAACCATAATTTATCAAGCTGATATGAATTATGATAATGAGGAAAGCTTTGGCTTTTTAATAATGTGGCTAAATTGAAAAAAAGAAATTGTGATATTTTGAGGTAAGTGAGTTGTGATCATGTGAGTCGGGGTTGAATTTGTTTCCTCTTTTGGAGTATTCATTAAGAATTTTGTAATTTCGTCCAAAGCTATTTTTTGTGGATTGCAAGATTCTGATGTGGGTCTTTTCTCAAGCTCATGGCTCAAGTTTCACGGTTCTCTATCTTCCATATCCTTTGGCCTTTGCATTTGAGTTGTTACATCCACATGTAAACAAGCCGAACGAGTCTCAACTTTGTAGTACCAGAACAAGTTCGAGTTTGACTAGAACATAACGATTTGGGGTTCGAAGGACGCTCCGGGCGGTTCAACATAGAAAAAAACATATAAGAGTAAATCTGTGTCATTCGAGCAAAACAAGTAAATGAGACTTTACGAGTATGTTTTGTCCCAAGGGTAGAAGTAGGGGTATGAGTCAACGTAAAAAATTAAACTTGGCTCGCATTATGCGGCTCGAATTATATATATATTATATATAATATAATATATATATATATATGTATATATAATTTTTCATATTTCACTTCATCTTATTTACAATATTAGAAGCAAAAGAATATATGTGTTATTTTGGAAGCGGCCTGAACTTTTTGTAGACCATTTGCGAAAAGTCACACTCAACTTTTTCGAACCGTATTCAAATCGGACCAAATTTTTTGCAAATCATTTGCGAAAAAATGGGACCAAACTTGAGCACCGTTGGAAAAATTGGACTAAACTTGAGCCTAACTTGCGAACACGAACTTGGCCCTGAACTTTTGGAAGCGGCATGAATTTTTTGCAGACCATTGCGAAAAGTCAGACTGAAATTTTTCGAACCGTTTTCCAAATAGGACCAAAGTTTTTGCAAACCATTTGCTTGGGACTGAACTATTTGAGCACCGTTGGAAAAATTGGACTAAACTTGAGCCTAACTTGCGAACACGAACTTGAACCCTAAGCTTGTACATATCGGACTGAGTCAAACCTAAAGTGTTGATCCCTCAAACGTAGCTACGTTATGTATAATTCGATCCGTTTACAACTAGAACTGTAGAAGTATGTTTTTTCCCAGACGTACAAGAAAACTCCAGATGACGCCGATTTTTCTTCTCGAGCTTCGCCGTCTGTCACTACACCTCTCGACGAGAAGTAGACAGAATTACCATAACCCGAACAAGATGATGATTTGGTAGGGGATAAATGCATATGAAAAAGAAAATCACATTTTGCTAGCATGGGTGTATATATAAGGACTAAGAAACAAGACTATATATCACAGTAAGCTAAAAAAGAATGTGTAGAGACTCGTAGCAAGTTCAAATGCATATAAATACAACGATCGAAGGACAAACAGTGGAAGTCCAAACGCTATGTGTGTTCTTCCATAAAAACTGTTTCCATATAGATTTATCTAACTTTTGTAGTGCCGAGAAAACTCCTCCGAAGACGAGACAGTTATAGTACAGAACGTGATTTCTTGATCCAACGTCGATCAAGGATGGCGCTGACTGCTGAAGAAGAATAGTTTTCTACCACATTGACAGCGTAAAGACGTCAGTTGATTTGATTTTCTAAATATGTAAGAGCTCAGCTTGCCTGCAATAGCACAAAAAGTGTCAGAGAAGGCTAATTGACTGGCAAATATGTCCGACTTAAATGACTACTTGAGCACTGCAACTTATACTTAGAGGACAGTTGACTGAGCTTTCTTTTGGAAAAGGTTGTAACTTCAAGCCGCCTAAACCTAAGACTAGAAGCTTTGAAGTTCTTTTGATATAAGTCGTTTAGGCCCGTGAAATAAACATAACCAACGGGTTACAAAATAATAAGATCAATGGGTTACAAAATTATAAGATCTTAGATTTCCTCTTTTCCCTATTTTTTTTTACAATTAGATGTATATAGTTATTTTTTTGGCGCTATACCTGAAGGCAAATGAGAGACTTCGGACGGGTTAAAAGATTAGTGAAGCTAAATGGTATAATAAACCTTAAGACATCAACAGTTGGTTTGGCCTCGTACAGTGTTTGTCTATTTAGATGCAAAGCTAGAGATCAGTCGTAAATTTGTACCATCTGTCAAACAAATTGATGTAAGATATTTTCTGGATTAGAGTTGGATAAAGAAGAAGATGAACTAATGCTGAATGACAAAAATGCCCTAAAGAATGGTTCTTCCTATCCCTAGGCAGTGTTGGACAAAAGGTCCTATGACGAAAGATCGACAATTTAGTAGTGTGTCCAAATTAACAAGGAAAGTTGACGGAATAAATTAACTGGCATGTAGAAAAATTTTGGGTCTATGTTCGCTACGTAGCAAATTGATGAACAGATTAATATTATATAGATACTAAACCTAACACCATCATCCCCTAAATAAAAACATTCAGATGAACGGAATGAGATCATTCTCAGTCTTCGAATGAGAAACAAATGAGTGATGAAGCATATTTACCTAATATGGCTTAGGTTTTGCACCCTGTTTTACTATGCGCTTCAGTTTTTGGGTGCCATTTCTCATATCCCTGCAGAAAATGCAAGGTTTACACATATCAACCCTCCGTAGAACTTAGTTATGCATTCCACAAGAGTAAGAAAGTACCTTTGGTACAAATAAACAACAACGTAGAATACAGGGAGCAACAGCATTGTCAATATCGCGAGTGCCAAGAAAAATAAATTTGTGTTCTTCTGCGAGTACAGAGAAAATGAAAATGTTAGATAAATTTTACTAATGAGTAATGAAACCTTCATAAAATGTTCACGAAAATTATATCAAGAGATCTCTTCGATGAATCCTAGCGCCACACTATCTTCCATTTGCACTGCTCACCTTTGTTAGAAAGACCAGCTATGCATAACTGACTAAAATATAAGAGGCCTTAAAGAAAGACTAAGCCGCCAGAAGGCTACACCCACTCTAAAATCCCAACCCCTCCCATAATCTTCAACAATCTACAACTATTTTCCACCCTATTTATTTTTCGTTCTTCTTTTCTCAGAGAAAAAATAAATTAATAAAAGGTGAAAGAAATCACGCGAAATCGACTCATCGACTTATTTCTTCTAAATGGCATATGAAAACCAAATCCACAGAAGTACTTAAACAGAGGATAGAGGAAGGATCTTAAAGATGAGGCGTATCATAAAGTAAAAAAAATATATGCTGAAATAGTCATGAAATTGGAGGCTGAGAGCAGCCTTCCAGATTCATCCAGAATGAAGGAAAACTATTGGACTATATATGCAACTTCGTTTAAAAGATAGAAGTTCTATCTATGGGACACAAGATGGAAATAAAGGGAAACGTGATTGTGGATAGACATTAAAGGGATTGGCAGAGGATGAATTAGTGGGTGAGCTATAGTTCCATAGTTGTGTTTACGTTCTAAGAAGTAATCACGTTTTATGCCCGATGAAGACTTTTTCTCTGACCTTTTCCATTTATCATATATACATGCCTGGTCTAATTGAGGAAAGAAAAGAGATGTATATTGCAAAATCTCCCCTTAAAAAATACCTTCATTGTCTAGCTAGTTGCTTGGAATAAATACAAGAAGTTACTAAATAAAATAAAACAAAAAAAGAAGTTGCAGGGCAACTGTATACTGCATCAGTTTTAAGATTTCACCTTTCAACAAAAAATGGAATCTTGGAATAACTATAAGAGGTACTTCAGCTAAAGCAAAAGCAAAAGAAAAGAAGATGTTACGGGGCAACGGTACACTGCATTAAGTTGAAGATTTCACCTTTTGATAAAAACCGAATTACACTACTGGTTCAGAAATTCATTATGTGGTACAAACTCTTGTTTTTGAAGATCCATGTATAATGGAAAAGTTAACAAAATCATACTAAAAGATAGGAAGACTTACCCTGCCTCCTTTAGAAAATGGTTTCCTTCCTCCAGAGCAGGTATGAGCATCGCAAAATTGTCGCAAAAAAAATTCTACAGGAACAATAAGAAAATCTCTTAATTGAACTGAAGTGACATGTCTGGAATGCCTTCGCATAATTCTATCATACCATGAAGACGAGTAGCTGACTGGCCTTGATTCAAAGGAAAGCAGCTATCAGCAATTTTCTGCACATAAAAGGCAGGCTGTAACCAGGGGAAGGTGAACTAAACAACCATTTAATTAACTAACGAACCCAGACCTCACACATAAGACGATTTTTAGTGGCTGCGGCAGGATTGCATTTGGTTTTAGGAGCCTTTGTTTCCATCATGAGGTCACAATGCAAAGCTCCACATAAATCTGCCATGCACTTCCCATCACTCTGAATCCAAAATGAGATTAATTTCATATGCATTTGATATAAGTAAAACATATCAGGATATCATCAACATCCAAAGAACCAATCCACCTACTTATGCAACTAGCGGTGTAGGAACAGGCTATAACATGGAAAATGATGCTAATTTGAATATTACTGATACAGTATATATGTCTTGACCAAAAGAATCTGGGAGTGACAACTACATCTTCTGAATGGAATGCCACATTTTTCTTGCTTTAACTGCTGATACGAACATAATCACTTACTTCTAGACAAGATGATATCGAACAATTTTTAAGTTATAATACTTATGGGAGTAAAATGCTTCAATATCTATAAGACTATAACATCAAAAAAATTAATATCCTAACTTCAGTTTAGTCAACTCCCTTCCAATGATACCGACCGACAATAATAATCATGTACATGATGGAAAACTTAACATAAACTTCGCAAAACTTGCCGTAGAGAACATGAGTTGCATCTACTATCAGTTATCACTAGCGAGAGGTGATTGAAACTTGCCATGGAGAACATGAATTGTCGTAGAGAACATAAATTGCCGATACATTTTACAATTGATGTTTCTTATGTTGGAAGGGAGTTGACTAAACTGAAGGGAGTTGACTAAACTGAAGGTGCCAACCAAAGTTGTTCAATGCCTAATTGTTATGTATTACCACATGCATGATGAAAAAGATACAAGAGCGTATTATTAAGATCAATTTAAAATTTCGAACCGTTTAAAATTCTTTAGCACTTCATACTCGTGTAACATTGCATCAACTATCAGTTTATCACTAGTGTGAGGTGATTAAAATATTCTGCATCAGTATATTCTAACATAAAGAAATGCTACTTACAACGTTAAGTAGATTGTAGTGTCTGTTGTCAAAATGCTGATCAAGAAACTTTTCTGCCCGGAATGTTTTCTTACAGTACCCACATCGCCATTCATTTATATCTATATGAATCTTGTGCTCCTCGTGATCTCTGAAAATATTATTTAATGGGTGAAGTCTACACTGGATTGGAAGCTGATATTTTTCTCGTTCTACAAATGGCATTAGAAACTGCATAGATCATGAAATTACAATGTTACTTAATGACAACAAAACCAAAAGGAAAACACACAAATCAAATACATATCTATCTAGTCATTGAAGATACCTCATCAACAGCTCTCGAAGCTAACCGACTTCTCTCGCGGGAACAATGTATTTCAGGGGCTTTAGGTTCATCTTTCGGAGTCCTAATCATCAGAAGACACGTTCTAAGTAACAGTCATAACTAGTCAAATAATGGATGCACGCAGCATTAAACTATAAGTAAGAACCAGTAGCTGCTCACTTTTAAAAAATTCTAAATTCGCCTTACGAGGTCTCAAGGATCAAATTGGAAAACGCCATTTCGTCTAAATAATGCAAATAATATTACTCTTAAATCCTTGCTACTCGACGGATTACTTAAACATAGAGATTCGGAAATTTTGTGTTCATCCAGCATAAATTTATCAACTCATTGGTTTTCTGGATATATGTGCACATAATGAGGTTTTCTTATCGACAAATTCTCGGTCTTGTCATAGAAACATCTGCGTTCAGATCTTTAACCGAAATCAGTCACTATAAAACAAAAGGACCCTAAAGTCGTCGACTAAATCATCCAGCCCAAAAAAAAGAATAGATAACATTACCGTGAAGTTGAAAGTGCTATATCCTGTAGTACAAACACCAGAACGTTCAAAATAAAAATCAATTAGAAAGAAAGAAACAAACAAACAAAAAAATTTAAGCAATCTCTCAAGTTCGACAAGAAAACCACCAAAAATTGTCAGTTCTGTAAAATTGAAAGATAACAATATTGAATCTTCGCAACTAGAATTCTATAAAAAACAGTATTATATTACCAGACAGCCCAGACTACTTACAAAGAAGATTCCACTAAAAGCTCTGGACAACCATAAAAAAGAATGCAATTTCACTTAACTAGTTGAATTATTTATAACTATCTTAATCAAACCATAATTAAAAACGAGGACTCTAATAAAGCAGACCAAAACTTGAATAATAATTACATCTACATAAAAAAAATAACACCAATTTGGAATCAGGAATTCAATTAAATCACGTTTCACATCTTCAAAGCTATTTTCTCATCTAAATTTGCATTCTTGTTAACAACTTTAATTGAAAAGTATCAAAGATCACATTTTTAACTCTCAAAACTGGGAAATATCAAAGAAAACAGCTTTAGCTTTGAATCATATATGTACATCAATATAAAACGCCGACTTAGAAACTAGGAAGCAGGAAAATCCAATTGAAATCATGTTTCTGAGTTCAAATTTGTTTATCCAATCTGGGTTTGGTTTACTTTTATTTAAAAACACCAAAAAATGAAATCTTGAAATATGAAAAATGAGGGAAAATGACATACTTGGTAATGGTATGATAGAGAAGGAGAAGAAGCAGACAGTAGACAGGTGATGACCAATACAAAAATTGTCTTTGCCATCTCTCTTTCTTTCTTACCTTCGCAACTGAGTCATTATGACAGCACTATGCTAGTACTTTGTTTCATGTTAGGACTAGTTTTTAATTAGTCAGATCTTTCTTACTTCTATTTATTTTAATTGACGTTTTATATATTTTTGTTTATAAACTTTTACCACATTTTTTATTATTCGATAATTTATTATCACTATTATTGAATTAGTTGAACCATATATTTGATAATGATATACTATTAGAAAGATTATTACATATATAATTAGAAGTTATTAATTATTGAAGATTTAATATATAAGTCGGATATTGAAGGATTTTATGGTTTCAATATTATCAAATTAATATCAATCATGAATTTAGAAGCCCATCAAACTATCTTCAAAGTTACGGTTAATGACACGTCGTTAACGTTTTTCTGATGATCAATTTTAAAATTTATAATCTAAAGGAGTGATCATGTTTTCAGAAACAAAATAATTAGGAATGTCTTTATGACTATTCAAACTTATATATTCGGTTCAATTTAAAAGTTTAAAAAGAGTATAGTATCTTGATTTGAAATAATAATAATCCAGTTACTTATTAAAATTAAATGAGATATACGCACAAAGTATATTAAGACATATCAAGTCATGGTTGAAGGAGATTTGTTCAATTTAATTATTTTAACCATACAGATTTTTTTATTTAATGAATAATTGTTAGATATATTATGACAACGATCATTATAGATAACGATGATGATTTAGTGTTATATTATGTTGATATCTTGATGACATGCAAACTATGTATGAACAGTCGCACAAATTGTAAAGTAATTGTATAAGAAAAGATTCGAATTCTATTAATTCACGATACATTTTTTTTTAAAGAAAAATTAGTTTATAAAATAAATAATATACATATCACAATTTTATGATTGTCCACATATTTTACCTAACTACCTCCCAACCACCCCTTCTGCGACAGCTCCACCTTCCCCAACCCCCACGCCACCCCACCCCACCCCACCCACGCCCGTAATATCATCCAGCAGCAAATCCAGTAAACTTATTCCATTACATCTACAAAAATAGTTGAATCACATTCACATAATATTTAAATCTGTTGATGGGTTTTTGCCCTGAAATATAAATCACTATGAAATTGTGCATATTTGATTTATTAAGGGGTCAAAATGAAGGAGAAGAAGTCGAAAAAATCCTGTTTTTTTACCCACCTGATTTGCCCTTCTCATCACAGCTCTCCGTCGTTGGTCTCAGTGAAGGTCTTATCACTTTTACCAGGTATACTTTTTCACTACTGCCCATGATAGAAAAGATTATCGATTTTGACTTTTGATTATTGACTTTTTTAATTTTGAAGTCGAATGTGTTTCGTAATATTTGGTGAAATAGATTACAAGATAGTATTTTTAACATATTGTACTAATTTTGATTATCTAGTTTTGACTATTAGTCGTTGATTTTTTGAATTAAATTTTGATTGTCTGGTTTTGATTTTTAATAGTTGACTAATTTTGGAATCAATGTTTTTGTATGTGTTTTATGATATTTTCTGAATTAGAGATTAATGATAGTATTTTTAACATAGTTTAATATTGATATGGTGATTTAGTTTCAAAGGCAAGTTATGTGGTTGATTAAGGTCGTAAATGTTGTTAATTTTGAACCATGAAAATTAAACTAGAGTACTACCCCTAGTGGCCACGGGGATATTACTCGCTATGACGAGATACAGGACCGAGGGATTGCAATGACAAGGACCGGCTTCAATATAAATGACAAAAATGAAACCATTCTATCTTATTGGAACGGAAGTAGTAATATTTATCTGTTTAGATTTAGAAGAGGTGTTTCAGGGTGCTCATTCTAGTTAAATTTGAAAGCTTGTGACTGCTTAAACAAGTTCTAACTAGTGTTTGACTTAAGAAGTACTGGTGAAATTTGTGCTTTGTTGGTTAGGGACCAGTTGCTCTGGTTTGATGTGCTGGCAGACTAGTAGTTGAGTTAGTTATCTTAGCTATCTTGCTAGTTTGTTTATCTATTTTAAAGATCAATGTGGTTATTTTGGTTGAAGTAGTCTGATGATTGGTTTTTTATTCTTGCAGAATATTTTCCCCGCAGGCTGCTTGTGAGGTCATAGAGGCAGATAAGCATTCCCATGTTTTTTATGAAGCGGAGCCGGATATTTGGATGGTCATGGTGCGTTTTGATGGGTGTTTTTCTATCCCTGGTAGCAAATAGTAAACCCGGTTAGCTAGCCTTTCTGAAATTATTGACAACACATCGTACTAAATACTTTTAGTACTCTAACCGTTTTGCCATCATAAAGGCCCTTCCTTTTATGTTATAAGAATGAGATTTATGGCTTCCGGTGTTCCAAGGATGCACTGAATGCTTAAATTCGGTTAGGAAAGTAGTTTTAGGTTAGATATACACTTTTATGTTTATGTTCATATAGTAGACATATGCACATTCGATACTAGTTATACTCTACAGGCCCTGTTGTGAAGGTCATTTACTATTCCTTGTATGCGTTATTGTTTCACTAAAATGTTCTCTGTAGCAACTGTTTGATGCTTTACATATCTCCATTACATGTTAATGACTCTTAATGGGTTACACTATTTCCACACTACAACAATAAAAAATAAAGGGTTAAATGACTACTTTTCTGGCTTATTGAAAGTTTCTCAATCACTACACTTAAAAATAGCGGTGGCCATCAGAGATAAAATAGTACTTTCACTCCTAAAACACTATTTGGGTGTGCCTATAGCACTCTGTTTCTTAATGAAGGGTGAATATGAAAAAACAAAGTTTAAATTATCTTGAATTTTCAGTGTTAATGATCCTGATATGTTTTTCCCAGTGTATATGTAATTTTAAATTGACACTATCTTTTGATTTGACTTACTCCTTTTTGGATAAACTACACTACTGTAGATAGTTGAAAAAAACAAGGAGTTGGAAGCCATATGGAGGACCGATTCATTACGTGCTATCCTGAAGGAAGTGCACTCCCTTTTCCTGCTATTTCACGGACCAATCAGAGTATTGCTAGATAAAGAACCTAGTGGAGTTGTAATTCGGTCCCAGTTATTCAGTTTTGTAACCGATTATTTAACTGGTGAGGCATCGCTTCTTCCTTTTTTTGTGAATAACAAATTTCAGAGTTTCCTTGGCACTTTAAGATATTTCATTGGTAGTCACTAATTGTCAGCTTTTGACAAGCCGTCTCCATTGGACTTTTGCTGCTGGGGTAATGCTACAGCTGTTGTGTTCGATGATAATGCAAATTTAATCAATAGGAGATCTTGAGTTGCAGTGTTTCTTACCTCACCGGCTCACCCTTTAATTATCTGTTTGGAGCAGATTTTGTCAATAGAAAGAAGCTTCAGTTACCTAACTTCCGCGAATCTTTAAAGGAGCGTGGAACGGTCCAGTTGTTGACAATGGGTCGGGAGGCTGCTCTTGAAGTTCAGGTTTGTGTTCAAGTAATTTGAAGCTATAAATAGATCTATATAACTAGATGTTCTAATGAGATACTTTTCTTCCTTTGAGAATTGAAACCAGTGTAGTACTAAATATTCATCGATACTATGTACTTGAACACTGTGTGATTGATAATCTCGAAGTTTCTGATAAAGGTTTCAGTCAAATAATTTTTTTATGTCTTCCCTGGCAACATTTGGCATCTAAATCAGAGTACTGTGCCATTTTGTTAGTATAAAGATGTATATCAAATTAATATCCTTGCAATATCTACACAAGCATACTATGTTTTCTTTGCTTGATACAATTGTATTGTTGTTTAATGTGGCAGTCCCTTGTTCGAGTATTAGAATCTACTGCTGGGATTCCACATTGCCGCTCGATGATTATGTTCCATGACCTGCTGGTTTCTACATCTCTAACTCCTGTATGTTATGTTTTTTTCCGGTGCAAGCTTGTACTTCTTTCCCACACTCTTCTTAAAGCTTTTCTCAGGGGAATATATCAATCAACCAACTGATTGATCCTCGGAAGAGATAAATTCTTTAGAGAGCCAGAATATTATCTAATTTTTTAATATGGTACCGCTAATAACGAGATACATCCTGGCAGGATGACACAACAAATATTTTTACATATGCTGTCCAAAGGTTGTCATCCCGTGCACTTGCTGCAGGAGCTAGTTCCATGTCATACCTTCGTAAGCAATCAACAGCTAATCCTGGTGGTGGCTCTTACTTGGTAAGTCATGATTTGATTGTAGATAAAGATTATGGCATATTTAATATTGTTTTAAGCATGTTGTGGCCTTCACAGAATGGAAAATGGTCCAGAGGGAAGGATGGTTTCCTTGTTACAAATATGTGGGGTGAAGAAGTCGGTAGCTCTTTTCCTGCAACCCCAAAAATCTTTCTTCAGAAAACAGGGGAGAGGATGTATCTATGTGTATACCAATACACTAGCCTCACTGTAATTTTGCTAATTCCTGTTGGATCTGTGATAGATGGAGAGCGGGGAATTGCCATCATGAAGCAGCAGATAGTTGAAAATGTATGTGATGGTCTGCCAGTATACTTAACTAATCACTTTTGAAAATGTATGTGATGGTGTGCCAGTATACTTAACTGATCACTTCAATGAATTTTAGCTCTTGTTTTGGGAACTCTAACCAATTCTGCATTCCATGATCTCTTTAACCTAAGAATCAGAATCTTCTGGGGGCTAAATGTAGAATTTTCGGTTTTGGTTGCAGCACTTGGTCTAAGGGTGAACAAACAACTCATTCTGGATTTTTCTTGTCTTTTCTGTATTTAAGGTTTTTATGATGATGAACCAGTGGTCTGAGATTTAATTGTCTGGCCTTTCTTTGTATGCTTCTCCCTGTTGTTTGGACAACCATCTAATTTTGTTCTTTCGTTAGAGGTCCCGCATATCTCTATATAATTGGATGCCTGCATATCATGTTGAGCCCTTCGTGTGTGGGTTTGTTCGTGTCGTTAGCCCTGTTACTTTTACGACTTTGGTCAAGACTCAAGATAGTAACTATAGGTAGTGTCCTTGAATATTATTTATCCTGAATGACTTTACTTTGTCATACAATAATAAATCTTTTTAGAGGACATGCCTTGACTCCATCACCTTAATGTTTACTATGTAAGACTGAATTTATTTGAGGGTCTAGAATCAGTTTAGTTTCCGATCTTTGTATTGAATCTAGAGGGGTTTTTTCTTTTCTTTTTATTTTTCATCAGGCATCACTTAAGGTAATGAAAGTGGAAGATAAACTATCAAGAGGATGGGGTGGTGAGAATGCCTACCATGTTGCTGGTTATCGGTACTTATTGTTAGATGGTGATAGAAATATATCGAGGGCATCTCCACCAGGGAAAGTTACAACTTTAGCAAAGGTTGGTTCCATCTCTTTTTTCTACTTGAGCAGAAACTATTAGAAGTTATCTTTTGTCTCATCCATATGCACAAAGCTAACGCTACCCACTGTTGATGCCTAAAACTGAAGACACTGTTCATTGTCTTGTTACACAAAAGTGATTAAAGATGGCATCACATGAAATGTCACTAAATTACTCACACTTCAAATACGCTTAGCAAAGACTGAATGAACCAGGATTATCTTTCCTGCATCGAAGAATGTTCCTTTATTATGTACTGGGATTCAAGCATTTAACTTAATAGCTGAATTGTGACTAGATACTTTCTAAAGCTGTTTCTTAACCAATAGTAGTTGCTTAAACACACTGCATAACCACTCGGCCAATTAGACTTTCTAGAGTTCTTTGTTACTCCCTGTTAAATGGACATGTATAAGCCTGCATATACTTGACCTTGAGGAGATGACGATTATGGTATTTAGTAAGCGAATCTTTTGATATTATATCAGGAATCATTAATTGCTTTAACCAAGCTTCGAGAAGAGATTGATTTACAAAAGGGCATATCCAGATGTGATGGCTTACACGAGAAAGATTTGGAGTTATGCATTCGAACCAAAAACAATGCCTGGGTGATTGCACATCTCAGCAGAGGACAGGAACTTTATATGGCCCTTGAGAAGGCTAATGAAACACTTCTCTATGCTGCTGATGCTGTTGAAAAATTTAGTGACAGGTAATGCATCCGTGTTCATAATTAAAATAAGTTGACTAGTAGATAAAAGGTTTTCTGAGGCAAGACAAGAATAAACTATGAGTTCTCATAGTTTTTGTTGAGGGTTGGGTTGGGGACAAGGAGAAGAGTAAAGTGAGCCTGTCTGTGGTATCTAAAGCTGTTTTCTGAGTGTGTAAAGCTTTGTTTAAAGATTAATTTCAGTTCTTATCTGGTGCTCATAGCATGCAGTTGGAAAATTTATTTGGGGGTTCTTGCTGCAAATAGTGGACCTCTTGTGCTTTATGTCATTTTTTGTACCACCTCCATCTCTATAAAAGAACGTCGAATTTGTTCTTTCAATGGTAAAAATAACAAACTTTATTTTCTTAATTGACATACTCAACTGTGATTTTAAATCAAAATTATCATGTTAATCAAAAGGTTACACAACGTAAAAAAAATTTTGTGTGTTCAAAATTCAAAAAGGAAATCTTTTGGGATGGAGTAATTTGCGTGTGTCTGGTGGTGGGGGGGGTGTCAAGTAGAGCAATAATGCAAAATGGTTGTTGACATCCATTTAGATGGAGGCCAAGAATGAGGGATCAAACCCACTGGAGGCCAAGAATGCATAGGGTTTTACTTTTTTACCTTCTGAATGCTGTCCAACTTGTTTGAACTTTAAGTTCTAACGTTTTAGGGTGTTTGCATGCTATGTTTTACTATTGTCATTTGCTTTAAAAGTTGTCTCAATTATCGTTTATAGCTCACTTGCTCATAAAGTGATATCCTCATAGCACACCTTGTGTATGACAATTATAAAGCTGCGTGCATTCAGTTTTTTTTTCAGTGAGCCATTATTTTTTTTCTGTACTGGTATTTTTCTTAGAGATAAAAGAAGAATTAACTGCATCATTATTGTTGAATTGATGTGAGTATTGGACAATGGTGATTGTCCTCAGTTTCTCTCTATACTACGAATTGCAAACTTGAGAGGAGCTCTTAGTTAGTGTTAACAGTTAAGATAATGAGAAGATATAGACATTCCACTCATGGTCATCATTCAAGCGTTATTTAGTGGTATTTCGCTACAAAATGGGCATTACATGTAGTTACTGACCGTGATTTGATAGATTGGCGTAAATATTCAGTTGATAAATGCTTCCCATTTTTATCTACTCTCATTGTCCATCTAGTTATTTGCCAAGACGGCTCTGATTCTGGTCTTAAAAACTCCTCTCTATATCTTTTTGTTTTGCAGATATTGCAATGGGGCATTCTCATCAGATTAGCAACCCTTCGACTATTAAGTTATTATCTCAACTGTTGTAAAAGATGAAAGCAAGTAGACCCAATGCTAGACTGCTCGTTTCTCTTACAATGTTTTAAATATGTGCTCTTACATAGTGGTATCCACCGTCTCATACTTGAAAATTTTGTATATTTCTTTACTACATGCTGCAAGCTTATGTTTTCTTCCTCGTCGGGGGATTAGAGTTTATTTAGTTATGTGCTAGTTTTTCACACGATGTTTCTGCTCAATCACTCTAGTTTAAAATAGACCTTTTTACGATCTCTCATATGAAAACTGTTCCAGTTTGAACACTTGGGACAAAATTCTCCGCTCAATCACTCACGAAGTTCCCACTCTATCATCCTAGTTTAAAATGGATGAAACGATTGAATCGAAACGGTTTTCATGTACGCGTGTGATCAAATAGGATTAATCAATGATGTGTTCTATTATATACGATCGTATGAAATAATTCCGCAACCTTGTTACATAAAAACTGTTTCATTAACCACAAGAACAAAAAGGAAATTTTAATCAATGCTACTTATTTTGTTCTATTGCTACCAATAGTCACCACAAGCACAAGCACCATCTCTAAAATGATGGAAGCGGTTGGTATCTCTTATGATGATTTCTCTTCTTACAATACTCGATGTGAACTTGAATACAGTGTGGCAATCACCACAGATCCTAATGTTCTTCTTAATACGAATGGGAGATCCTGGTGGAGTGTTGAGAAGTGAAAACGCCAGAGCGAGTCTTTCACTGTGATATTGCAACCTCTCTTCCCTATCCTGCTGGTTACCAAACCATAATACATGACTTGTATCAGGAACATATCCCATATTCTTGATCTTTTCAGTAATTTCACACCACAATCTACGAATCTCGCCTATCTGGGGATGAGAATCGTCATTCGACACAAACTTATGGACAACATTCCCAATATCCACCCAACTACAAGCAGGTTCTTTCTTCACACCACTATCATTCATCATCTTTCTCACTCTTGCTGCATCTTTTAATCTTCCTTCAGATGCATACATATTAGAGAGCAAAATGTGTGGTCCCGAGTCATGAGGATCAAGTTCAAAAACTCGCTCAGCGGCATAGGCGCCCAACTCCATGTTTTTGTGCATCCTACAAGCTCCAAGCAAGGCTTTCCAAATAGCAGCACTAGGCTCGATTGGCATTTGCTGAATAAAACAATGAGCACGATCTAATTGACCTGCTCGACCAAGTAGATCTACCATTGTCACATAATGAGAAATGTCGGGACCTATATTGTATGTCTTCATTAACTCAAAGTAATAGAGTCCCTCATCCAAAAGGCCAGCATGGCTACAAGCAGTAAGAGCACACAGGAAGGTTACTTGATTTGGTTCAAAGCCTTTCCTCCTCATTTCTTCAAAACCATTAACAGTTTCCTGACCAAGACCATGCTGTGCACAAGCTGTTAGCATCGAGTTCCAAGAAATTACATCTCTCTTTACCAAGCGATCAAAAACCTTCCTTGCATCCTCAATGCTACCCGCCTTTCCATACATATCAAGAAGAGTATTGCCAATAAACGCAATAAGAAACATTCCTGACTTTATCAAATGCACATGCACCCATTTTCCCTGTTCTAAAGCCCCACTACTTGCACACGCCGCAAAAATACTAGAATATGTAAAATGAGTAGGCATAAAACCTCCCCTTCGCATTTCCATAAACAACTTAATCGAACTATCTTCCTCGCCTTTCCTTGCATGCCCTGCAATCAAAGCATTCCAAGAGACCTCATTCTTACTTTCCAAACCATCAAACACATTCCTCGCCTCGTTCATACATCCCGACCGCGCATACATATCCACAAGCGCACTACCAACATAAACATCCCCCTCATACCCACTCTTAAGACAAACCCCATGCACTTCCTTCCCTTCATAACCCCCATCCCCAACCCCCGCGGCCGCCTTCAATGCACTCCCTAAGGTAAACTGATTCGGGACAAACCCCCCATTCAACATCTCCCTAAATGCTACAAGAGCCTCCACAGACCTCTCATTCTGCGCATAACACGTAATCAAAGCAGTCCAGGACACCATATCCCTGTCAGGCATTCCATCAAACACCTCGCGTGCATCTTCCACACACTCACATTTAGCATAAAAGTTAATTAGAGTATTATACGGCACAATATAATGGCTAAAACGAGAATTCAAGAAATGGGCATGCACCATTTTCCCTTCTTTTAGCCTCAGTAATTCAGTACACTTTTTAATAAGCCTGTTATATAACGAGCCATTTGGGTCAAGTCTTCTATTATCGATGAGTTCCAGTACTTGGAGGTTCCCATTAGGAGTCTTCTTCAGAAGATCCTTGTCTTCTAGTACGCCGGAGAAGGAGGCGGATGGGCAAAAGATGGCAGAGGAAGAAGCTGATGATGATGATGTACGAGTGTGTTTCCAAAATTGTTTGTTTGAATAAAGAATTTTGATTTTATTGTATGTATTCATTAATCTATATGCTAAAATTATTAGTGTTCTTTAGCAGATCAGAGGGGAGACAACACATTTTTTTGATGGTTTAATTTGAGGAATTATATGGTGAAGCAGGGGCGGATCCAGGATTAAAATTTATGGTGGTCCATTAATAACTTAAATGTATATATATATATATCAAAACATCGTCAAAGTATACGAATATTACAAACCAAAATGCAAGAATAGTTTAAACGGATTGAAAGGTTCATATATTTAATTCGAATTCAAGGTAATTGCATCCTCCTTTTGGTCATAGCTTGAAAAGTTCTATGGAATAAAACATAGAACTTCCACAAGAAACTATACCTTGGTTTTGTAAGCAAAGGGCAAAGTGTTCCTTTTTTAAAAATTAATGTCAATTGGAGATAACAAGGGAAAAATTGGATGAATTTGTTTGGGAGAATAAAAAAATATGTTGAATGTGGTAAAAATCGTTTTTTTTTGTTTTTGTTTTGAGCGTGATAATTTCTTTGGAGGCAGGAACAAGGGGGTTTCAGGGTTGTTTCATTGTTTGGGGCGTGTAAGAAAAGGAAGGCTACTGCCTACCGGAAGTCTGGAAGGGTTCTTACTCTAAAAAATGGACAGCAAAAAAAAAATGTGACCCCAGAGGGACTCGAACCCTGATGTCCAACGTAAATAGCTTAAGCATTAATCATCTAGGCCAACCTTTTTTTAGGATTTAGGGTGGTCCATGGCATACATGGACCACCCCTTAAATCCGCCCCTGTGGTGAAGTTAGTTTTCTGAATTAGCACGAGTATACTGTGTACTGTGTACTGTGTACGTAACCTGATCTGTTATACTAACTAAATGACTATTTTTCCCCCCTATTTGGGAGTATGATAATTGAGGAAGTTAAATGAGAGGGGTAAAATAGTCATTACATTCCTAAAACTCACTATTTAGGAATAGTGATTTACTATTCCAGTGTGTGCATAGTGTTGCCTGTACGTAACCTACCATGCATTTCATGATCATTTGACTCAATTTTTATCTAGTCGCAAAAATTAAAAAACAATCATTATATTTACAATTTTCATCTATATCCCTATAAAACAATCATTAATCATCCAATTATCACTTTACTATATGATGCAATAATTATTTTTTTTGAGTTACTCTATGCAAATAGATACTAAAGGATAAAATGATATATTATACATTGGTTTATGTAAAAAGAATTTTTTTTGAATATTGTTGAAATGTCTAAAAAGACACTTTTTTAGGATTGGAGGGAGTATAAAAATTAGATATTTTAGTAGTTGACTCATTTTAGGAATGGTTATGAATATAATTAATAATAACAATATATAGGTTTTCGAGAAATTTTGCTAAAAATATGTTTACACAAAAGTTATTGGAAAAAAATACCCTTCAAAAATTCTTTACCTAAATAACACCCTCCTCACATAAAATTACTAAATTGCCCCTCTAAGTTTTGAGACCCAAAATTCGTACAAATCGTGTATATTGGTGTTTACAAGCGTCTAATTGGTGTCTACATGCGTCTAATGGTGTCTGCCAGTGTATATTGGTATCTAAGACTATTTTTGCATGCTTTTGTTATTTTTAAACTTAGAGTGGATGATCTTTTTATTCTGGAACTCCTTGAACTATTCTGTTTTTGTCATATGTTGATTGATGTGAAATAGCATTATCAGTTACAAAAAGTTACTAAAATATTTTGGCATCATTCAATTATTGAATTTAAATATTTTTGGATTTTATTTCGACTACTTTTGAAGGACGAATATGACAATGAAAAATTAATATTTGAAACGATGGCAGACACCACTAGAGGCCTGTAGACACCATTAGAGGTCTGTAGATACCAATATACACTAACAGATATCATTAGACACCTGTAGACACCAATATACACTGAAATTTGGGTCTCAATTTAAAAGGGGCAAATTAGTAATATTATATGAGGAGGGTGTTATTTAGGCAAAGAATTTTTAAAGGGTCTTTTTTTTCAATAATTTTTGTGCAAACATGTTATTTAGCAAAATTTCTCTAGGATTCCAATTTTACTCTCCGTCTTTTTTAGTTGACGTGTTGGTTCTTTATTTTATTTCATTTTAGTCAACATTTTACAATTTCAATAGTGAGGTTTACTATTTCCTTCAACGTATTTTTCTACAACGTGCTTTAGATGAGCCCCCACCTAGAAAGAGGTTTCTTTGATCAATAATGGGGAGTGTATGTATAACTACCTAACATGGAAAGAATATGAACATGGATATTTCTTCATCTAATAACTCAATGACAAAGCCCAATGTCCTATCAACATCTTAGTGGGGTGGGGGGGTGGGGGGCTAGTACTGAAGGATATCCTTGTGATAACAGGGAGGTTGTTTTCAACGGACCCAAGAGTAAGTGCAGACACTATCTACTACTTCAAAAAAGATGACAAGCATAGGTAGTGTAATGCGTCATTTGACTTTTTCCCTTCTATCCAAGAGCCAGATAATAGAGGACATGCAAACCCATGGAGTATATAACCATTAACAGAAATACCCAGCATAGTAAATAAATTACCTGAGTTTGATTCAAGAGTGGAGGAGGTGTCATTGAAAGCAACCAAACCATCAGCTCCTACATAGTCTGACAACCTTCAGTAATCATCTAAAATCAGGTACCGGGAGGCCGTCTCTGTTGGTTGAATTATAGCAACAGAGGAGAAACACAATATCCCACAAGCAATACAAGAGAAGTGCCCCTGATTTGAAACCATATCACTTTGAGGATCTCCATCTCTCGCTGCATCCACGTTCCTGGATTGAGAACCTAAAGTGTACTCAACTTGATCAGCTCTGCTGCAGACCGGAGGACCACCATCACGAAATGCAGAAAATTTTCCCTTAACTGAGTAAGCACCTGCCATGTCGTTGTCTTGATTCCTTGATGGAGTGATACTATCAGATATATCACTTTTCCTAATCTTAACCACAAGATCTGGACTGCATAAACTGGAAAATAACCTGGTTTTCACCTTTAACTGAGAGTCGCCTGGTAAAGTTGAACCAGATCTCACTTGAGGAATGACAATAATAGAAGACCCATTACCAATTGTGTGAAACAAACTGTTATTCTGCAACACATCATGAACAAATAGGTCTTTCACTAAAATGTCACCCTCTCCCTTCTTCTCATCATTTAGCCTAGAACTCCGTGGTTCCTCACAAATGCTCTTTGGCACCCTGCATAACAAAATTAGAAATGATATCTAATTGACTTGCATTACCAATACCATTGGACCTATATCAGAAGAGAATTCAATACTCCATAATATTACTAAAGAATGTGGATACATTCAGGGACGCTAACATACACTAGTGGCAGGGTTGTCGTAGTTCCCTGTTTCTGCTTCAATTAGAATAAAATTCTTTTTTCTTCTATGTGAGTGTATTTCATTTATAGATTCGCATGAGAACTACCATAGTGTATACTACAAGTAAGTAAAAGGAGATATTTAAATAGATCATGCAAACTTTGATAAGACAAAAAGGCATCATATCAGAAGCTAAATTCAGGCTCTGGGGAAACAGTAATGCAATTTTATTAAGATCCCCATAACTATATCTCCTTTCACTGAAAACAAATTGTTAATAAACATGTTTTTCCTCTTCAGTTTTGTACTTTTCACAAGAAATCGTGTTCTTTATGAAGATATTTACTTGAAGCTTCTCTAATTTATTACATAAGCAATAGGTATACAAGCAGACATGTTTACATTATTGATCGTCTGTCTCAAGAAAAAAGAGCCAGCCAAGCATTGCAAAAGTTCAGAACAAAAACAGTTCTATAATCTTACATCAAACAGTTGAGACTGAATAAATATGACCCAAGTAGAATCACACATGGACAACAACTTAATGAAAGGGAGAAAAAGTGTGACTCAATTACAAAGCAAAAGTGTGTGAGGAAGGCACCAACAAACTATCTTTTATAATTAGTTTTACATTCACATGTCTTTAGCCTTTATATTTTCATAATATTCCTAAAAGGTGTACCTATATATAAGGTACATCAAACTATGTTGTGAATTAAGAAATGAAATGAATTAGCTTCTCTCTCTAAGCTTTATCTTTTCTCTAATCTCCCTAGGTTCTATCTTCTTTTCCTCAACTATTCTCCTCTTTCTTCTATCTTTTATGCTCCTATTATCTCTGTCAACATAGTAATTTATCGAGGTTATTACAAACAGATTCCGGAAGAGCTTTCAAGAGGAAACTTCTTATACTCCCTCCTCGTCCCTTACTAATTGATGCTCTACGAACGGCAGCATCTTCTGCAACCATTAGCCATTCAGGAGTAGCAATATTAGAAGCCTGACCGCAGTTAAATTCTAGATTTTGCAAGGATTTAAAGTATATAAAATTCATATAAATACATTGAATTTTGTCACTTCCACTATATCAGTAGAGAGTTGGAGTAAACGGACTAGTATGTCGTACGATGACTAAACCCCGAGTGATAACCCCTTGGGAAAGTGACAACAAACTCTCCAGGATTTGAACCAGCCTAATTCAAACAAAATAGAGAGGCAAGACATCAAAAAGTGAGTTTCAACAAAACACGACAAGAAAATTTTATTGAGCAGTTGGCCAAAATTGTATTTTCTGCCTTGATTTCATTAATTACAACAGATAGTAGAAATAAATCAAAGAGCAAATGACTTCATCGATCACTCACGTTTGTTAAAAAACACTAGTCGATCACCCTAGTATGACTTTGTATACTTTCGATCACTCATGTTGGGTATTATGTGTACTTTTGGTCACTCACACGTTTTTTGGTACAACTCTTAATCTTTCGAAAATTTTAACATTTTTGTAAGGGTATTTTAGTCATTTTCCCATAATTTTTTAACTTACATCAACTAACTTTCATTAACATCCATTGCACTCTACATTCCCATGACAAAATTATGAGAGAATGACTAAAATATCCCTACCAAAATGTTAAAAATTTCGAAAAATCAAGAGTTGTACCAAAAAAACATGTGAGTGACCAAAAGTATACATAATACCTAACATGAGTGATCGAAAGTATACAAAGTCGTACTAGAGTGATCGACTAGTGTTTTTTAACAAACGTGAGTGATCGATGAAGCCATTTGCTCTAAATCAAAATGTCACATTCAACATGGAACACCAGCATCAACAAGAACTTTAGGGGACATAACTGTGTTCTTCTTAGCTAGTGTGGAGAAAGTAACTGCACAACAGTTTATGAAAAAACTTATGCCAGTTTCTAGTCTAATTTCTGAAAGATAAATTTTAAGACGCCTCCTAAAAAACTGTAAAGTGACATGAATAGAAATTTAGAGTTCAATGGGAATAGAGGGAGTGTAAGAGTGACATATTTCTTCCAAAAGTTTCTGACTACTCTAGACAGCTTACTATCAGCTCATGTTTTGTTTCTTATTTTTATAACGGATGCTCCAGGGCCTCTCCTTTAACCCTCTTCGATGTTTAGCTAGCAACGTTTTTTCTCACAACCATCGATAAAGAGAATTCTACATTGGCGCAAAAGACCACTATTTCCTGCCAGTCTTCTGCTAACTAAAATAACAAAACAAATAAGTTTTTTCGCAATGCTTTTCCGCTCCTACGCTAGCAGTGAGATAAATTAATGGCCGTTAACTTTAAGCATTTCATACAATCGGGACACTTTCAGCCACCCGAGTGAAAGCAGAGCACTTAATCAAGACAAAGAAAACCAAGGCAATCAGTGGCGTAAATGAATGACATTTAACTTGGGACACTTTCACCAACCCAAGTGAAAGCAGAGCACTTAATCAAGACAAAGAAAAACAAGGCAATCCAGCACCAAGTATTATACCAAACAGAGTACCCTAGTCTCACTTACCAAGAGGATTAATCTCTCCACCATATCCTTGAACCCTGACGACCTCCTCAGATGCTACAGCCGCATCCCTAGGGACGCCATGCCATGCCTTCCCAGCACCAGTGTGCAAATAATTTAAACTATGCAAGTCATGATCCTCTACATGCCAAGCAAACCAACTAAACATCATAGCAATGTACACCATAGGCGATGTAACCCCCGGTATTTCCTCTTTCATTAACCTCAAAAACGACCCTTTAGCCCTCGACACACCCCTCATATTCCAATCCGTCTCCCCCACAGGCACATTACTACTATGACCATTCCCACCACACCCCTCCCCTCCCCTCCATTCCCTTATCCTTCCTAACAATAAAAGCAGAACCAGGCATATCATTCGCGTATCCCATACTAAACGGTTTATCCAACACCGCCTTCCAATAAAGCGTCTTGCTCTCAAGAGCACTCAAACACTTCTTCCAACTCTTCTTCAAGTAACTCCTCTCAAACCCTTTAGCCTTACCCTCAAACTCCCTCAATGTATAACTCTCCCCACTCTCCGAAACCAGCTTCTGCACGGGGTGGGTATGCCTCCTTGGGCAAAACCCAATCTGCTGCTGCCTAGTAGAGAAAACAGGGTCACTAGCTTTAGCCAAAAGACTCCTATTTAAATTAGCTATAGCTGATTTCTTGGGTGAACAATTAACAGGAGGGACTATTTTGCAAATCCCAAATTTGGAAGCTTCTTTTTCAATCTTAAAAATGTATAAAATTGGATCTTGAAATTCAGCTAGGGTTGGATGATACTCTGGAGCTACTGGAAGATTCTTTAACCATTGTGGAACTTCAACACTAGTTGAATTTCCCTCAAAACCCATTTTCAGTTATTCAATTTGTCATCATAGTAATTATACTAATTCAATACTCTGTTTCAAAACAATTGACAAAAATTTTAACATATAAATACAATAATTGAAGGTAAACAATCATACTTTTAGAAAGTTTAGTCAAACTGAATCAATAGCAGAGAGAGATGGTTGTAATTTTAGGGGATTTTTCCTCTGTTTTCTCTAAATTTGGACAAGGGGAGAGAAACAGAGTAGTTGGGGGCTGGGACTGTTATCACTTTCACTTCACTTTCTTATATCAAAATTAATTATATTTAGGATCACTTATCTAAGAAATTAAATTCCTGATTTTGCTCTTTAGACTAAAATTATTTTCTATTAATTTGGTATAATTTTTATTAGTTTGATCAGACACGCACATGTCCAATACTACTAGCTAATCATCTTGGATTGATGATCAAAATTAACCACTTGAAAAAACTAATCGACTACCAAAAACATTCACGTGTAATCAATTGATCTCTCGAGTCACCTCATCATTAATAGTAAAATAAAGAAAAAAGAACCGAGTCCCAAGTCCCAACCATGAAAAACATGAACGTCGATAAGAATCATTCGAAGATATACAGCTTCAAATTAGATACATAAATTTTACTCAAAAGATCTATAAACAGTTACCGATTTCTTTGAAATAAAACTATAGATATGTAGTATAATGCAATAACAAGAATTGTAATAAAAGCAAGAATGTCTAGTTAAAAACTATGAGATTCCTTGAAGCAACTTCTCTTTGGCAAACTGCAATTGATGTTTGAACATGAGAAGATGATGAATATTGTTCATCTCCTCCATATTCACACTCTTGAGCCATTTCTCCAAAATTGTTGCAGAATCATTATTATTGTCATCAACATTTTCTTCTTGGGGTGAAGAAATAAGATTATGCTCATCAAAGATGAAGGGTTTTCCAGCCGGAGAGATTACCTTGATGGCAATTTTCGAACCAGATAAAACATTCAATTCGCCAGCTTTTTTGAAGAGCCCTTTTCTTCTCTTCGAAAAAGCCACCATTCTTGATTTTTCGTTTTCAATTCTTTTCATCTCAATCCTTCGCTTCCCTTGACCCATTTTTCTTTGATTTCTTGAGTTTCTTCCTGAGTTTTTTTTTTTAATCACTATCTTGTATGATTTCTTAGATGCTAACTATAGAATTGGACAGGAGGTAAGGAGAATGTATTTATGTTTTATTGTTTGATGATTAATGAATAGTATACAACCTTATTTATAGTGTACAATGTATCTATATAAGGAAATAAACATGTAATAAAGTCAACAATAATATTACAACAGCTATAAATCAATCAGCCTTTAATTGCTCCCTTGATTAGCTTTGATTGATTGATTAACGGTCACTTTTGAATTAATTGTAGGAACAGCTCTTTCCATACTCCCCTCAAGTTGGACGGTAGATATCGATAAGGCCAAGCTTGTCTAATAGATAGTTAAAGGATTTCCCGGAGAGTCCTTTTGTAAGTATGTCTGCCAGTTGTTGTCTCGTGTTCACATGCCGAATTGATATAATGTTCCCTTCGATTTTTTCTTTGATAAAATGTCGATCAACTTCTACATGTTTGGTTCGGTCATGTTGAACTGGATTATGAGCAATGCTTATGGCTGACTGGTTATCACATAATAGTTGTATTGATCCTTCATATTGTATGTTTAGCTCTTTAAATATTCGTTTGATCCATATTCCTTCACATACTCCATGTGCCATTGCCCTGAATTCTGCTTCAGCCCTGCTTCTTGCGACAACATATATTGGCTTACCAGAGTTACAGCGAAAGCAATATCGGGTCGAGTGTGAGAAAGATAAATAAATTTACCCACAAGTTGTTGATACATAGTTTTATTGACTCGTTCCTCTTTTTGTATTTGTTCTTTGTTCTCAAGTTCAATTGGGGTGTTACTGGGCTTGCAGCCCAACATACCTGTTTCTGTTAGCAAATCTAGAGTGTATTTTTCTTTGAGATACATAGATACCTTGTTTGCTTCGAGCAATCTCCATACCTAGAAAGTATTTCAACATTCCCAGATCTTTGACTTCGAAATCCTGTGCGAGCAATCTTTTTATTTTTTCAATCTCACCTTTATTGTTCCCTGTAACAATTATATCATCTACATAGACAATTAAAATAGTCAAATTTTGATGTCCAGTTTTTTTGATGAATAATGTATGGTCGGCTTGGCTTTGTTTATAACCATGAATCTTAACAGCTTTAGAAAAACGTTTGAACCAAGCTCTCGGAGACGGTTTAAGGCCATATAGGGATTTGTTTAACTTACATACTTGGTTGGTGTTATTTGAAAATCCGGGAGGTTGAGTCATGTAGACTTCCTCTTCTAATTCACCATTCAAGAATGCATTTTTTATGTCGAGTTGATGTAAATCCCAATCAAGATTAACAGCCAAGGAAAGAAGGATTCTTACAGTGTTCATCTTTGCTACGGGAACAAATGTTTCACTAAAATCAATCCCATATGTTTGGGTGAACCCCTTTGCAACAAATCTCGCTTTATATCTGTCAATTTTCCCTTCTTCATTGTGTTTAATGGTGAACACCCATTTGCATCCGACAGTTGTTTTTGCATGAGTAGGAGACAAATCGTTTAATGGGATGAGTGACCCGATTACTTTTCCTAATAGCAATAGGAACATTCAAATCAGAGTTATCATGTAAATTTAACTCACTAGGAATAGTGGTACCTGTTGTGTCGGGTTCAATATGTTCGATCACTGGGTCCAACTCTTGGCTTTGCTTAGTATTCGTGTTTTTTCTTTGTCTAGTGTAAACTTGATGTATTTTATTCAAGTCAACACCTTGTAAATCGTTTTCCTTTGGTAACGAATCTTTTTGTAAATCTGGTGTTGTGATTTCAAAATTGGTGGTATTTGGAAAAATTATGTCATCGGGTACATCAAGCCCCCATTGCCACATTTGCGCTTCATGTGTAGTATTATGCTCCCCCTGAAGCGAAATTGTGGATGAGAAGTAAGGGGTGTTTTCAAATAAAGTAACATCACGGGAGGTAAAATATTTTTTTGTTTGAGGATAGAAACAACGGTATCCTTTATTAGTAGGAGAATACCCAACGAAAACAGTTTTTGTAGAACGAGGATCGAGTTTAGTCCTATGCTTCGAATGGATATGTACAAAAGCAGTACACCCAAAAGTTTTCAGTGGTAACTCATTCGAATGCACATGCTGAAAATGTTCTTTTAATAATGAGTGTGGGGTTTTAAAATTAATAGTACGACTCGGGAGTCGATTAATTAAATATGCAGCGGTAAGAATGGCGTCACCCCATAAATATTTTGGTATGCTCATAGTGAACATTATGGCACGAGCAACTTCAAGCAAGTGTCTATTTTTTCGTTCAGCTACCCCATTTTGTTGGGGTGTGTTGACACACGAGCTTTCATGAATAATCCCATGTTCACAAAAAAAGGTGTTTAAGACAAAGTTAAAATATTTTGTTCCGTTGTCTGTCCTCAATATTTTTATTGATGTTTGGAACTGATTTTTTATCATATAAAAGAATGTTTTAAAAATTGAACCAACATCAGATTTATCATTGAATAAGTATCACGAACATTAGCACTGCCAATCGTCTTCCCCGATTGCAGGCCAAATTAGGAAATATATAACACATTTTCAAGCCATAGATTTTTATTTATTCTAATCCGACCCCTCCCCTTTATTAAGACCAAATCACCATTAGCCAATCTCACTTTACCCTTTTCAATTAAATCGGGTAAAGGTTCTAATTTTTCAAAGAGCTATTCTTGGGAGGCCATATGATCGGACGCTCCTGAATCGATAATCCAAGCAGTGAGAGTAGAGGGGATGTTACCGGATTTGGCGACTGAGCATGTGGGCCCGTCGAAGGAGGTAGTCGTCGGTTGGAGAAGGGTGTACAACTTGTCCAATTGTTCCTTGTTGAGTTGTGGTAGGACGGACGTCTGGGTTGCTACGTAGTTGCCATGGTTGAAACCTCCGCCGCCTCTGCCTCCGCCGTGTCTCATGTCACCCTGGAACCTTCTCCTCTCTTGCTTCTTTGGAGTCCAGTTGGCAGGCTTTCCATGAATCTCCCAACACCCGGTCTTGAAGTGGCCCGGTCGTTGACAATGATCACACCATGGTCGGTCAGATTTACAGCCTCCTTTCTGGTCGAAGTTGACCTTCTGTCGATTAGTACTTAAGGCTATTGATTCGTGATTCGCCCCGGTTTGGTTTTGGAATTGTTGGCCTAAGTTATATTTTGGTTGATGATGAATCTCATGATTCTGAAACCTGATTTTTTCTCCTTGAGTAGCGATAAGTGCAGATTGTTCGACCTCTTGATCTGCAAGTCTTTGCCTTGTTTCCTCTCGTCGTATCTCGGCAAATGCCTCTTCAGTTGTTGGAAGGGGTTTGGTTCGAATGATGCTTGCCCTTACAAAAATGTTAAAAATTTTGAAAAATTAAGAGTTGTACCAAAAAAAAGTGTGAGTGACCAAAATACACATAATACCCAACATGAGTGGTCGAAAGTATACAAAGTCATACTAGGGTGATCGACTAGTATTTTTTAACAAACGTGAGTGATCGATGAAGCCATTTGCTCAATTAAGAAACGTTATGTGTAACGACCCACCCAGGCCCCCTGAGGTTAGACTCGATATCAACGCGGTAACAGTCACCACACGATCGATGACTCGATAAACTTACGTAAAACATAGGAGTAATAATTTTAAATAGTGATCACAAGGCCCTTATACGGGCTTGTCTCGATTAGACTCGAATTGACCGAACGAGCAAACTACTAACGAGTTTTAAATAAAACGAAACGAGTTATTAAAGTTATATAATTTATTATTATATTTTAAATCAGAGAATTAAGCCATGTTATTACATTATGGAAACATTTAAGAAACGATGTAAAAATGTAAAAAATCAAAATAAATTATACTTCTATGTTAAAAGAAATTTGAATAAACATAAATATTACTGTAGTATATAAAAGTATGAACTGCTCTAAAAATAAAATAAAATATTTTGAAATCAATGCTATATATGTTAACAAATGATTAACTTTTGTGGAAAATATTTATATCAAATTAATATTATTTTTAAGAATATCAAAAAGTTAGATCTAAAAACAAATAGACAATTGTAATTATCTAACATGTTAAAAGTGTGAGTTATATGTTATGTACTTATATATGTATATAGGCAAAAGGTTATGAATAATTATTTTAATCATTAATAAACTCTTTTTAAACAAATACCTTTAGTTCATATATGTCTAAGAAAATTGAAAACTTGAACTTATTGTACGAAAAAGATTAATTTCAAAATACAAACATTTCGTTTTCATAATTTCAAAAATGAAAATTTTCGTAGAGAATCTGCAAAAAAAATTATTTCTTGAGTTCAAGTATATTTGGTTTTTTTTCTTAATCACTTTCTTGAGTTCAATAAAAATTATTTCATGAGTTCAAGAAAGTGTAACAAAAATAGTTTCAAGAAACATGAGTTCAAGAAAGTGTAACAAAAATAGTTTCAAGAAACATGAGTTCAAGAAAGTGTAACAAAAATAGTTTCAAGAAACAATTAATTGATATTAACATGGAAAAAACATGTTAAGACTCAAGAAAGGAAAAAACAAAATTGAAAGCGAAATTCTAGAGAGCAAAAATGGAGAAAGATCTTTTCAAATGGTATTAATTTCGTTGAATTCGTTCTTTGTAAAGTGAATGCAATCATACATTTATAGAGGGGGAAATCAAGAATGAATCTTGAATCTGATTTCAGTTAACTAACTAAATCAGTTAACTGTTAATAACAACTAACTAACTAAACGGTTGGATCAATGAATAAAGGACACGTGTCCCTTTCAGAAACTATCCGTTGGAGAAATATCTTCTTGATCAAATATGCTCAGCATGCTAATATAATTAATCAAGCCCATTTGCACAACATAATTTAGCATTTCTTCAAAACTGATTTTAGTAAGATGTTAGAATTATTGACTATTCACTCGGTATTTATACTGTTTTAGTAGGCGGGCCAGTGTACTCTTTGGTCTTTCAGAGGATGCCCTATTTATTTAATTGTCGTTTTAATTAAATTTTTTTATGGAAATAGTTGTCATTAAACCATAATAAATAGGAGTAACTTTATATTGATAATATATTTTTTACTTTTTTTGTTGAAATTATCAGCTATCCGATAATATAATAGGAATCAATTGTCATTATACATTTTCAATGTAATCTTTGAAAACTTTTTACTATTTTGTTAATTTATAAGAAGATGGCTAAAACGACGACTAAAAATAAATAAAGTATATACATATATTTTTACTATATTATTGAACAACTGATTACTTCATATTAACTTGAACCATTTAGATATTTTTCTCTTTTATACTTTAGTTTGTGGAATATTGAATAATATTTGGCATAATGGCAAACTAGACTTTATATAGACCCCAAAATGTCTATTATATGTCGAATCTCTATATATTTAGTAATACTCGTTATGACTTGGACATTTATTGAAATCTTTATATCAAATAATATATGGGATCAAGTTGCAACATTCTAACTATCTTGGACCAAAGTGCAACTCCATTCCACTATGTGAGACCATTTCGATAATTAACTCTCTCAAATCTAAAGTATCTGTGTAGTTAAATTGTACACACGCTTTGATGAAGCATAAAGTAATACTTCAAACTGTTACAACAATAACTCGTCGATTCTATCTAAAGTAGCCGAATTAATGCTCGAGTGGTAAGACAAAAACCCGACTGCGGACAAGTGGGAAATATTGGAAATGGGAATTTCCGACTGTACTTGACGACGATACTTCAAGAATAAATATACTACTATGCTTGAAGAGTTGTGCGTGAAAAAGGTCTCTCGTTTTCTGCTGTTTTTTATTGCAAAAAATAATAATACTAAAATAAACTAGTACCACTTATTTATAATGGAATTATGGCGAGTTGAGCTAACAAAATAGAAAAAAATCGATGTGGTACAAAACATAAAAATAAACAACTAGTCTTATATACTCTTCAATACGCTGCATCAAGCTTCAATGCAATACTATAATTATTGTTGATAATGACATTAATGGGTTGAGACCTTTTATTTATTAAGGCTAATTTACCCATTCAAGGGCTTTGGGCCCGAAAGTCTTTTTTGCCAATTAAGGAAAGGTCCATGTAAAGATGGAGAGTTCATCTCGGACGTACACGTGTCTATATCTGGAGGGACTTGGTAAGAAGCATCTGACTCTATAAATACCCTTGTCATTCAACCAGTTAGAGGTAATGCCACACTAAACCTCGCTATACCTTGTTTATACACTCTTCGAACCAATACTAACTTGACCATCGGAGTGGCCGCGATCGACTTCAGTCGTAATCTAGGTACCGAAGACCATGGATCACGGGGATGGACCTCTCATATGGACGACAACAAGGGCACGGAGTGGAGCCTCCATGCCTCCACGGGATCTGGGGAAGAGACCTCAGGAAGAAGACCCCCTCGGACAAGTACAATATGGACCCTCACCTAGGCCCTCATTCAGACCATCAGCCCGACCTCGGATGAACCCAACTGCCTCACGACCATTTAGAGGAGCCCATTCAGAGACGAACTTCGGGGGAAATATACGATCATGCTTAAAGAGTTGTGAGAGAAAAAGTCTCTTGTTTTCTGCTGTTTTTTATTTCAAAAAATAATAATCCTAAAACAAACTAGTACCACTTATATATAATGGGATTATGGGGAGTTGAGCTAACAAAATAGAAAAAAATCGATGTGGTACAAAACATAGTCTTCTATACTCTTCAATACGCTGCATCAAGCTTCAATGCGATACTATAATTATTGTCCTACATTTGTTGTCCACTTCTATATAGTTTCACTATCAGAAGTTTATCCTTGAATATACTGATGATTTTGTTTGGACAAAATCTGCTTATCAACAATGAACTCATTACATATTTTCACTATTTTCCTTCAAAAGAATTGCTCTAGATCCTTCTCAATGGTACATTAGTATTGTGTTAACTCACCATCAATATGCAATTCTCTGAATAGTATAATCATATTACTAATTAACTTCCTATATGCTACAGCATGAAGTGGGCGAAACGCTAGGATTGAAGCTTATTGCCTCGTTAGATCCATATAAGCCAATACCACGAATTCACAATCGCGGGTGTGGTAAATTTCCCGGCCTGGCGAAGCCTATGTATTTATACTATCAGCATGAGGCTTTCTGCAGATTGGGCAGATTCTTTTCAGGCGTAGCCACTCATCAATGCAGTCGACATGGAAACAGTGTTCACACTGCGGTATAGACCTAAGCGTGTCTCCTGGAAGGTATTCCGCGAGGCAGATTGAACAATTGCTGCCATTAGGCCCAGGTATGTGCTGGCTCTCATCAACAACTATTGTTGTATAAGATTTGATAGTAGACTCATCGAGGCCTGGTGAAGACAAATGTTCTACCGTTGCTTCTTGTTCTGTAACTTGAGTTCCTACTTCTGAGGTTGGAACTCTAGCAGTGGCCTCTCTCGAACTATATGAATATTGGAAACATACTATACATACGAAAACACAAGCAGCTGGGATAATGATGCCTAGTATAATTTTTCTTCTTGGTTCTGACTCGTCTATAAAAAACGAAACAAAAAGATCCATGATAATAAAGAAGGGTTGATTGATGTATGAAAATTCTGCAAAAGAAACTTGCAATACAAATGACCAAAACTGGATGGTTTGGTGCTCGATTAATTCTTTATCTTGTTCAATTCATGCAGAATTTTTGGGTCAATTCGGAGACAACCTCCCTGTTACCACAATAGTAAGCTCGCCTACTATCCATCCTCATCCCGCTTAGGCGGGAGCCTCTTCATAGAATCATAGGCATTAGGGTATTGTTGATGCTGACGTATGACATAACCAGAGGATGATTATTACCTTTTTCTGCAGCTTTAAAGCAATGAATTTCTGTTTCCATACCGTCTGTATATCCACATAGAGTATCCCTCTTTTCGCAGAGGTCGCAGAAAGGTGTATCCCATTTTAAATCAAGGTCATCATCAAGCAGGGAGAAGCCAGACCGACTGCTGAAGTGGTTTAATGGAACTGGTACATTTTTAGCAGCAATAATTTGGCATGGAGAGGGAATTCTTGGGGAATAAATTGTATCAGTAGAATTAGCATAATATATACTATTGGTCAGATTACTAAGACACTCAATTTGGTAAACTGGGGAATAATATCCTGAAGGACATGATAGAAAAGTGTAACGCTGATAACTGGAAGACCAAAAAGGTGAAGATGATAAGTTCAACCCCAAACGCCTCCTCTGAATGCAACCGGATGCATCATAGAGCTGAATTCGTTGGTTGCTATAGTCGATATCACGTACGAGAAATGACCCGGAGTTGGAAATGCTGAGAACTGGAATCCCATCTCTGTTGCAACTCAGACTAAAGCCTGGATAGCCACAGTATTGAGGTTGATCGTTTCGCCAGAAAGGAAAGCGAATAGGTACGCCATCACTCCTGCAAGATGTTGTCCAGCAGTTGTCTCTAGCTAATCCTAGAACAGGTATGAGAAGAAAGAAGAAAAACCTCACAGGTTTCATTGGTTACTCTAAAAGAGTTGTATGATGAAAGGTATCCAAGCCTGAAAGCAATACTATAATTGTATGATTTTGCCAATCAGAAGTTTGGGAATGGGACCATTTATCTTCTGTGCCTCATTATCATAATATATGGACATCAGGATATTTATGCACATCGACTAAATATATATAAAGAAAGGGTACAAACGACTAAACGAGACTCAAAGAGGAGGTATCAACCGAACAATTTAATCGCGAGAGTAAGGGATCTACGTCTGCTTAGGATAATATTGTTGACTTATAGTTGTCCGGCTAATAATGGATGTTTTAGTTTAATATATAAACGAATCGTTGTTTGATAGTAATTTGTACTATTAGGGATTTATAATTACTCAAAGCTTCATTTTTTGGCAAGTAGCCTTCATCTCATATTTGTATATTGAATTTTTCAAGAAGCTTCAATAAGATGAGACAAATGAATGACATGCACATCCAAACAGTCCTTTTCCAAATTCTTAATTGATGATCCAATATATTAGTATAATTTGCCAATTGTTATTACACAATCTTATTTTGTTTTCATTGACCAATATTTTCATCTTAACAATGTTAAATTCTTTTTTACCTCAACAGAAAATTAGAGGATTGTATAACGAGATTTGTGTCGCGATCAACATTAGTTAAGAGAAACTAAAATTCTTATAAGTAAAAGATAAGAAAACCAGGTAAATGGATGGCACCTTTGAAGCCATAACCATATATCCAATATGTTCTAGATGCAGGCAACATGATGTTCCCTGAGACCGGCAAGCTCCATTTTGCAGCATGATTATTGAGAGTACCCTGTAAAATCAATGAACAAGTGCAATACCTAACTACTGAAAAAATGGGTCTCTACGCGCCTACTTCGCCCAAGCAACTGCATCAATGTCTGCTTGTGCAGATCTATACAACTCCAATCGTCTAGCTATGGAGATGCGTCTTTGAGCTATTGCAGGATCTTCATCCAGTAGTTTACCCAACTGCTTCCCCTGGCATTACAAAGAGAGATAGGGGATGATTATAGATAGTTATTTTCAACACGCCAATACATAATAGGTTGAGCAGGTAACCTATGTGAATAAATTTAGACTTTTACCTCCTTTTGGCCCAAAGTGGTGAAGAAATGATCAAGTAAACTACGTTTGGCTTCACGGACTTGACAATAGACAATGGATTTTGGGATGGAGTTCCTCAGACATGCACAAACCATATTGACATAAGCCAGGACATTTGACCCTATCGACATAGACAACATGCTAGATTTAGTGGAAAATGATGAGAAGAAAAGCATGGCATTTCACATTTGTACTACACCTCTTTTGGACATCGAACCGAATAAACTGTTTCACCAACTTGTCACAATGACAAAGAGAAAATAGTATCAAATTGACAACATAAGGATAATTGATATTATAAAAAACTAAAGCATTTGATCTCAGACATATTAATTATTGACAACTCTCATCGGATATATATATATATATATATATATATATATATGGTTTGGATTATATACATTGCAGAAGAATGAATATATGCTTCTCATCTTCTCAGTTCATAATTCAATCGTCGAAGGCCGAAATTTCTTTGTCCCTATAAGTAATGAAGAACAAGTCGAGGACCTTTTGGCACACACCACATGTTTTGAAAATGTGGCACATGTTAGTTACAAAATAAGAATAACGTATACCAAAACATGAGTCGTATACTGAATGAATAAAAAGTGAACCCAGATCATGTTTCATAGTTTCATGTAATTAGATAAATAAAAAAGTCACTAGCACAACCAAATGTCTTATGCAACTCACACAGGTTCTTGTCCTTAAGGGCCATGATAATGTCACAAACTAATCACACCTTTGACAGTGTTTCTAAGACACTGCATATGTTCACAAACACCCGAAGAAGGTAAGGGTAGACGGAGAGCCGAGATAAACAAAACATACTCATAGTTTGAAAAACTGATCATATTTAGATAACCTAATCTTAACAGCTGTTTTGAGTTTGAGTTTAAATGTGGTAAACTATTACAGAATTTAGATGAGTAGTATAACATACCAACTCGTCGGAGATATGAATCATGATATCTATCAAAAATTGATTGGGAGGGATTTCCACCCTTCTCATTATCTTGAGGCAGCTTTCTGAAAAAATCTACAGTTAGGTAACTGCATTCCATGTCAACGAGCTGTAAGGTAGCTCTCTTGCTTTCATCTCTCATCCTTTCTAAAGATTCAATGGCTGCCTTACTAACTTCCACTCTAAGAGAGGGGTACTGCTTTAGCTCCTGCATGCAATACACGAAAAGCTAATTCGACTACCACACCCACTACTTCACTGTTAAGCTATGTTTCCTTTGGCACCCACTAAGATGAATGGATGTACTAAAAAGGATTATATTCCCAGAGCAATCGATTAATTGTGAGTATCAGAACTTCAAAGAAAAAAAGATTGAACAACTTGCCGAAGTTTCACTGATTGACTTCTGAACTAGATCCTTCAATATGGCATGCACCTGAAATCATTGCAAGCTAAATATGTAATCCAACTAAATAAGGCCCTCTTAACATAGTTAGAAGCACCCATAAAGGGATTTAACGTACTCTAGATAAAGCAACTCAGCTTCGGGTACAAGTAGGCATAAATTTGTACATTTACCAATATAACTAATGTCAAAACTAATTGCAAATTCGTAGCATCAGTGCCATCATTCAATTTAGAAGGTCTTTTATGCAAACTTCTGATCTGAGTATCAGAGGCCAACAGAAGCGATTGACTCTAGTAATGACATCGACATCAATGGAAAGAAGTATTGACATCAGCAGTTCTTGTTTTTTCAATGCTTACCGTATCTACTGCTGACTCCGTGGGGCCTTTGATACTCACGACTGATGACTCAATAAGTCGACGATATCCTTGTTCAGGAGCGATCAAGTGAGGTTGGTATCCATCAGCTTGGGTTATAAGCTTCCGCACATTGTCTGTTGAAAGATTCTTGTCAAACTGTAACCTTTTTAAAGCCGCGGGGAGTTGATTATCAAAGACATTATATATTTTATCACCACCCGGTCGCCTGCAGTAAAAGCCAGACAAGAGGGTAGATTCAGGAAAAAAAAGTGCAACTAAAACAAGCCCCATCTAGTGGTTATTATACATACACCCCATCAAGATGCTCTTTGAATATTCCATCAAAAGTACGGCAGATTTCCATTATCATGTACAACTTTCCCTGAAAAATCAAATACGAGAAGCAGCTTAGAAAATATCTAGCAAGCACACTCGATCACTCAGAAACTTCAAAACTTGATAACCAAGAACAAGTATGGCCCCTATCAATAATTGAGTCAAAAAGACTTTTATCCAATGCCAGTAATGCAATCAGAAGTAAAAAAGGAAGGAGAGTCAAGTAGGAACATAGAAAGGGCAAGATACAAGTACTTACTCCTGCATCAGTGGCAATATTCTTCCCTAGTCTGGCCAGCTCAGTTTCTAGCTCAAGTATAGTTTTGTTGATAAGTGACTGAAGGCCGGGGATACGAGACTTGATGACAGCCTCCAAATGCTGAAAGTCAATATTGCATGCATCAGTCATTTCAACATCAATGAAGTGAATTTACAATTTATTTTATGTCATTATCAAACCTTGATGATGAGCTTCTAGTCATAATCAGCGTATAACAAGAAAATATATATAGAGTAAGAAGTGAAGAACAACTAATGGCATCAGAACCTGACATGTTTCTGTATCATCACTAAAAGAATTAGCTGCAATTTTCATTCTGGACAGGTACGCAATGCTATTTTGGTAAGTCGTATTTGAATAAGTTCAAGAACACGTTTTATATCATCACTAAAAAGAAATAGCTACGGTTTTTCATTCTGAGCAGGTATACCGTGCTATTTTTGGTAAGCCATACTTGAGAAGTTCAATTACATGGATTAAGTCTAGGGTTTGAAGTCCATTCAGTTTCCATAAATTATTGGTGCTTATATCTGAAAACTAATACCTCATAAGAATACGTCTTACCTTAGATAACACTTTCCCAAGATGCACAGAACCCATCCTGGAAGCTAGATGCTTGTACTCGGGGGTGGTCTCGAAGTATTCCACTTCTCGCCTCCTTGCAGCAATCATGTCAACATTCTTGTTGATATCTGCTTGGGATCGATTGACGACACCTATCCATGGAAACTGCAGCTTGAAGGCCCTCCCTTCCAGCATCTAAAAAAATAAATACAATTATAAAAGACATTTATGGTCAACTGGGTAAGTGACTAAAAGTAAAGTCATCACATATGTAATTTTCGAAGAGTGTATAGTTGACCATTCTGACAGATTTAAACCAAACCAAACCCAGCCCTATCCCGCTAACAGCTTTAAAAATGGATAAAATTCCTTGACCTGGAACTAGAAGCAGTAAAGATACGTGTATGAGAGAGCTCTGGTATCTATACATGTGTACGTCTAAATTTTTATTATTTGTTCTTACCTATCATATATAAACTTACAATAATACTCGAAGAAAATCAGAATAGTTAACAAGCCAATAAACATTACTACAATAACAATGTTACGAGAGCACCCTGAAGTTTTGAAGTCCAACAACTTGCCTCAACTGCATCAGTACCCTTGTCCATGAGATCAATCTTTGTCAAAACCCCAAATGTTCTATCTCCTGGAATATTTACGAATCAAAAAAAGGGAAACTCTTAGTGAATAGGCAAGAAAAGAACAATAAAAAAGAACCTACTCTTCCTTCTTTTTGTATAGAATTAAAAGGAATAATATACAAAAAATTACAACATCATGAGAATTTCTGCCACGACAACAAACATGATTTTAGTAGTCGACATAAAGAGAGCAATCAAGGGGTTGAACATCATCAACATGCCTCAGCGCCTCCAAAGAGGCTCCCACCTAAGCAGGGTAAAGAGGGGATGGATAGTAAGCAATTACCTTGTATTTTTGAAGTGACCGAAGAGTGAAGTGCATACTATTAGCTACTACTTCACAAAAGATAAGAAGTACAGGTAGTGTCCTAAGCAATTACAGGCAGGTTGAACAAAAACTAAATTTATAAAAAACAAATTACCTGTGGGATTTACTTCACGTGAAATCTTAATTGCATCTGAAGTTGCAATATCTTGGTTGGCTGGAGATATAGCCAATATGATACAGTTTGGCTGCAAGGTAAAGAACTCAAAATCAAAAGAGGAGATGCCTTACTCTAACAACTATCTTGATCCTCAAGAACTCTCAAAATTAAGTTACCTTCTCAATAAAAGCACGAACCATATTTTCAATATCCTGCACAATACTTTCAGGTTGACCATCTAATGTAATCGAGTAGAGAAGTTAAAGGTATATATTCAGTAATTGAAAGGAAGACATCTAGTAAGTAAATTTAGAATCATTCAGAAAATGTATGATAAGTACTAACCAACGGCAACTTTTGTGAGTCCAGGAAGATCAATCAGCGTCAAATTCACAACTGCAAATAAGATGTGTATATTAAATATGACATGAGACAATTACAAAATTTATCTATCAATGACGAGATGATAGAAACACTACAAACGATTCCCTTTCAACAGTTTAGGCTCCATGTTCTACAATACTGCTTGGTGCATGCTACTCTCAGTTCTAACTTTTGAAGGCAGCTACTTATATGGAAGTTTTGTAATTTTCTTTGATGTTACTTAAAAAAGAGTATTCCCCTAGACTATGAGGACTGAAGTCAATCTTAACATATTTATATAGTGGCATAACAAACGACAAGATCAAACTAATAAGTATTTTGAAAATCACTAACCATTGGGAGAATAGATGCTAAGATAGATAGGAACAGTTGAAATAGCTTTTGACTGTCCTGTCTCTCTATCAGTCTCATCAGCGATCTCCTTCCTCACGGCAGCTGCATAATGCACACTATAATTAGCCTGAGATGGCCCGAGATATTACAATGACGAATTATAAAAGAAGCCACAATTAGAAGCCATTGAAACCTATCAACACCAAAGTTAGTGTATAACTATTGTAAGGCAGTTCTAATTCGACAATAAGTCATGCGAAATCCAAGCAGTTTCCAACGAAAATAGACATGGGAAGCAACAAGAGAACAAAGGGCCATCAAATCATCTTCAGATGCACAAATACCAAAATCGGTGAACTTCTTTCTAGGGAGATGGCCAAACTCAGCATATTCTCTTCCCCCCTCAATCCGATGTAGCTGGAGGACAAGAGGGCGCCGAGTTACAATGCCTGCATGCAGAGTTGCAATGTAAGTTCCATGTCAACTAGAAATCGTTAAACCAGGAGCATAAGGCACTTCTTACCTGATCCACGCGGCAAGAAATCCTTCCCAACAACGCTCTCAAGTACTGAGGATTTTCCAGAGCTCTACAAATCATTTAACATAAGTATCAAGTTAGGTGATGAAAATATCAAGAAAATTATTAAACTTCACATTTAAATTAAACAAAGATGTACTTTAGGCGGCTTAGATAGGATGTCTAGAATAAAAGTCAACATCGCATAGAAATAGAATTTGAGCACGATAATGTAATCCAAAAACTCCTTAATTTGCTCCTCCCTGCCAGGAACGGACCCAATATCTTTATATAGTAAAATTTATCTTGCACGACTAAATCTTTTCCAGGTCACCCTATTCAGGACTCAAGAATAATCAACGAGTTTTGAACTCTGCTAATGTGTCCAGCAATTCTTTCTCATTCAATAGGTAGTACACTTTACTCTTTCCTGTGGGAATATACTTCTCAATATTTGGTACACATCTCAATATGTTCTTTATTCTTTATATTTCCTTTTCATCTCTTCCAAGAAGACAATACAAAAGCAAATGACAACAAGCAACATATATTTTTTGTCCTGTTGAAACTACTCGAGATAACCTTTCAAGTGCGTCAACATGCCCCAATGCCTATGAAGAGTCTACCACCTAAGAAAGGTAGTGTCATGGAGTAAAACAAGTAATTTTTCAAGTAAATCTAATAAATCCTACACACAACTCAGGACACACTCAAACCACCCACCCTCTGAACATATAAATCATTCTGACATGATCAATAACAATAACATGTACTTCATTTCGCAAGTTACATAATAATACTCAACTGGTTAAACCTTAAACCTCGTCCAAGATACTCCATATTCACAAAATTCGCTCAAGCCTCAAGGAGGTGGCGAACTCCAATTGGGGTCCGCCCCAGGTCGACGATGGAGTGTGATGTCTAGTACATTTATATATCACATTAAATCTTAAACTAATAAGATACCAAATGCAGCTGGAATCTGGATATTTAACACTTATAACACTACACTAACACAAAAAAGTTCTGGTTTCGAAACTCACCTCATCGCTAATTTACAAAAAAAATAACACCTCACTAGCACAATATACAAACTAGCACTACATTAATTCTAATAATTCAATGGGAATAAGCTACTGAACGTATAATTATATTCCCTACATAAAAAAATTGCTCTAGTTGATAATTGACTTTCTGCATTGAGATTCGGGTGTACCTAAAAATCCTGGTTCCGCCACTGAACATAGATAGTAATAGAACATGCAATAGATATGCAAAAAGTAGGGAAAAAAGTGAGGTAACCTGACCACCAACGACGGCGATGGAGGGCAAAGCGTCCCAAAGAGTGGGGAGGCTGCTCTCTTCGCCATGATCACCTAACGCTGTGCATGCCTGTTGCAATCTGTTCACCAATTGGATCAAATTCTCCATTTTTTGATATTTTTATAAAATATTCTCACTATCTGTAACCAATCTTTGAGCTGATGTTATTTCGACAGATGTGATTGGATGTTTTCAGAAACGAATAATGATTGTTTGTGATTTTTTTTTCCCGTTTTTAGTGGCGTTTCTGTTAGATTTTGAACGAAACCAACGGATGAACCGTTTCAAGTTGCCGATTTAATTATGGTTGATGGCTCCTTTTGCTTAACTTTTCTATTTTACTCCCTCCATTTGCCACTCACGAGAACATAAATGATAGAAAAATCTCAATTCTATATGATAATTCGAAATATGTATGATTGAGTGATGAATAAAATGTGGCTCGAGGCGTAACTTAGTTAGTGAAGAGTTTGGTTGCTAAAGTATTGTCAGCCTAGCCTCTTCACATGGTGGGTGTTCGGGTCTGCAAGAGGCAGAATCTCGTGTTGGACCAGTGGTAAAAAGGCAAATCTAAGTTGCATGACCTTCTGAGGCACATCCCGCGATACCTCCTGGTAAAGATCCACGACAGGCTGCATCAGGGCCCCATATGATGGGGGTTCATCGTTTGAGTGATAAGTAAAATGAAACATGTGTGATCAAACGTGTCATCGAGGCTTTTAGAAATCTAAGTTCCACAATTTTACCCTTAAAAACAAGCTATGTGTGATGTTAAAGTGTACTTGACAACACAATTATTTTAACGGCAGTATCAAAAGTGACAAATATTATAACATATGATATGAAATGGGACAATTAAACATGTACTATCAAATGACGAGTGAAACGAAACATGCATGATAATAAAACTACTCATTAACTTAATTAATAATATCAACTTTATTAAATAAATTAAATTCATTAAAATTACAAAGTGAAGACACCTCAAATTAGCCCAATAATAAAAGGCACTGAAGTAATAGGCAACCAGTACTCCCCTTTGAGCATTTTGGTGACAGTGAAATTGGAAGCATCTATTTCACTTATATTTTGGTGATAACCAAGCCAATTGACCCTATTACTAGTGTCTGATCCATTTCCTCTGTTTCCATACTCAGCATAATAAGATGTGTTCAACCCAAAATCTCCCTCCCACTCAATCCATCCACTAGGACTAATAAAACCATCCATATAAGACTCCATGTACACTGTTGTTGGATACTCCCTCCACGGCCGTCCTAGGTACGTCTGAGTGGCGTTGTGAACGCCACTCTCGATGATGTATACCTCCAAGTCTGGTGCCGGCTTAATGGTACAATTGAGTATCGAAAATGCAGTGTTCTGGTTGATGTCAGTTCGGCCTTGTGCCGTTATGGCATTGAATTGGTCGGGTAAAGGGCGACGAGGATAAATGTTACAATTCTGGAAAACTGCGGCAGCATTTCCGAATATGAAGTCGATTGTGCCGTAAATGTCACATTCTCTGTAGAATTGCCGGAGGGAATGTGCATAGAGTGTGTCTTGGTACCCTTCGAAGCTGCATTTGTAGAAAGTGGACAAATCGGCTCCGTTTCGAACTGCGACAGCTTGGTGCTTAATTGCTCCAGCTGTGTTGCGAAATGTTATGTTCATTGCAACGAATCTTTGCCCGACTACAACTGCCGAGAGTTATCAATATTAGAGACAAATTTGAAAGAAAAATGATATTTGATTTCTATAATATATATCCATCAAATAAGAACGGATGAAACCGTCATCCTAAAGGCCTCCACATACCATTGTCCTAGAGTTCGCAAAAAAGATAAAGCATAAGATATAGTTAGTTGATCAGGGACTAGAGCTTGCTTTGTCTTTTCACCACTTCAAATTTTGATCTCATGATGCCGGGCTCATATGTTCACATTTTAATCATTCATAAAATATATCTAAATAATATAAATAATTCTTTTCTTATTCAATTTTTGTATGACAATGAATCGAGGTCGAGCGCACCATGGCATAGTTCAACTGCTAAAGAATTAGAGTGCTAAGCATCTAACAGTTTTTCTTCTTCACGCAACATAGATAGTAGAGTTGTTAGTGTATATATATTGCGTGATTTACCTACATGTACTCCCTTAACATGACGGATTTATACTTTTAGAAATCGAACTCGAGCCTCGTATATAGATAATAAGTAACACTTGATAGCCGCTAGGCTAATCATAATAATCATAATGGCTTATAAGATTAATTTATAATCAGTTAAATCAAGATTGAGGTAGTAATAAATTACAAACTTACCAAAAGTGGGTGTGTTAAATGTAGTCCAACCATCAACATTGCTACGATTGCCTGTGATTATGGTCTGATTAATCCCATCTCCGATCATCATAATGTACCTTTTGTTTAAAGCAATTGTAACGTACTCTTCATAGACTCCTGCAACCACATGAATCACATAGTAGCCGCTACTGCCGGAGACGGTGTTATTCGGTGCTGCCGCCACCGCATCAGTTATGGTGGTGAAGTTTCCAGTTCCATTAGGATTCACAACCACTGTTTGGTTTATCTTCACCTTTAAGTTGATGTCATCAAATCCAGAAACTTCTTGGAGCTTTCTACTTATGCCTTCATGAAATTCTGGCTTGGATTTTCTATTATCACAATAATAATTAACATAATAGAGTTAATCCAGCAAACTATATTTAATAGATAAGAACACATTCAATTAATTCCCAAAAAAATATAAATTTGTATCAAATTAGAACTAGTAACTAATTGTAGCAAGGTCCCATAAGTGGGATCAAATAATACTTTCTCCCACTAAGTACAACTGTTTGTAGTAATAGTCCTAGAAAGTGTACATCTGCTTCGCTTTAAATTCAAAATTAATTATTGATTTAGTACTAGATAATTGATAAGGTACAATTTTGTACTAAAGATCTAAATAATTATTGATTTAGTACTAAAATAATTGGACGAAATTGTTTTGACTTTAATCAATCAATTTAAGGTGAAGAAACTCAGCTCCTAGCTAACACGATAAAAAGGTTTCTTATAATAAATGATCTGAAAAAGCTTTTTCATACTTCATACTTATTATAAGAAACTTTTTTATCGTGTTATTTTTGGATTGGAGGGAGTATGAAAAAGCTAACACGACAAGGAGTATAACGTAAAACGTCAACTATTTATCTTGAGAACTGCATACTTCTTGTTTAGTTTGAGTGTTGACTTCATATCCTTAAATAATTCTTTCCTATATACTAAGCATGTATTCATATTATTAAGTACAATAATACTTCATACTACTCTTATACTTATGTTCAAAGTTGCTTAATAATATAGTCATAACTCATGAGCCATAAGTCATGCACATTCAAATTTCATATTAGCTCCGTCCCTAAAAGATTGTTACATTTTGACTTTTATTAGTCATACATAACAAAATTTGATCATAAATTCTCATAAAACGATAAGAAAAGCCTTGTGAGACCTTGTTAGATTAGTCTCAATATATATTTTTGAAATATCAATTTTTTATAATTTTTTCGCATGTAAAATAATAGATATTTACTTTTTAAATCGTATTTTGTTCACCACAAAAAATCAAAATGTGACAATCATTTAGGGATAGAGAGAGTATATAATTACTTGTGAAATTAGTGGAAAAATTAAAAATTGACCTCGATTATTATCAAGTAATTCCACGTTATTCAAGTGAAGTATTTGGTACACCATTCACATATATTATGTACTACTCCTCATGTCAGCTTAAGAAAAACATGATGATTAATAAATAAACACGTAACTCTCTAATGTATTTTTATGTACATGCATGCATCCGTCCTAAGCTAGACATACCATAACAAGATATGTAATCAAGTGATGTTGTTACATGCATACTCCCTCTATTTTAAATTGTTTGTTCACTTTTTATTTTGGGAGTCAAACTCTTGTAATGTTGACCATGAATTCTTATTAGCTGATAAGAAATAATATAGTCACGTGAGATCTTGTTATATCGTCTCAATTTATATTTTTGAAAAATCAACTTCTTATAATTTTTAAGCTTGTAGAATTAGAGATATCTACATTTTAAGTTGTGTATCGGACTGTAAAAGTCAAAATGAAACAAATAATATGGGATGGAGGGAGTATATAGATAGTAATGGAAGTTTTTTGCTTTGATTTATCATTCTAAATAATAAAATTCATTGGAGTTATTGATTTAGTGATAAGAAAATATATCGATCTTAATAATCAGACACTTCTATAAAAATTAAAAAAAAAAATCGGACTTTGCACATAGACAGTAGTAACGACTTACCTTCGATTCGTATGAGAGTATGCAACATGGAAAATTGGTGATGATTTCCTCTGTTCCAGAAATCTGTTTTTCCTTGTTTCTTTCTCATTATCACCCCAACCATGTAAGAAAAGCCCTAAAGATACACTATAAGACATTGTCCCATTAGCAAGTGCAGGTAAAACACCATCTTTGATGCTTCCATCTGAAGCAAATTTTTGCATTCCCTCTAAGCAAGTGTCCTGGTTAGTCAATGTTGCACTAAGATAAGTATGCAGAGTGTCCTCTTCGAAACCTTGCGTGACATTATTCGTGTCGAGTATTTGAGTGTAAGTTGTGTTCAAGAACTCATCATTCAAGCTAGTAAGAAATTCGCAATCTTGGAGAGCTTGGATGGTGGTTTTCGACAACTTGTTACGCGATTTTAGATAGTGGTTTAATGTCGAATGGAACGCCTTCGTTGAAGAAGATGAATGCTTGAGTGCATTCCTGCCATGATCGAAGATTGAAGCATTTCCTTTTAGTATTGATTTGCAAAAATGTGGGTGGGGGGTGAATTTGCAAACGGAATCAGGTGATAAATTTTTGGGTAATTTGTGGGATTTGTAGAATTTTGGGGGTCTGGATTTGGAAGGATGAAAAGGTTTTGATGCACTGATAATTGGAAGAAAGAAAAATAGTAGTAGTAGAAAATATAGAGATATGTGACTAAATTTAAAAGAATGTTGATTAGTAACAGTAGACATGATTATGATATTTGTTTGGTGATTGTTATTATGTGTACAAAAAACATTTTCTAAATGATGCAATATATAGAGAGGATTAGTAGTAATTTGTTATGATGCTCAATGTTTCTCCAATCCCCTTTTAGTAATTATCAAGCAATTACTTGTTCGGATTGTAATATCTAATGTAATCTTGTACATTCTCGCTAAAGACAAATTGGTCAACTAATTGGCTAACATGTATAAACAATTTAATCTATAGATAAAACTAAGGGCAAAGGGTTTATGATATCACTTATGTTTGGAAAAAAAAGTCAGTTAGATCTATCATATTTTAAAAATACAATTAAATCACTAATGTTTAAAAAATTATTCATTCAGATAACTTAATCAGATTTCTGAAAGTATTTCTATCCAAACACATATTTTCTCTCATATACATCCCAAGTTAGCTTTTAGTTACCCCTAAATAAGTCTAATTAACATATTAATCTCATATTTACTCCATATTTATTAATACATTGACTTCATCTATTTCTCCAATTTATTTTATTAAACTTATTTTTTGGTTAATTTTTTTTTTTAATTTAAACTTTTGATTTTCTTTTTCGATTATTTTCTCGATTTCTTTTTCGATTTCTTTTTCAATTTTTTGGATTTCTTTTTTTGATTTTTTTCGATTTCCTTAACAATTTTTTTTCGATCAGTGAGCAAATTGTTTAATAGTTGTTTTGGCTAAAACTTTTATTTTTGTAAAGAAAGAAACTTCAATTTTTGTAGTTTTTTGGAAAAGGTATTCGATTTTGATAGTTTTTTAGAAAACCAAACTTTTTTACCAAATTGAAACTTTTAGCAAAAACAACTACCAAAATCGAAAAAAAACAGAAAAAAGAATTCGAGAAAAAATCGAAAAAGAGGTTGAAAAAAACCAATAAAAATTGAAAAATAAATTGAAAAAATCAAAAAATAAATGAAAAAATATGAATAAAGAAACAGAAAAAAGAAATCGAGAAAAAATCAAAAAAAGAAATCGAAAAAAATTGAGAAAAAATAAAAAGAAATCAAAAAGAAATCTGCAATCTCTAGATTGGGGTCAATGTGTTAATAAGAGTTAAATTGGGGGCTTGTGAGAGAAAAAATGTGTTTGGATAGATAACCTTCAAAAAATTGAGGTAGTGACCTGTATAAGTGACTTTTTAAACATTAGTGATCTAATTGACGTTTTTGAAACATGAATGATCTAACTAGCTTTTTTTTCTCAAAACGTGAGTAAAGCAATTTAACTAATACTTAGTGATAATGCCCCCATCAACTTTCATATAGTGAAAGCAAAACTTTACATCATTTCATGGATGTCCCTTTAATCAATATACACTTAATAAGAGCACTCAAATGAGTTAATCGAATAGCCTAGTGGAAAAGGCTCCTCATCCTGTCAGTGGCCAAAAGGTCCTGGGTTCGATATTCACCTCATCACTAATTTACAAAAAAAATAAAGGGACTCAAACTAGTCTCCCCACAATTATCCTTAAAAAATCTCTATTTGTTACCTTGATCAAATATGGGAAGGTATTTTAATTTTAGATCATTTTCAATTGCCATATTCTATTCCCTATCCAATCAAAACCGATACAAAAAAGGTAATAAAAAAAGTACAATAGGTAGACAATATGAGGAAAGAAGATAAAAAATGACTTTTGGGGTTTGGACAGGGAAGTCTAAATTTTCACCATGCCTACTTGTGCTTTCTAAATTTGATGTGGGCCAACTCACAATAAAGAGGTTGAAAATGCACCATTTTAGCATTTTGTAATTCTTCCTTCCTTATTATTGAGATAATGGAACATTTAGAGATGCTAATGTAAATGCTCTTAGTGGGCATAAACTCTTGGGGAGGAAATGTAATAGGTCAAAATAGTTATTAATAATTTTAAGTGTCGTGACTAAATTGTCTTTCATGTTTGTGTGTTTAAAATTGCGATTTCTGCAAAATTAACGAAGAGTAGACGAGTTGATCAATATTGGAACATGACTGATGTATTTGACACGAAGGTAAACGTAAATAATAAATATGATAAATCAAACCTTAGTAATGTCCGGCGTCATTTGCCCAAATAGTTATTACCTTTGCCAAACCCAATAACGAAATCAAAACATCCAGCTAGGGTTCCATCTCAAATCCACACCAAATCATCTCCGTCTCCATCTCCATCGCCGTTGGATCAACCAACAATGGCGAATCGTACGGACCCAATGGCGCGTAACATACGCGGCACGAACCCGCAGAATCTAGTGGAGAAGATAGTCCGAACAAAGATAAACTCCAACACCTACTGGAAGGAGCACTGCTTCGGGCTAACTGCCGAGACCCTGGTCGATAAGGCTATGGGGCTCGACCACCTCGGGGGCACCTTCGGAGGCAACCGCAGACCCACCCCCTTCATCTGCCTTGTCCTCAAGATGCTCCAGATTCAGCCCGATAAAGATATCGTCGTCGAATTCATCAAAAACGAAGATTACAAGTATGAATACTCTATCTCATTCTTACTTGAATCCATTTTGTCGTTACTAATTATTATATAATTTGATTCGTCTTTATTAATAGTTTCATATATTACGATTTATTGTATAACTGAAAAATGTGACCGTAGACCAAATTTTTACCTTGATATGTGATAAGTCACTTCAAATGGACTATTAACTTGATAGTTTTGTTCAAATCAAAGGTGTATGTCAATTAAGAGTACGGTTCTACGAAGTTTCTGAAATTTCGACATTGGAATTCATCATAGACAGTATTTTTGGGTGGTGGGAGTGTGAACTGAATGTAGCTTAGTGGGAGTGCAAATATATCTTTACCGGTTTTCATATCATGTTAGTTAGGTCGGGTTATCCTTACCTGGTAATTTTCATGAAGTTCTAATTTAGGAATCTCATCCGTTTTTCAATTGTCAGGTATGTCAGAATTTTGGGTGCATTTTATTTACGGCTTACAGGAACGGATGTGGATGTCTACCGGTATCTGGAGCCGTTGTACAATGATTACAGGAAGTTGAGGTGTAAACTACCTGATGGGAGTAAGTTGTTTAGTTTCTTAGGACATAATTGTCTTTCATTTCAGCATGTCTCTTCTTTTAATTTATTGACTATAGAAAATTAATTCATATCCTTGTTTTAAACATTGCATTATATACAGATTTTGCATTGACACATGTGGATGAGGTTATTGATGAGCTTCTCACTAAAGACTACTCTTGTGATATCGCATTACCTCGAATTAAAAAAAGGTAAGCTCTGGTTATAAGTTTTGTTATATATCTGATAGATTTATCATTGTTTAGTGGATTTTTTGAAGTTGTTAAGATAATCATTTGTTATATTTGATTGTGTTGCAGCTGAATATTCACTTTTTGTTTATTATCTTACATCCCTTTTTATTTGCATCATGATAAACTATTCTTGTTCTTTCGTTGGTCTCTTGGGTAGATGGACACTTGAAGCCCTTGGTTCCTTAGAACCTAGACGAAGTGCTCTGGAAGATGACTTTGAGGAGGAGGAAGAAAAAGATGAAGAAGATCAACTTGCCAATGATGCTGAGGAGAATGAAAATGTTCGATTTTTTTAAAAATCCTTTTAATGTTTAGTTATGTGTCTATCTGTGCTAATGGTTGTTATTGATATATTCGTATTACAGGATTACCATCGGGCACGTAGTCCAACAAGAGAAAGAGATCGTGATAAGAAAAGAGACAGTCACAGATACAGGTTGGTTGTGCTCTATGTTTGCTGTGATATGACACCTTTCCATAAAATTTAAGAACATTCGAAGTTTGAAGTGTTTATAAGCAGAAAAATTAACTTTAGGAGTGTGTTTAAAGAAGACTTTTAGTGATAAAAACAACTTTTTTTGGATAAAAACAATTATTATACCCGTTCCATTTAACCTAAGCAGTGATCTAAAGTCAATATTTTATTTTGTTTTTGGTGTAAATTGTTGTACTACTATTATTGCACTATGATGGAAGCTTTTTAAATTGAATTCTCTCTCACACACAAGTGCACAGAGATTCTTCTCTCCCTCCCTCTCTCTCTCTCTCACTCTCTCTCTCTCTCATACACACTCATGTTTGCACATATTCATGTATGTGCCACAATCAATGCAACTTCCATGGTGTTCACATCTATGGGTAGTTAAAGAGCTTCCTACAACAAAATATTGGTGATCTTTCCAGGTTTTTCTGCACTGACAGTGTGCAGAGAGAAGTATAATAGATCAGACATTTTCTGTGGCTTGAGTGAGGTCGTGCAAAGTTAAATTACTACTCCCTTTTGTAAAAGAATATATCAAGTCTATCATATGATTCTCGACTGTGGTAGTATATAGTAGACATGTATCCTAATATCGTAGATTTACAGTCAATTATCAGTGCCTTAAGTGGCTAGACTCTAGATTTAGATGGTTATGCATTTGTGTCTCAATATGGTTTATGTTTACTCGTGGTTGGTGAATTTTTTTATAGTTCAATACTAGATATGCTCCAGTTCCAAGTCGATCCTTGTTTTATCTGTATTCAGGGACAGGGATTATGACAGGGACCGTGACTATGATAGAGACCGAGATTATGATCGAGATCGGTATTATGAGAGGGACAGGGACTATGATAAGGATCGTGGAAGGGGACGGGACAGAGATAGGGATAGAGACAGAGAGAGGGAAAGGGATCGTTATCGGTTGAGGGAAGACCGTGACAGGGACAGAGAAGGCAGGGAACGTGATAGACGAGACAAGGAGCGTAGCAGGCGCAAGAGTCATTCAAGGAGCCGAAGTAGAAGTAGAGATCGCAAGGATCATGATGGTGATGAGCGTCGTAAGAGGCATGGTCGCAGCAGTGCCAGTCCTAGAAGGCGTGGGGAGAGTCCGGGTGATGAACCAAGGAAGAAGAAAGAGAAGAAGGAGAAGAAAGAGAAGAAGGATGACGGAACAGACCATCCAGATCCAGAAATTGCTGAAGCAAACAGGCTGAGAGCATCCCTTGGACTGAAGCCTCTGAACGTCTAGATTTAGTACTACTTCTTGAATGTCTTCGAGCTTCTTTTTGAAGTTCATATACTTCAAACGGATAATTATCTTTTCTTTCATTATCTTTTTCTTGTTTGTATTACTTGTTGCAAGTCTTGTATATGTATTTTCTAAATATTCAACTTATAAAGCAGGTGTTGTGCATTATTGTGGATCAAATCATATAGAAATACCTAACACATTCTAATTGTGAGGAATCGAGTCTAATTCTGATCCCAAACCACCCTGATTCATTTTTTGATTCAAGTTTCTGATTCATCTTTGGTTAAGTTTCTGATTCATCTTTGGTACAACTCTCGTGACGGGATCCAAAATCGGCGTGTCTGGTTGTTAAACAGGTTTCAAAGTATATGTCTACTGAAACACCCACTTTAAAACAACTGAATCAACCCCCGCGAGGGATGTTAAAAACTCAGAAATTTAGGACTATGCCACTATGCGAGTGTGTAATTTATTTTGAATGGAAGTTACTAAGTGAGTATCCTTTAGCCCATTGGGTTTTACTACAGTTTTTGGGCCAATTTTGCTTACAACTTATTGCAAAAGTAAAGCGGCCCACTCAACAGATCTGCAGACTGCAGATTGTGTAGAAGCGTAAAAAACCCTACCATCTCTGCTTCATCACCAATATCCTCATTTTCCAATAATCTCCAATCCTCACTGATTCAGGTAACCACCTCAATCTTCGTCCCAAAAAGATTGTCCACTTTCGCTCACTTCAATTGTCCAAATTAACATCACGCCCTTAGTTACAGTCGAAATTATCATGTTATAATAATAATAATAATAATTAGAAATATATGTTTTTCCATCATTCATATTTCTGTTGTTTACTGTATTAGTCAATTTTATATTTCATTGGTGATATGTACCAGGTGATTATTTGCCTCGGGAGGATACAGGATTCGAGTGAACATGGCGACTAATTTTGCTAAACCAGAGAATGCCCTAAAGAGAGCTGAAGGTAAGGCTTTCGATATTTAACGATTTCTTTAAGGTTTTTGATACTTTCATTGTAGCGCTTAATTTATTACTGTTGAATTTGACTACCCCCAATATCCTTGTTCGTTACACCCGTGAATAATTCACCATTATCTAATTGAGGAGATATTGTGGAAGAATTGTTTGAGACGATATGGCATAATTGACACAACATAGGGCGATTGGAGACTTCGTATTCAATAATCGACCATTATGTAAAACGTCCAATAGATGTACAAGTTATTGTTCCAAATGGACAGAGAGCAGAGTTAGACCAACATTTTCTTAAACGGAGAGTATATGACATACTTGACACGACATAGGGTGATTGGAGACTTCGTATTCATATAGCCGATCCTACAATGAGGGGTAGGGCTTGGCCAACAAACATCATAGTTACTTAAAAAGGCTATAGCTTATTTAATCTATTCAGATTAACAAGTACAGTTTGCTACTCTCTACTGTTCGCAGTAGTTAGGATATTTATTTTTCTAATTTATTCATTACCTTTGAATTTTTCTATATAATTTTGGTCATATTTGTATTCTACGATCTGGTACAAAAGTCCAACTTAGTGTCTCCTTTTGTCCCATCTTGGAAACAATTATGGTTAATTAACCATAGGGTAATAGCATTCTATGTTTTCTGAAAATTTTCTGATATTTCAGTGTACCTTCACAATTGTCCCCTTATTGAAATGAGATTTCACTAGGCATATCTATCAATTTTTTATTGCAGAGTTGATCAATGTTGGGCAGAAAGAAGAAGCTCTGAAAGCTCTTCATGGTGTGATTGTGTCTCGACGGCACAGAGCATGGACGAAAACACTTGAAAGAATAATGTTTAAGCACATTGAACTGTGTGTTGACATGCGGAAGGGGAGAATCTCTAAGGAAGGTTTAATTCAATATCGCATGGTGTGCCAGCAAGTGAATGTCAACTCATTAGAGGAGATTATTAAACACTATATGCATCTTTCAACTCAGAAAGCCGAGCTTGCTCGCAGTCAGGCACAGGCCCTGGATGATGCTCTTGATGTTGATGATCTGGAAGCTGACAAAAAGCCGGAAGATCTAATGTTGAGTTATGTTAGTGGCGAGAAGGGAAAGGATCGCTCTGATCGTGAGCTTGTCACTCCATGGTTTAAATTCTTATGGGAGACGTACAGGACAGTTCTTGAAATTTTGCGGAACAACTCCAAATTGGAGAGCCTCTACGCGGTAATGTTATCAAAACTTGTTGCATAAGAAACCTCAATTGAGTTATACTTGTCTGATATTAAAATGTTGTTGTTTATATTTGGATTCACTTTTGGGGGCCAGTTGCAAAAGAACACAAATAGGTCACACCATTTCATGTAATATATTTAGAAGAAGAACCATCTCTAAAAATTTGTCAAATTTTTCAAGGGTCGCAATTTATAATATTTGTGCTCTTAATTTACACCCACCCACTTTTGATTAGAATCAGAACTATCATGTTACCATTAAAGTAGATTGAAAACACTCGACTCAAACGATGTATGCTAATTTCATTATCTTGGAGCTTTACCTGCTAAATCACTAGAAACAGACTTCCTCTGCAATATTCAACCTCTAAACAGTTTGATGCTTTGCGATGGCCCCCTAATCTATGTGGTTTTTTTTTCTGCCCTCTTCAAATTCTCATATTGGATTTTATGTAGCCTTTTATTAATGTTTCTTCTTTTGAAGTAATGGACATGTTTGTTCAAGTTGGTTTGACTGAAATAAGGAATCTGTTTTCTGCATAAGTTAATAACCTGTCCGCAACTTGATAAGTAATGTAGGAAGTGGATTAAGGTTTTAGTGTCTGACACTGCTACTGATATTACCTTATACCCATTAAAATGCTATTTTAACTATCTTGAGCAAGGGTTGTTCCTCTTTTCCAGTTACCTGTGTGTGTAGCACTGTAGCTATTTTTATAAAGGTTTTCTCAGTAAGTTGTCATATTTGACTGGAATGTCTATTAATATAATTTCATTCAGTGGATTGAATATTGGTGTTTTGATATTTTTTGTAAATCCGTGTCTTTGATGAAGTTCCTAGTCAAATTTTGTTGCTTGATCCATCAAATAATTTCAGTTTACCATAGGTTCTGTTTCTGTATTTTCTTACAAATATGGCAATAGTTTAATGAATGAATTGGAATTAAGTCAGTTAAAGAATATATATCTGTATGTAGTTTGTGTGTTCGATAAGATGTTCATATATACTTTTGTTAAGGTTGTTTGCGAATGTCATTATATGTAGGTGCCTGGGTTGGGGGACAATCTGGAAAAATAAGTGATCAGAGTGGAATACTTAATCTACCATTTTATTCTTATATTTTAGTGATCAGAGTATCTTGAGAAGAAAAGTGTTGTATTGTGCTTATAATTGAAGTATTAGTTTGCAACCTTACAGCACTATATATTTGTAGTCACAAAGTAGATTCATTAGCTGTTTGAATGCTTCCTTTGACTGCGTTGTATAATGAGAATGTATCTGGTTGTTGATTACATGTATATTTTTTCTTCTTCATAGATGGCTGCACACCGTGCCTTCCAGTTTTGCAAGGAATACAAACGTACAACTGAATTTCGCCGTTTGTGTGAGATCATCCGTAATCATCTGGCGAATCTCAATAAATATAGAGATCAGAGAGATCGTCCTGACCTCACTGCTCCAGAAAGTCTGCAGTTATACCTTGATACAAGATTTGAGCAATTAAAGATTGCAACAGAACTTGAACTCTGGCAGGTAACAACCAACGAAAAACCGAGTTTTATATTTATATGTATTTGTGTAGATGTTATATTTTTTTTACTCGTTACAGGAAGCTTTTCGTTCTGTTGAAGATATTCATGGATTGATGTGCATTGTCAAAAAGCAACCTAAGGCGTCTTTGATGGGTGTTTATTATGCAAAGTTGACGGAGATATTTTGGACTTCATCCAGCCATTTGTACCATGCTTATGCATGGTTGAAGCTTTTCTCCCTTCAGAAAAGCTTCAATAAGAAATTGAATCAGAACGATTTACAATTAATTGCATCTTCTGTGGTTTTGGCAGCGCTCTCTGCCCCTCCATATGACCTTTCAATTGGAGCTTCTCACTTAGAGCTTGAAAATGAGAAGGAACGCAATATAAGAATGGCTAATCTCATTGGATTCAACCTTGATATTAAGCTTGAGAACAGAGAAGTGGTAAAAGAATTTGAAGTCTGTTTATTTAGGCCCCTCTCTGTCTAATCTAATTATATTTCCTCTTTTTCCATGTATCTTCCAGCTCTCAAGATCATCGCTGCTTGCAGAACTGGTAAGAGATGGTCTCTTTTGTTAATTCTTTTGTATCTCAATTGAAGGTCTACAAACCTGCATGTGGTCTTTTTCTTCTTTCTTTTTGTGCAATCGGTAGTGCAAATGCCTAGTGGTGTCATCATTACCTGACTTTCTGGCCTAACCTACTTAACTTGAGACAAGTAATGCAGCTTGATAGAATAATTCTTTCGGCAATTTGATTTGATAATTCTTTGTGTACTGCCTTGTAAAATTGGGAACCGTTTGAGGTTTATCGTATTGAAGTGTTAAATCGATATGTTCCTGTTGTTTTACAAGGGTTTGTTGGAGCTTTTCATCATCTTACTGACCAGTTTCTCTGTTCAAGCACATGTTTTCTTGGTGTTTGTCACTTTGTCCTCATATTTCTGACCAGTTTCCCTTTCCATGCACATCTGATCTTTGTTTGTTTAGGTATCCAGAGGAGTCATGAGTTGTGTTACACAGGAGGTGAAAGATCTTTATCACCTTTTGGAGCATGAATTCCTTCCTCTCGATCTTGCATCAAAGGTAGAACCTCTCTTGGCCAAGATATCTAAGGTAGGGGGTAAACTTTCTTCAGCTGCTGCCCTTCCTGAAGTGAAGCTCTCCCAGTATGTCCCTTCTCTGGAAAAGCTAGCTACACTGAGATTGCTTCAGCAGGTATACATCTGAAACAACGTTTCCTATTTATTATAAAGAACACTTTCACATTTATTGTTTGATGGGGATATGTTTGATGGGGATACAATTCATGTTAATTTATAGGTATCTCAAGTATATCAAACAGTGAAAATTGAGAATCTGTCTGAGAAGATCCCTTTTGTTGATTTTTCTTTGGTCGAAAAAATATCAGTAGATGCTATGAAGAATAAGTTCATCTCTATGAAAGTGGACCACATGAAGGGGACTATTATATTCAACAATCAGGTGAGTTGTTCTTTGTTGTGATTTTTTGGTTCAATTGTTGTTGTTCATGGCATTGGCACATCTTTTTGTCTCGTTACTATAATGGCGAGTATCAATTGTGTTAGATGTGGCGCCTATTACTCTTTCCTTTTTTATTTATTCTTGGTTGTTTCTTGTATCTGGTAATTTGTTTTCCCGAACTTCCTGACTTCATTTCCACGCATACTGATGGTTTCAAAAAAATTAGGGTCTTGAATCTGAGAGCGTCCGTGATCAATTAATGATCTTCACCGAACATTTGAACAAGTCAAGGTCTATGATATACACTCCAGCTAAGAAGGCATCTAAATTGGGAAATATACTTCCAAGTTTAACAGAGACGGTGGAGAAAGAGCATAAGAGGCTTCTTGCTCGAAAATTGATAATCGAGAAACGCAAGGAAGAACAAGAACGCCTACTTCTGGAAATGGTACAGTACATGAGTTCGTCATTCATAATTTATAAGCTCCTTGCGCTTCTCTTGAGATCTTAGTAAAATTATTGTGTTATTTTAAATCATGCCTGGAATTCTCTGAACATATTTTCTCGATTGCGTGAACTCTCTACTTTACAGGAACGGCAAGAGGAAACAAAAAGGCTGAAACTTCAAAAATTAACTGAAGAAGCAGAACAGAAGAGGCTTGCCTCTGAATATGAACAAAGAAAGAATCAACGCCTTCTCAAAGAAAGAGAGGAAAGAGAGCTTGAAGAAGCTCAAGCCTTGCTTCAAGAAGCTGAAAAGCGAAAAGGAAGGAAGGGGGGGAAGAAGCCTCTAATAGATGGAGTATGTTATTTTACTGCTTGCATTTATATATTTGAGGTGTCTTAGCTCAGAAGTGAACTGACGACTATTGGGGTATAGGAAAAAGTGACCAAACAATCACTGATGGAGCTTGCATTGAGTGAGCAACTGAGAGAACGGCAAGAAATGGAGAAGAAGCTTCAGAAATTAGCAAAGACAATGGATTATCTGGAAAGAGCAAAAAGGGAGGAGGCAGCTCCATTGATCGAGGCTGCTTATCAACAGAGACTGGAGGAAGAAAGGGTTCTTCATGAGCGTGAACAGGAGGTAATTTTTGGTCCATCTGATTGCCAGTTTTCTAGGACTGTTCCTGCATCTCTACAGTTTTGAACTATTCGGATATCACAATCTGACTTCGTCCACTTTTTGTGATTGATTGTTTCAATTTTATCATTTGCAGCAAGAGGTTGAGTTGAGCAGGCAGCGCCATGATGGAGATCTCAGGGAGAAAGGTAGACTGTCCCGCATGTTGGAAAATAAGGTTAGTATATACTTCTTAAGTGAATATGAAAAATCGATCCTGCAGGATTGTCTTTCTTCTGGATTAAGTTTTGTATGGGAATTGAGAAATATCTCAAATTTGTTGGATTCTGTGTATCCGTCTTATTATCTCAATGTTGGTCTTGTGGCTGCTCGTGGTCAATCCTCAAGACAATATTGCAGTTTTGTTACATATTGAGTACGTCCGAATTGTTGGTTAGTGCTGTGATGTTGTTGATACTGTCTTTTCAGATACAATTCCAAGAGAGATTACTGAACCATCGACGAGCTGAGTATGAACGATTGAGAGGTGAAAGGGAGGAACGCGTTAATCAAATTCTTCAGTCAAGGAGGCAAGACCGAGAAATGAAGCGGAAGATGCTCTTCTTTTTGAGATGCGAGGAAGAAAGACTAAACCAGGAAAGAGAAGAGGAAGAAGCACGAAAACGTGAAGGTAATATATGTTTACAATTAAGATGTGTACTTCCCATGAATGAGATACACATGCTCGTTTGGTGGCTGCTCTTAACTGTTCTGGATTTCCTCCTTGCTCTGGGCAGAGGCTGAAAAAAAGAAGAGGGAAGAAGCTGAACGGAAAGCCAAGTTGGATGAGATTGCTGCAAAACAGAGGCAGAGAGAAAAGGAACTGGAAGAGAAAGAGAGGCTGAGGAGGGAAGAACTCTTGGGAAAATTACCTGAGCCAACAGCAAGGTCCACGCGTCCAGATGCACCTCCTCCAGATTCTGGTTCCGCTGCTCCGGCTCCTGCACCATCAGCCGGGAAGTATGTGCCTAAATTCAAAAGGGCGGGTGTTGATAGTTCCAGGCAGGCCCCACCATCAACAGATTCCGACAGGTATGGTGGTTCCAGGTCAGGGTCTTCGACTAGAGGCAACAGCCGGTGGTGACATGTTTCTGGACCAAATTGCGGCGGCTTATGGTCCTCAGCCGGGCCATCCAGACATTGCGTTCAGAGGGAGTAAATGTTTGATATCAGTAGTGTTTTTGTAGCTTGGACACACCGAACAAAGACATCATTTGCAAACGTCACTGATTTGCAGCCTCATTTTTTGCGTTTTGAGAGTTCGTTTCTTAATTTGTTATCGCCTATTGGAGTGTGCTCAAGTTAAATACTACGTGACTTGTTTGCAAGTCGATGTTCAAATAAATGTTGATCATTATTACTGTGCTACTTTTTCTATAACTTAAGACTTACAAATGTGGTAGTTTCTTTTTCGAGCATAGTTGCGTAATTATAAAATGAAGAAACGTTTTGTAAACATTATAGAAATATATTCCAAAAAATTAAGATAAGTTATACTGTATATGTTAAAGAATGTGATTAAGCATAAATATTATACATGTAGAAAAATATAAATTTTATATAAAATATTTACATCAATTAATTTTATTTGTATAAATATGTAAATTTAGATCTAAAGATTGAACAAAACATTCTAATTTTTTAACATGTTGAAAGTCTGAGTTATATGTTATATAAATATATATTGCAATTAATTAATTATATTAAAGCAATATAAGTTATATTCTCTTTATTTAAAAGATATAGATTCTCGAGAACGAATTTTTTTTAATTGTTTCTAAGAAAAGTTGAAAGTCCAAACGTATTTATACGAAAAAATTGATTTCGTAACTATATTAACATTTCGTTTTTACAATTTTAAAAATAGTAACTTTTCGAATTTCGTAAGAAACATTTAGAAATTTCTATCTACGCTTATAAATATATGCCTCTTTCAACATTTGGGAGGTAAGACCCCAAAATTCTACTGTGTTTTCATTTGAACAATTTTTTTGGCCAAAAAGAATCGAAACACATTTTCTCCATAAATTTGAACTAAAGTGGAATTAATTTTGAAAATTTTCATTTTAGTAAAAATATATGTAAGGTTGCGAAGATTTGAATGGAAATATAAAGGGAATATCTAACTTAGGTTCTATTAGTGAAGCAAACATTCAAATGCACCCCACCCATCCCCTTTCTCTGCCCATCCCAACTTCTATGGTACGCTAATGGTAATAACATCACCATTGGAGCATATAAACATGGGTCGCATATCAATTTCCATTTGTTAAAACCATCATCATTATTATACCATCTTTGGTTTAATTTGAAAATAAATTAGAGATGGAGGCAAACCAAGTTGCTCTAAGCCTAACAATTTTGTTAGTATTTCTCAACGTGAATAATGTTATAGTGAAAGTAGACACAGGCGAGCCATATCATGAGAAGTAATGATAAACAATAAGTTATTAGGCCGGGGAGCTACCCTCACTGTTCATTGTCACTCGAAAACCGACGATCTTGGAAGGCATTATATTTAGGGTTGATGGTATGGAAGATCACCTATATTTATCAAATGTTTCCAGTCGATCACCTATGATTTAAAATGTTCCAGTCGATCACCTATGTTTCAAAAGTTTCTAGTCGATCACCCATTCCGTTAAATATGTCACGTGGCTTGCATGCGACTTTTTTCGGAGGTATTTTAGTAATTTCACACGCTACTATGTTTGTTAATGGCAGCAACAGTCACATATGTTTGCTGAATGATTCCAGTCAATCACATGCGTTTTAAAGTATTCCATTCCTTCACCTATGCAGTGGCGGATTCAGCCATGTTCCATTGTTGCCATGGCAACCAGTGGAATTTGGAAACGTCAAATTTAAAATGTTCCAGTCGATCACCTATACATTTTTTGTTTGTTTAAATACTCACATTGTATTGTGACATCGTAAGAAATGACATCTTATTATTATTTTTTACCCTTATTAAAATGATGTTACTTATCTAACACGAAAAATATATAATATCTTTCCAAAATTACGAACTTATTCTAACACAAAATTTGATCTCGATCGTGACATCCAATCCTAAGAACTCTACTACGTCTTCCAAAATTGTAAAAAAAAAATTAGTTCCATCATTTTGTATATAAAAAAATGGGTAAATGGCATCAAAGATCACTGATATTATCTAATATTTCCAATTCGATCACCCTCATTTAAAAGTGCATATATTGGATCACTAAACTGAATTTTTTTTGTCAAATTTAGTAACTGGGCCATTTTAAAAGATTTTGGGTGCATTTTGTAAGTTTTTAGCAAGGGTAATTTTGTCCGTTCATATTTATAGACATTTAATCCTCGTTTTTTTAACTTTTTTTTATTTTTTTAAAAATTTTTTTTAAAAACTTTTTTTTTAATTTTCCTTTTTAACTTTTTTTAAAAATTTTTATTTTTTTAATCTTTTTTTAGTCTTTTTTATTTTTGTTTTTCTTATTTTTTTTATTTTTTTCCCATTTTTTTAGAAAAATAAAAATTTAAAAAAAAGTTAAAAAAACGAGGATTAAATGTCTATAAATATGAACGGACAAAATTACCCTTGCTAAAAACTTACAAAATGCACCCAAAATCTTTTAAACGGCCCAGTTACCAAATTTAACCAAAAAAATTCAGTTCAGTGATCCAATATAAGCACTTTTAAATGAGGGTGATCGAATTGGAAATATTAGATAATGTCAGTGATCTTTGATTCCATTTGCCCTAAAAAAATTATACTTTTATAAAAAAATTCGATAAATTTGGCAACCAGAAGATTTTTCTTCTAGATCCGCCTATGCACCTATGTTTCAAAATGGATCCAACTTGATGACTTCATTAACATATTCGTCGAATCCTCGTTAAATTAATCGCATGCTTGGCACATGACATTTTACTACTCCGTACTACTTTATTTTTAATTCCCACAAGAGTGTTATTAGGAAGATTTTTGGTAGTCTTGAATGCTAGCCTTCCAAATCAAGTAATGTAGCGATTCAAAAGGTTCGAAGAACAACGTTATACAAGTATTCTGCCTCTAATGATATTCAATTTTAAATTTCAAGCATGGATTATTTATATTAATTGTTAATTTTAATATACTCTCATTTTTTTTTCTTTTTTGCATTTGTAAGGTGCAAATATTTGAATGGTAAAGTAAAGGAGATACAACAAAACTAGTGCAACTTTCATGGCATGCCAACCATACCAACATCACAATACATGTATAAATAACTACTATTAGCATGAGAGTTTCTATTTATTTTTTCTTGCATTTATGCTAACATATATAGATTATCCAACATTATTTAATTAGTTCCAAAAAATTAGTTTGTAAAGCATGGAGGCAAAACAAACACTAACAATTTTGTTAGCATTTATGAGCATTATTAGTAATGTTTTAGTATTAGTGAAAGGAGACACAGGTGAAATTTACCATGAGTTAAGCCCATATACACATTTTATATATATACACAATAAAGTAGGTGGAGGGAGAAATTTACATATTCATTGCCATTCAAAAAATAATGATCTTGGGAGAGTCTATATTAAAGATGGAGGAACTTATAGATTTAAATTTAGGACTAGCCTTTGGCAAAATACTCTATTTTATTGTTATCTACAATATCAGGGTGGGCCCCGTTCTCGTTTTGATATATTTAAACAAACAAGAGATAATTGTGAAGATTGTGTTTGGAATATCAAACAAGATGGAGCACATGGCCACACTCAATTGAATGTTTGGAATAGAGAAATACTTTTCTTTAAGTGGTCCGATCATCTTGCACCTTACCACCCAAACGAACAACAGTTTTAAGTTATATATTTTGTAGTTGTAGATTTTCTTTGCTTGTGAATAATATATTCTGATAACACATATATGTACATCGATCGATATTAGACATTTAAGAATATAGGTGATGCCATGAAGGTATTGTTTGTTAATTATTAGACAATAATAATCTCTTGAAGAACATTTTATTATAATTTGTAAATGTGAGAGATAATTTGAACAATAGTGTTTTAAGTTTAAAAAGTGGGAATGAAAATTGTGTTATGGTTACAATTTCTCAAATAATGAATTACTATGGATTTGAGATTTAAGAACAATCTTGAGAAGAACATTTTGATTATAGTTTTCGTTGTGAAAGATCAATTAAACAATATCATTTTTACATTTAATAAGAAAATCATAATGGCTACCATAAATGTATAATTAAAATAGATTAAAAATTGATGAGACACATACATAAGAGATTCTTCATTTTTAATTTGTTTACCATATCTTTAGGTCTTTGCACTATATGAAATTATAGTCTAACAATGAATGTGGCAATGGAAATTTTATTTCATTGTAATTTTTAAAGGTGATATATAAATTTAAACATTGTCATATAATTTAATGACTCAAACTGAAAAATGTTTCCAGAAAACAATATAAAAGTATCACCAATGTCCTTCCAACGATAACTTACTATAATTGTCGATCCTGAAAATTAAGCTTGGACAATAAATAAAGTGAAATATAAAGTGGTGACTCAATTTGATGCCAATGTAATATTACTTCTGGGATACCATCCCACACCGTATCAATACTATATTGAACAGTATAGTATATTGAACACATACAAACTTGTTAGAAAGAAGAAGGAAAGTACAAATATTTAAGCAGGAGCAGCTGGAAAACAGTCATTTGGAATAAACTGCTTGTTACGAGTGAAGGCCACACACTACCCGACCCCTTATCCCGCGTAGACGCGAGTATGGGAGAAATATGTATTCCTAAATTCTTTGTATCATTGATCAGGTAACCAAAAAATTGTAATTAGATTCCAAACTAAACTTAATATAGTACCATATTATATATTCAAATTTGACAATCAAAATGATCATAGTATTATACCTAATTAATAAAAAATACAAAATAATGAGTGCTCTAGTTTACCAAGTGGCAACAACTTTATCTCCCACATTGAAGACTCCAGTCTTATAAGCAAATCCATATGGTTGCACTATCTCTACCTCATATTGTTCATAATTCTCCTCCTCCTCCTCTTTCCCTTTTTCACTACTCTTGGGCTCGTCGGTACCCTGCTCCTCCCCTGAGGGCTGAGGCTCTGACTATTATAGAAAAGATTGAAGCTCTAGAGGTAAACAACAATGGATAGTTGTTGGTTTGATTAATGGACTTGAACACTGAGCACAATGTTGATATATTTTGTTTGGTTGATGCAATTCTTGGTAAGGGTGGTGATGAACATAGTGAAGTGCAACTGGTTGAAGCCATTGGTGAATTTGAGCAGTATTTTTTTTCTTGTTTATGATTGCTTTGAGTTTGTTTTTTTAGTTTTCTTTTGATATTTATGATGTGAAAAGTACAATAAATTTAAATTATAATATGGTTTTAGATAATATACTTTTAACTAATATTTTTAGGTATTTCAATATATGTTTTGATAATATTATACTACTTTCGGCTTTCATTTGAAAACGATCATCTAATCAGTAGATACTTTGATTTTCTTTTGCCCTCTATTAGTAAAGATAACTATTGAATTTGAGAATGAAACTCTACAAAACAAAATATATAGTGAGAAACTATTTAAGATATTTAAAACAATTTGCGATAAATGAAAAATACTACTATATCTTATCAGTTTACATATATGACATACACATTACACATATGGGACGCAGATACACTTTACTCGTAGCCATGCCTATATATGGTACATTTAGGATTTATGAAACCTGAGTGATAACTGGGGGATTACTTAGACCTCCAACACCATCCTATGCATCTCTTAATTTGCTTACCAATCAAGAGCAGAAAGGCTACTGGTGAGACCAAAATCAGTGTGCTAATCATGATCGTATATCCATATACAGCAACAACTTCAACCGTAGATACAGGTACTGCCACGATAATAGACCGTGTTTTGGGATACAGTATAATTCCTTCTAACATGAACACCACTGTCCATACTAGAATTTTGAACTTAATAGGCCAACTTCTCATTATGTGAGCTATAAACCGCATTGTATGCACCACTAGTAGCAATGACATCATAAAAATCCATATAATTACAACGTACCCAAGGATATTCGTAACTTCACCTGGATTATCTGCCACGGATATTGAGAAAGTAAACGCGGTTGCTGAAATAGCAATCCACATGATCAGCATCAACAACCACATGAGAGTCTTGCGCATAAAAGGCAGTCCACTTATTAGTAGCAGTATGACGCTCAAGGATGAGATGAAACCAATTGTGTTTGAGATCATAAACATTTTATATATGTCTGGATGTTCATATGCTAATATGGAATCCCCTGCTCTGTGGAGGGCTTTGCCAGTGCTATTATCGCCTTTGAAGTTTTCTTGCCAGAAACCACCTGGTGGGGTAAAAGTAGCCTGGAAAGCCATTGTAGCAATAAGGGAAGCGACAACCATAAGAGAATCACGTTGTTTTTCTACCCAAGCAGATTGCTTGTCTAAGTAACTATTTCCATGAGTGATTGGCGCTTCTTCTGTTTTTTTTTGCTCAACGACTCTTTGATGTCCCCCGGCTGAAACATTTGAGTATATTTCTTGTGATTTCCTGGCTTTAGAGTGTTGCAGGCATTGTGAAATGTCTAAGTATTTAGAATCTCGTCTTGTTTGCGCCAATATGTCTAATGGTGTGAATCCACTGGAGTTCACTGCACTTACGTCGATATGGGTTTTGGAAACCAAGTACTGTATGATCTGCATTAAGAAATTGCTGAGATTTAACTCATACAAACGAAGGCATGAATTACTTGTTTTGTTTATCTTATTATGTTCTAAGGTAGATGCGAGTGTTACCTCCACTTGTTTGTCAACCATTGCGAGATGTAATATTGAGTTGCCATTATCATCTCTAGTATTCACAAATTCTTCTTCACTCATGGCCTCGACCAGACACATCAAAGCTTCCAGCTGATGGTATTGCACACACAAGTGCAACACATTCTCTCCTTGATGTATTCTCACTTTCGAACGAGCTGCATCGGGATGAATCCCCACCAACATTTTCAACACATCCACCTTACCTTTCATGGCAGCTACATGAATGGGGTTACGTCCATCTCCATCATAAGCGATGCACATCTCAGGTTTTACAGACGCCAAAATCTTGACAATTTCTATATATCCTTTTGCAGATGCCAAATGGAGGGCTGAAGATCTTCGATAATCGACTTCTCCAGCTAGTTCAGGCTTCCGCCTCACTAGCTCGGAGCAGAATTCCAAGTGGCCAAGCATTGCTGCTATATGTAAAGGGGTTTCATCATAGAAAGTGACTATGCACCTGTCAAGAATAAGTGCATCTTGTTCAAGCAAATGAAGCAAAGTTGCAGAGTTCCCCTCTACAGCTGCTTCATGTAGTTTCTTCACCATTTGCTCCATCTATTTTAACACCTTTTTTCTCTTCTTTCTTCTCTATGTTTTGAATTAACGAAGCATGATACAATATATAACATATATATATATGAAGACAATAGTATGTGAATTACGTAGGAAGAAGGAAAATTCAAGAGCAAATGTAATCAGATCAGTAGAAATGTATGTTGGATTGTTGAAGTTACATAGAAAGAAGAAGGAAATTCAAGAGCCAGTCTAATCAGTATAACTGTATAAGCGTATGTATGTTGGGTTGTTGACCATTTCAATATGTTAACATTAAAGCTGCAACTCTTCATGAGAATCCATTTTTCCGCGTTCTTTTAGTCTCATGGCGTTTATCACCTGAGCTAAATAGCAAGTAAACATATCAAAATCGATGGAGGAGATGCTCAACTTCGTCAAGACGTTGCACAATGTATACATTTGCACTTACTTGTATCTCTACGACTGTCACTAAAGAAATCTGCATTTCTTTAGGCATGAATAATTTCTTTTTCAGTTGATTCACCATTATTGTCAAATGACTTTCGTGAAGAAAATTGCAGATACATACATTAAAGCAAGAAATGTAATTGAGACAACTCAACAATGATATGATATTTGCATTATTGACTTACTGCTATTCTCCAAATATTTCAACAGGTCTCAAAAGTAATTATATCCCTTCTGCATTTTCATGAGTAACTGCCCGATCCTCTGTCGGATGGTATACATTGTTCACCAGGCTACGTGCGTTCTCCAAAAAAATTACTCCCTCTATTTTACTATACTTGATTGTTCATAAATTTTTTATTTTTTCAAAATACTTGATTGTTTATAGGTTCAATGCAACTTTAAAGTTATTTTTTCCTTTTTACCCCTTTAATAAAGTAATAGTACTTCAAAATACTTTTTACTTTTTGAGGACATATTAATATACTATTTACTTTCCTTAATAAAATTATTTTTGTCCAAACAATTGAATAGAGTGAAACAGAACGAGTACAATGATTCAAAAAGTACAGGGTAGGCAAACATATAGGTCCAGTGATCACTTCAACCACTTTCATTTTGTTTCCTCAACTACGATTTAAAAATTATGAGGTGTGTCATTAAACATATAAATTTGATTCTTAGATATGAAAAGGAAAATAGGTTTTAGAATATTATATTTTAATATATTCTTAAATAATACTCCCTCCGTTTCTTTTTATTTGATTGTTTAGAGCCTTTTTTTTGTTTCAAAATACTTGATTGTTTACAATTTCAATGTAACTTTTTACAATTCCAATGCACCTTTTTACAACTCCAATGCACCTTTTTACAATTCCAATGCACTTTTTTACAATCCCAATGGAATTTTTCACAATCTCTTAATAAAGTACTTTTTCCCCAAACAATCAAATAAAAAGAAACGGAGGGAGTAGTAATATGTTACTTTCGGCTTTCATTTGAAAATGATCGCCTAACGGTTACATACTTCGTTTTCTTTTACCATCTATTTATAAGGATAACTATTACATTTGTGATGGATTAGTCGAGCGGATGGGCGTTAGATGAGCGGGTAAAATCCGAGTTCTTGTTCACGACAGGCTTGCATTTAATTGCACATGGTAAAAATGTAACCTCCCTCCCGCCAAACAAAATTCAGTTATTTTGATTCTTGATATGGCCAAGGCCACCCAAGCAGTGGAGAAGAAGCTCCTCCGCCTCCTCCACGGCAGTGAAACCCGAACACGTCTCCGTGAAATCCACGGGCATTTCCTTCGCCACCACCTCCACCACTCCAACCAGCTCCTCTCCCACTTCATTTCCGTTTGCGCCTCCCTCAACAAGCTCCCTTACGCCACCCTCCTCTTCAACCACTTCCCAAATCCCAACATCTTCCTCTTCAACTCAATCATCAAAGCCCACTCTCTTCGCGCGCCTTTCGAGAAATCTGTTAAATTGTTTTCTTTGATGAGAAATCGGGGTATCTGGCCCGATGAATTCACCCTTTCTCCTTTAGTCAAAGCGTGTACTAACCTTGGGGACCTTAGATTGGGTCAGAGTGTTCACAAGCATGTGATGCTTCTTGGGTTTTCGAGATTTGGGTGTATGAGAGTCTCTCTTGTTGAGTTGTATTGCGAGTGTGGGAAGATGGATGATGCACGAAGGATATTCGATGAAATGTATCACAGGGATGTGATCGTTTGGAACTTGATGATTCATGGGTATTGCAGGAGTCGGGATATGGAAATGGGGTATTGTTTGTTTAGGAAAATGGGTGAGAGGACTGTTGTTTCTTGGAATACGATGACTTCAGGATTAGCTTTAGGAGGGAGGGATAAGGAAGCGTTGGGTCTTTTCAGTGAGATGTGTGATGAAGGATTTGAGCCGGATGAAGCTAGCTTAGTGACAATATTGCCAGTTTGTGCCCGATTGGGTGAAATTGAAATTGGGAGGTGGATTCATTCCTATGTTAAGTCGAAAGAGCTTTACCGGAGTTTTGTGTCCATTGGAAATGCATTAGTCGATTTCTACTGCAAAAGTGGGGATCTTGAGAATGCATTTGCAGTTTTTCAGGACATGCCTAAGAAAAATGTGATTACTTGGAATGCTATGATATCAGGTCTGGCATTTAACGGAGAGGGTGAGCGTGGGGTTAATTTATTTGAAGAGATGGTAAGAGGGGGCATGACTCCAAATGAGTCAACATTTGTGGGAGTGTTAGCATGTTGCGCTCATGCAGGTTTGGTACAAAAGGGCCGTGCATATTTTGCTTCAATGAGTGCTGATTACCATTTGAAGGTCCAACTTGAGCACTATGGATGTATGGTTGATATTCTGGGGCGTAATGCATGTGTCAGAGAGGCCTTTGATTTAATCGTAACCATGCCCATGAAGCCAAACGCTGCTCTTTGGGGTGCATTGCTTAGTGCCTGCCGTACTCACGGTGACATTGATCTTGCCGAATATGCAGCTAAACAACTTGTAGTTGTCGAGCCATGGAATTCGGGGAATTATGTTCTGTTATCTAATATATATGCAGAAAAAGGAAGATGGGATGAAGTGGAGAAATTGAGAATTTTAATGAAGGGGACTAAAAAAAATGCTGGACAGAGCTTGGTTAGATAATGATTTAGCATAATTTTAACTTCAGTTTATACAATTCTGAGCTTTTAATATCGAAATGGTCGTTGATGGTGAGCATGTCAAAGCTTTTTTGAGCACTCAGTAGTTCAGTGCAGCAGCAGCAATTTCATGAGATTTTGGGGATTTCTGTAGTTTATTGCTTTGCAGTTTATGACTGTTGTTGGATATGGCATGGAGACCAGTATATGGACAAGAAGGCCACAAAGACAATACAACGAGGTAGAGAGCAGGGAAGTGTAATGAAGTACTATTTGCTGTATTGCTTTGTCGCTTACCATAAAGAACTGATTACGTAAAGTATTTTAACCTATGGAGTATAGGACTACACAGATTCAAGTTTCTAATTTACCAGAAACTGACATTGTAATTGTTACATTCTAACCATTTTCCCTTCGTTTCGGCGCACTGGAATAGATGGCATGCTCATTAGGGTCAAAAATCAATATGTTCATTAGGGCAAAATCGAAGCTGATGGAGGATTCAGCAACTCTGGTACTATGTTACGGAGTGTGGCCTTCTCCCTGATTATAAAAGACTTCTGCATTGAAGAGTCTCCTACCAAAAGTATCTTAACATGGCACTTCTCATATGTCCGGGGAACTGAAATAGTTATCTTTGGCCTTGGGAGACCTTGCAGTTGCTTGTTTTTTCCATGGCTCGATAGCATTGTAATAGAGGGGAAGGTGGGAAGCAGTCGTTAACCCTCAAATTTTGAAAAAGTACGTTAAAAAAGTAGTGTCGTTTAGTGTTTACCATTCATTTATTCTAAAATTAAGTTGTTCACCCTCCATAAGTCACTTCGTCTTCCCAAGTAGTTCACTGCTTGAGCAAATAGTTTTTCGGCTTTGCTTTGAATATATTTGCTGGTTGAGGGAACAACAATCAAGAATTCAAGATGCTAAAATACTATTGAGGGTTGATCAGTGTAGTGGAGCAGGAGAGCCAGTTTTGCAGTCTATATTGTGAGAAGTAAAGAATTAAACAAAAGAACTGAGAAGGTGAAGGAGACAAGGACTGAAAAACAAACCAAAAATCATAACCCATGGAGATGCGGGGTATCGATCCCCGTACCTCTCGCATGCTAAGCGAGCGCTCTACCATCTGAGCTACATCCCCTTGTCTGTTTATTGAATACATCAGTTATTATATATACGTGCCATTTCTTGTAGAACTAAAATAAATTCATTAGAAAAATAAAACATTCAATTTAAATGACTTCGAAAGATTAATATTTAGTTGACATGTTTTATGGTTAAAGTGGGTTTAATAGATACCATAACGTCTGGGGATATAACTCAACTGGTAAAGAACTAGAGTATAAAGTGCTTGCAGTCTCGCATCTTCATGCAAAGTGTTTCAAAGTGATAAAATGCAAGCTTTAGTCCCCTGATCAGATGGGACATAACATTATAAATATGAAATACAAAAACTAATAACTAAAATAAGCATTTAATATTACATCACTTATTATAAAAAAAAAAGCATTTAATAATAACAATTGAAAGAGTCTTGATTGAGGGTAAAATCATAGTTTCACTCATACGGAGTAATAACAATACAAGCGAAAAAGGAAAGGACAAGATAATGTTTGTAAGCAGGTGGAAGATTTGGAGATGAGAAAGGTGGTGTATGAAGAGCCACTTGCAACATAATTGAACCCATTCTCATAGTTAGAGAACCAAAAAACCAACAACCAATCAAGAATAAGATACTCCCATTTTTATCAATGTATGTTTCTCATTTCACTCTCTTCTTTCTTTGCTTATTTTAAACATATAGTTTAGTATGATATACTACACTAGTGAAGATTCTTGATTTTGTGAAGCCTGTAGCATATAGGGACCTAAGTTTCACTCCTTAATACAATCAATATATAGAGCATTTTTTAAATTCGATCTTCTGTCATTGCAAGGAATCGAACTAAAACCTGTCGCTGCAGTAATATCTCGTCCCCACTAGACTTATTCCAACATCATTAGCACTTCAATGTCAGTATTGTTGAATTGGGTGTCTCCAGTAGTAAATTATTCATTGGACTTTGCTGGAAATTCTTGTTTGTTATTTTCTCAGAAGAAAAAGTTTCAGTTTTTGCCAACCAAAGTAGGATTATATAGAATCTTGGCTTCATCCCAGTTGCCAATATCTATCAAAGATGGCAATTTTACATTACCTAACTGGAGATCCGGTAGAAATGATGCTAGGACTAAAGATCTTAAGTTAAATGATGCATTCTTGTATCTTGAGTACATTGCTGAAAAAGGCCATAAGCCTGATGTACATCATGCTACACAGCTATTGTATGATCTCTGCAAATCGAATAAGCTCCGCAAGGCTGTTAGGGTTATGGAGATGATGCTCAGTTCTGGCTGCAACCCTGATGCAGCTTCATGTACTTTCCTAGTGACTCATTTGTGTAGGAGAGGCAATGTTGGTCATGCTATGCAGTTGGTTGAGAAACTGGAGGATATTAGATATCCAATTAATACTGTGACGTATAATTCTCTTGTCAGGGGGCTCTGTATGCGCGGGAATTTGAATCAGTGCCTGCAGTTTGTAGATAAGTTAATGAGTAAAGGGTTGGCTCCTAATGCATATACGTATTCGATCTTACTTGAGGCAGCATATAAAGAAAAAGGGGTGGATGAATCTCTGAGGTTGTTAGATGAGATAATTGACAAAGGCGGGAGGCCTAATTTGGTGAGTTATAATGTTGTGCTGACAGGACTATGTAAGGAAAATAGAGTAGATGAGGCTATTCACCTATTTAGAAATTTACCTTCTAAGGGCTTTAATCCGAATGTTGTGAGCTACAATATCTTGTTGAAGAGCTTGTGCTATGATGGTAGATGGGACGAAGCATATCAGCTTCTTGCAGAGATGGTTGGTGATGATCGTTCACCCACAGTCGTGACCTACAACATATTAATTGCTTCATTATCTTTTCATGATCAGACTGACCATGCCCTTGAGGTTTTAAATGAGATGTACGGAGGTGGACAGTTCCAGCCAACAGCTGCCAGCTACAATCCTATAATTGCTAGTTTCTGCAGACAGAGGAAGGTAGATGATGTAATCAAGTGCCTTGATCAAATGACTTACCGTCAATGTGATGTGAATGAAGGAACATATAACGCCATTGCTCAGTTGTGCGAGGAGGGGATGGTACAAGAGGCATTCTCGATCATTCAGAGCTTGAGGGATAAGCATAATACTTCATCCCAGGATTTCTTCAAGTCTGTCATATCAAGCTTGTGTAGGAAAGGGAACACTCTTCCTGCGTTCCAGTTTTTATACATGATGACAATGCATGGATTTTCTCCGGACTCGTACACCTATTCTTCTTTGATTCGTGGCTTATGCTTAGAGGGAATGCTGAATGGTGCCATGGATGTACTGCGAATAATGGAAGAAAATGGCTATAAGCCGGATATTGACAACTTCAACGCGCTTGTGCTTGGGTTATGCAAGTCTAGGAGGACGGATTTGTCACTGGAAGTTTTCGAAATGATGATCCAAAGAGATTTAATGCCTAATGAGAATACGTATGCCATTATAGTTGAAGGACTGGTTCATGAAGGAGACAAAGAAGTGGCGTCTGCAATCTTGAATGAGTTACATCTGAGGCGAGTCATTACACGAAACACAGCAGATAGGCTCATCATGCAATTTGAATTAGAAAGCCGATAACCAATACTGTAAGCAACAAAGAAGAACTGCCAGATTTGGTAGACTATTTCCAAATCAGCAAGAATATTGTATGTTCCTGAGTAAATAAAGAAGATAGCCAGCCTCTTTCAACTTTGACTAAAAAGTGCATCTACCAATTCTCATGTCGCCTCAAATTGTGATCGTTACTCCTAATAACATTCAGATTGTTTAAGCTCAATAATTCTTGAAGGATAAATATCTCGTACAAACTCGAATCTGCATTACAAACTTGCATTGATACTAATACACCTTAGACAACAATATAGAAGCTACTCATGATCCATATGAATAATTTGATGGACATTATGATGAAGTAGCGTGGTGTACTAAGTGTCGATTCTGTTGATTCCTTGTCCAGGTGCATTAAAGCAGGGAGACTCTGTGATTTTACCATTTGCAGATTCCGTGAGTGCAAATCTCAGCTCCTCAGATGGTCTCCAATGTCTCTTCCGCTGATTAATGAACCAATTGTTTATCTGGTTTGGGTCTAAGCCACTCACTTCTGATAACTTCATCTTCTCTTCTTCCTGCATCCATCAGTCATTTTATGAGCAGCCATATGCGTCCGACTAATTACAGTCGAATTGCGTTAGTTTCTTAGTGATTGTGTTTGCTAGGTAACTTGCTCATTTGATCCAACCTAGTAGGACCGTAGAGTTGTTATCGAGCCAAGTCAGTCCGGGTTTCGCTATACCAGGACCAATAAAAAACTCAAATGGCCTGGCAGAAACTCAGCTCGGTATTGATTTTGGTCCGACTCGACTCATGATCGAAAGGAACCAAATGCTAGAATTGACTGGAACCGAACTACTTGCGGTCCCGGTGTACCCATCCGATTCAGAGTCCATGTTTTCAACCGTAATCAGAAAACGAAACTATTTTCGCCGGGCCATCGGGCCAGGTTCCCAAGCAGAGTTCGGTCGGAGTCACGAGTAGAGCTATACACGAGCCGAGCCAAGCCCAAGCTCAAGAATTTTTGGCTCGGCTCATCACTAAACGAGATTTATGCTCGGCTTGGCGAGCTTTCACCGAGCCGAGCTTCGAGCTAGCTCACTTAACTCATTTCGAAATTTGAAGTTTAATTTAATTGACAAAAAATTATTTTACATAAACAATTAATAATATTATTAACATGTAACAATATAAATAGAAACATTAAATTGACATTAATCATAATAATTGAAATGACTAAAAAAATATAATGTAACTAATTTTATTAAAAAATAATATTAACATATGCACCATCAAGCTACCAAGCCGGCTTCCCGAGCTAGCTCGCCGAGCTGACGAGCCAGGAACCCGGCTCGTAGTTTAGCTCATTTTATTACGAGTCGAGCTTCGAGACTCGGCTTCCCGAGCCGAGCCGAGCGAGCTAGCTCGGAAAGCTCGGCTCATGCATATCACTAGTCACGAGTAACCAGGCTTGCCAACAGCTCTACCTAGGAGAAGATGAAGTTTAATGCTAGACAATTATACTACGACTGATTTTGTTCCCAAAAGTGAGACAAATATTGCAGATTTATCTCTAAATATGACAAAATGTTACACATTCACGCATGTTTTTTTTAACATCCAAAATAGAGATTAATGCGCAACATTTGACAAGTTCAGATACCATATTACAACATACGTGCCACTTTTATGCATGGAGAGCATCACATTCAGCTTGGTATAATCACCTGATATAAGACATGTCTTACCTTTTCTTTATTTATCACATAACTATATTTTAAGATAACACAAGTTCTTCGAGAGTTAATTGCAGATATGGTCATGATAAGTTCGTCCAAGTTGTATTTCGATCATGGTAACTGGTAGTGTATTACATTTGGTTGCCGAAGGTTTACACATGAGTGTACTTTGATCCGAGTAATGACAAATGTTGCATATTTGTACATAATTTTTTCAAGATTTAATTATCGATTTGGTCTTAAAGAAAGGACGATACTCCCGTCCCAGTTGTACAATTATCTTTTCTAACGTTCAAAATAGAACCAAATATGCAACATCGGTTACTTCTATGACGCCATATGTAATATTTGTCCACATTTAAGGACTAAATATGCTGGTGTGTCAGTAACTCGAACTAAATTATAGCTTCCCAGTACTCAGTGAGACCATATTTGCAAGCAAGTTGGTTAATTGAATTTAAATTATTAAAATTACCGTGGGATATGGCCATCTACAGTGGGCGTTCCACCAGTCCATCAACGTGAGTTTAGCGTGGTTGGGAAGTTTCCCTTTCTTCCTTTCTTTCATGAACTCCTTCCGCAAACTGCTAAGATATCCACTGTATTTGTTCAGAAGCTTCCTTTTCAAATCACAAGACTCCTGCCTCTCACTTACGTCATCTCCACATCTTAAAGTTTCATCTGATAATAAAAGAGGATTATCCAAATATGAGTAATAGATTTGTCGTGTATGTGACGGAACTTAAAAGAGATGATGAAACCGGGGCTCCTTAATTTTAAGGTTTTAGAATAATTTATACAATTATAATTGACCGGCTCCCTCATCAACAGTAATTTTTCTCGTGCATTTTGATCGCTTCTATCTCATTAAGTTGAAGACACGTAATTAGATTGTGATAATTAAAAATTAACTTTTATTCTTCTCGATTAGAAAAGAACATTAGTCCCATGTATTCATGTAAAGTCACACGAGAATAGTTTTACAAAAACATGTAAGGGTGGACAAGTTGGTTGGAATAGGTGCGGCAACCTTATGACCGCAAGATCATGAGTTCGATTCCCCTGTCAATACTCTATTGGTCTAACTTGTCACACATGACTTATTACGATAACCTTAGATCTACCTAGTGCGTATCCTACGAATACTATCTGTAAGTCCTCCGTTACAAAAACATGTAGAGTAGGATTGAGTCGAGTCACATTAGATACTTTCGAAAAAATAATAAAATGCACGATTGAAACTATGGCAGATAAAATTTGCTTTCTAATAAAATCTGTTAAAATACAATATATCAACATATTGTTATTAAAACAACAAATAAAAATGTATTTGAATTAAAAAATTAACTAATATTAAAATTTGAACTTAATGATGTTTTTATAAATAGGAGTATGACCTTTCCATGAAATAACATGTAAAGATAAAAAAGTAGCGGCAAACCTGCATGATGAGAGGTGGTGAGAATTGGCGATAGGCTTTCTTTACAAAGAGTTGTAAGCTGAGACTCCATCTGGTTAAAGAAAGACGAAGTTTCATCGAAAGGCTTTGAGATATCTTCCCTCAACCTATGCAATACTTTACAGTATGATTCCTGTTTACATATTTATACCAATAAAAAGATAATATAACCAACATCAATTTTTCATATAAACTATCATAATCACTGCAACATACCGTTGTAATTGTTAGGTAGAATTGTTGAAATAATCACAATAAATATAATTCGTTGTAGGCATATAATTTGGTCTTAATAGTGACGTCGTAATAAAATGGTCTTAATATAATAATTATAATAATTATAAGACGGTTGACAGTTTGATCCCTAAATTATCTGAACTGCCATTGATAACTAAGGATCGACCCAAAATTGTATGGTATTTTGGGCTCCAAATGTAAGTTTAACAAGCTTAATTATATACTTTAATTTTTATTAACATCTTCATTAATTTAGCTCCCTATTTTTTAATACCAAATTAATTAATGAAGATTTAGAACAACATATACTACAATTTAGCTCGTTAAACTTACATTTGAGAACTTGATATATTGTCTCCTACCTTACTTCCATGAAGTTACCGGATAGCAAATTAAATCACGAGCATACTTGATATCGCCAAACATTGATATTAATATTCATTGCATTTCTAAAGAATCCATCAACTTGTTAAAAAATGCCAAGTGTTTGAATGAAATGGGAAAAAGGGAGATACATTCGGGGCTATGAAAAAAATTATTTTTGAAGGAAAATGGAGTATTTTGCACATTTGCCAAAGGAATTGGAGGAATATGTAGGTGAGGAATAAGTAGATTATTTTAAAATTTCAATTTGGCCCTAACATCACACAATTTTATACTCCCTCCGTCCTAAAAGATTGATACATTTTAGGGACGGAGGGAGTATTTGATTGTTAATCAATCGCAGATTGGTTAATTAGTTTAGGGATTAAATTATCACCCGCCTAATAACTAGTGGAACTATTTAGTTACATTATTACTATCAAGAATAAAATTTTATCAGAATTACACTTACTAGGACTATTTCGAAAATTATCGCTTATTGTAAATGTATAATATCATAAATATTACAATAAAGTAGGTAAACAATGATTAATGAAATAGCACTTAAAATTTATAATGACACTTAAGTAATGGGGTAATATTTTATTGACCATTAATTTAGTGAAGAGCAACTTAAGTTACAGTCTGCGTGAGTTATGTCACTAGAAAACACTTAAAATGTTACCTAAAGTAATTTGTTTTATTCTTTATGTTCTACGTTGACAAATAGTTATCAAAACAAGCTAAAAATTACTCATTTGTTCTAAATAGTGGAATCAAATTAAAATTTAATCTCATATGTAATTACTGTTGTGTACTTACTGTAAGAAATAACACTATTATTATATTAGGATCTTTACACTCTAAATTATATACACTATGATCGATAATAATACAAGGACATACCTTGATCCATGATGAGAGTTTGATGAAGATCACTTAACTAAGCCTCTTCCTTTTCTCTCCTCTACTCTATCTTTTATTTGTATTTTTAGATGGTGTCTTACAATGATGCATAGGTCCCCTTTATATAGTAGTAGTTATCAAACCAAAGGTCTAATACTACTAATGATCACCCTAAATGCATCTTTAATGAGTGAGATGAGAGGGCTAGAAGTTATGCCCCTAATTATAATCTTTAATGTATAATAACCATCACATTAAACCTTAATATTATAATTAGACTTTAATATTACATGGACCATAAAATATTATTTATTAGAAATAATCTAACAATCTCCCACTTGGTCCATGTATTATTTGATGATTCAAAAAATAACCATAAGTGTACAGCTTTCAATGAATCAACATTTTCAATTCTATAATATGAAATAAACCAACTGGATCATGGCGGTCACAAGTCATACAAGCGACATGATTCCTTCCATGTATCACAAGTCAATCTAATTCAAAATCCTTTTATTGTGAAGAACTTTAAATCACAACTTTTATGGAGATTACTTTGTTGTCTCATCATAACAATCCATGTACATAACTATAATATGGACAACATTTTATGAAGCAAAAACATAACCTTTATTGAATTTACAAGGGTCAACTTTTATATGAGCAAAACCGTTCATACATATGTATAATATTCATTTTCGGTTAACAAGGTTTTCCTATAATACCCATCCTTTCTACATGGCCAATGTAAGTCATGGGTGGTAATCCTTTAGTTAACAGATCAGATACCATTAAGTTTATACAAATATGCTCAATAGACACCTTCTGTTTTTGCACTTATTCTTTGACAGATAGGTACTTTAAATCCATATGTTTTGCACCTTTCGAGTACCTGTCATATTTAGAGAAGAAGACTGTTACGGAATTATCACAATAAATTCTTAACGGCTTGGCTATAGTGTCGACAATTCCAAGTCTTAAGATAAAGTTCCGCAACCATGGAGCATGAATTGTTGCATCAAATCATGCAACAAATTCGGCCTCCATTGTGAAAGTAGCAATGACCGACTGCTTCCCACTTTCCATGATATAACTCCCCTAACTATTATTAGGAATGTCTACCCAAATGTAGACTTTCTTGAGTCCAAACATCTAACATAGTCTGAATCCGTATAAGTAAGCATGTAGTTCTTGGTGCTTTGTAAAACCTAAGGACTGTTTTTGGAGCTTTCCAGTGGCCCATTCTGGGATTACTTTGATATCGTCCAAGCATACCAACAACAAAATTGATACCTGGATGAGTACATGTCTGAGCATACATCAGACTCCCAACCACTAATGCATATGGAATATCTTCCATCTCTTTTCGTTCCAAATCCTTTTTTTTTTTTAGGACATTGGAACAAACCGAACTTGTCCCCTTTCTGAATGGGAACAATTTCGGAAGAGCACTTTTCCATTCTAAACCTCATCCAAAACTTTATTGATGTAAACATTCTGTTATAGGCCTAATATTCCTTGGGATATGTCATGGAATATTTCAATGCCAATCACATATGATGCTTCACCCAAGTCTTTCATATGAAAGTTACTAGAAAGGAATTTCTTTACATCATGTAACAAATCAAGATCATTAGCAGCAAGAACAATGTCATCAATATATAAGACTAAAATGAGAAGCTTACTCCCACTGACCTTCATGAAGATACACTTGTCCACGGTGTTCTCTTCAAACCCATATGATGTGATGGTATTTTTAAACTTTAGATACCATTGTCGAGAAACTTGTTTTAGTCCATATATTGACCTCTTTAGCTTACACACGAACTGTTCTTTTTCAACGGTTACAAAACCATCTGGTTGATCCATATAAACTTCTTCCTCTAAGTCTCCATTCAAAAAGGCAGTTTTCACATCCATTTGGTGAAGCTCTAGGTCATAATGCCACCAAAACCAAAATAATTCTTAAAGAATCCTTCTTAGAAACTGGAGAGAAGGTTTCTTTATAGTCAATACCTTCTTTTTGAGTGAAACCTTTAGCAACAAGTCTGATTTTGAAAGTTAGAATGTTGCCATTAGAGTCTCGTTTGATCTTGAAGATCCATTTACATCCGACTCGTTTTGAACATTTAGGCAACTAAACTAAGTCCCAAACTTTGTCGTCATCCATTGATTTCAACTCTTCTTTCATGGCATTGAACCACTATTCTGAATTATCACATTCCATGGCTTGATTGAAAGAAGCTGGTTCTATATTAACACTTAAATCACATTCATGTTCAAGTGTATAAACCACATAATCATCTGAAATAGCTGGTCTTTTATGTCTTGAAGACTTCCTTAATGCTATTTCTTGTAGTTCATTTGATACTTGTACATGTGTGATGTCATTGATAGGGTCAATATTGATATGATCATTGTGTGAGCCACTATTTTGAGGAGACACACTTTGATGAGAAACACTAGACGTGATATCTCCCACTTGTTTCTCTTCAAAATTAACCGTTTGTGGTTCCTCACTCCCACTGACATGACCATTCTCAATAAACCGTGCATTACCAGTTTCAACTATTCTCGTACTATGGTTAGGACAATAGAATATGTACATCTTTGACTTTTCTGAATACGCGATTAAATTACCAGAGATGGTTCTTAAATCGAGTTTCGTCTCATGTGGGTTATATATTCTTACTTCTGCTTGGCAACCCCATGCACATGTATGCTTTAAACTAGGTTTTCTATTTGTCCATAATTCATAAGGGGTCTTATGAACGGCCTTACTAGAAACCCTCTTAAGCAAATATGCAACAGTCGTTAAGAATAAGTCCACAAAGATAAAGGTACATTACTATTACTCAACATACTTCTAACTACTTCTATAAGAGTACGATTCCACCTTTCAGCTACACCATTTTGTTGTGGTGTGCCAGGCATAGTGTATTTAGCACATATGCCTTGACTTTCAAGAAACTTTTCAAATGGACCAGGACATTGTCCATTTTCATTGTATTTACCATAATATTCACCACCTCTATCTGATCTCACAACCTTTACTTTTGTATCTAATTGCCTTTCTACCTCGTTAATAAACACCTCAAGGTGTTTACTGATTGAGACTTTTTATGCAAAAGATATACATATCCATAACGTGAATAATCATCAATAAAGGTAATGAAATACTTTTCCCCGCTCTATGATGGGGCTTCAAATGGACCACAAATATCTGTGTGTATCAATTTAAGAAGTTTTGTGCTTTTTTATGGCAGCTTTCTTTGTAGTGTGTTTAGTTTGTTTGCCTTTAATACAATCAACACATACATTTAAGTTTGTAAAATCTAATTGAGGAAGGATTTCACTTTTAACCAACCTCAACATCCTTTCTTTGGATATATGACCCAGTCTTTGATGCCATAAGAAAGCAGAGTTATCATCCAGTGCACTACGTTTACTACCAACAACATGTTCAATATTAAACAAAGACTCCACAAATTCATTATCAAGATTGAAACGATACAAACCATCCATTAATGTACCACAACCATAATAGTACTTATTCTTAAACAAGGAAAATGTACAATTTTCATACTTGACATTAAACATATACTCATCCAACTCCCAACGGAAACAAGATTCCTAGCATAATCAGGAAGATAAAGACACTTTTCTAGATCTAGATGACGACTAGTCTCTAAGATCAATCTATAAGTCTGATTCCTTCAATATATGCTTTCATCTTGTTCCCATGAACAAATATTTTTAGTTCCCCTTATGAGTTGGATCGAAAGGAATCTTTGTATAACATGAGAAACATGAGTAGTTGCACTAGAATCTAACCACCAGGTATTACTAGGAACTTCAATAAGTTTTGATTCAAAACAAACGGAAACAAAGTAAGTACCTTTCTTTTTTGAACCATTCCTTTCTTTTCTGACAATCCTTCTTCAAGTGTCCAATCTTCTTACAGAAAAAACACCTAATCTCCTTTCCGACTTTGTCATTATTAGCCTTTATTGAGATTTTATCATTCTTGAGTCATTGTCTTTCCTTTTGTTCTTTTTCCCTGATTTAGTCTTGCTGCTAGAAGCTCCTTCATGGACAGTGAGATGAATTGAGTGGTCTTTTATTTTCTTCAGCCTCCCTTCCTCTTGAACCAACACGGCTTTGATTTCTTGAAAGTTCCATTTTTCCTTTAGAGTATTATAGTGTACTTGGAACTGACCAAATTCAGGAGGAAGAGAGTTGATGGTGAATGGAACAAAAAATGTCTCACTCAATTCCATGCCCATTGTCCTCAACTTTGCTGCTTTGTTAGACATGCTAGTTACATGATTATGAATGAGTTTAGACCAATCAAATTTAGTAGTCGCTAACTCACTCATGAAACTTTTCATTTTGGACTTATCAGTAATGTCCGATTGAGAGCCCTCTATAAGTTTCATGAGAAATTTCCTTCAAACTTATATATTAATAGTTTGAGTTACTATGATGGATTCAAAAAAAAACTTTAATAACATATATAAGTTCACCTTTGGGTGATCCTTAAACATGTAAATTTGAACGTTAATCATATGCATAAATACATGTACGTATAATGGTTAATGACTCCAAAAGTACATGTTAAACATCTCTTATAATTATGTATACTTGATAAAATGTCTAATTAATTTCTATAGCTAGGCCACTTTGGTGACTAACAAGCTTGAACATATTAGACATTTAAACAATAATAACAATAGTAAGATATAATGTCTATGTAATAATTTGGCCACTTTGGTGACTAATAATCAATTTAAAATAGACAACTTTAATAATATCTTAAAAGATTATTATTCAATAACATGAGATAATCATCTATTTAGTAATTTATCTTGGCCACTTTGGTGACTAACAAGCATTATAAAAATAGATAATTTACTGTAATATCTCAAAGTTTTTGTAACCTATAATTGAGATAAAATATTAATTTAGTCATTTAGCTAGGCCACTTTGGTGACTAACAAGCACTTAAAACTAAATTAGTATTATAAACTATCATATCTCAAGATTTCGTAACATTTAGTTGAGATGAAACATCAATTTACTCATTTAGCTCGGCCACTTTGGTGACTAACAAGCACTTGAAAAGTAAATAGATATTATTGATTATCATATCTCAAATTTGCACAATTTATATAATAGGAGATAAAATATCTATTTAACAATTTAGCTAGGCCACTTTGGTGACTAACAAGCTTTCTTAATAATAGATATTTTTCATTATCTCCAAATATGTGCAAGGCAAATTTAATACGTTTACATATTTCTTTTCCCATCATATATCAAAATCATGATACTCATTATAAAAGAAATTATAATATTTTAAAATTTGCACAATTTATATAATAGGAGATAAAATATCTATTTAACAATTTAGCTAGGCCACTTTGGTGACTAACAAGCTTTTTTAGTAATAGATATTTTTAATTATCTCCAAATATGTGCAAGGCAAATTTAATATGTTTACAAATTTCTTTTCCCATCATATATCAATATCATGATACTCATTATAAAATAAATTATGTAAACAAATAACATGTATGTATAAATATAACATTACACATTTATCAAACAATTGACAATCCAATATAGCTTTTATGTCATATAATACAATAACCCTTAATATACATGATCAAATATTGTCAATTATTGTGATGAATATTTAAGCGAAATAATATAATATTATAATGGAAAATTAACAATACATCCATTTATATATTTCATATTCATAGCGGAAGCAATAAAACACATTTAGCAATTCATTTAGGCTAAATAACAATTCATGTAATAATCAAGAGTGTTCAACCATGCTCATGATACCAATTGTAAGAAATAACACTATTATTATATTAGGATCTTTACACTCTAAATTATATACACTATGATCGATAATAATACAAGGACATACCTTGATCCATGATGAGAGTTTGATGAAGATCACTTAACTAAGCCTCTTCCTTTTCTCTCCTCTACTCTATCTTTTATTTGTATTTTTAGATGGTGTCTTACAATGATGCATAGGTCCCCTTTATATAGTAGTAGTTATCAAACCAAAGGTCTAATACTACTAATGATCACCCTAAATGCATCTTTAATGAGTGAGATGAGAGGGCTAGAAGTTATGCCCCTAATTATAATCTTTAATGTATAATAACCATCACATTAAACCTTAATATTATAATTAGACTTTAATATTACATGGACCATAAAATATTATTTATTAGAAATAATCTAACACTTACATGCTAGTCTTGAAAGGTTATGAACTCAAATATGTTTAGTCTTTATATTAAATAACTTGAGCTTCATTCTCATTCAAAATTTGACAATTCATCATTAATTAGGGATCATATATATTGCAACACTTTTATATTCTTAGAGTTCAGATCTGTCTGTAATGGTGTAATAATTTGAGATTAAACCGCAATTTGATTTCACTATTTGGCTCTTCGGATCGAGATAGAACCAAATCGACAATTAACCGGAAAGCTTACCACCAGAACATGTAGGAAGATTAATTTTTAATATACCATGAAAATCATAAGTTTTTATCGAATAGTTTAGTAGAGAAAAGACACTTGCTAGATAGCGACCATAGAAGATTCTGATTGGTTCAAAACTTAGGTCATTGTTAATTTACACGTAAAAAAAAATACCATGAAATCATCAAGTTGAGGATCAGCTCCGATCTCAGCCATTTGGTCGCTAGTAGTGAAGCTGCTCTCTTTGCTGCCAATTTCTTCAAGAAAAGAAACCATGTCTGGAGTAGCACCAACCTTAAATGAAATAATAAACACACTTACAACTTACAAGACACAATAAAACCTAGAAGTTAATAAAATACACATGAATAGTAAAAAACACATACAACTGTTACAAGAATAGTAAAAACAATTAATTATAAACCTTTCTGCATTGAATGAAAGCAGAAACTAAGTTAGGATAAAGAGGATGATTTTCTATCTGGGATTTAATAACATCACTCATATCTTCTTCTTCTACTAGTCTTGTAATAACTTCACTTGTTATTCCTACAGCTTCTTGATGAGTTGAACCATGATGATGCTCCGAAATCGCAACGAGATCTTGCCCTTTCAATAATTCTGTAATTATATTGTTATTGTTGTTGAGATTTTTATCTTGGTAATAAGAAGATGATATTGATGAATGAAGAGCATATAATTCATCCATATTGAAAAGAAGGATATATATTAGGGCAATAATTTAGTTTGTGAAGTGTGAAGCAAAATAATTTAATGGAGGTACATATACTGTGTGTAGGAACATGGACAAATAGAAGTTATGTTTGGGAACAGTTGTGATGGAAGTATTTTGGAAAGGAAACTGTGTTGGAATGTGAAAAAAAGTGAAATGAACATGAAAGTTTGGAAGAAGTAAATATTAATGGAATGCACAAAAATTTGGGAAGAAAGAGAGTTGGATAAAATAAAAAACACCTAATAAGTAGAGAGGGTCAAGTCTATTTACAAGGGGTTTTAAGAGAGGTAATTGCTGAAATGGTCCCAGTAAGTGGGTGTCCGTTGCACTTTGATCCCTGTAAGTGGGACCGATGCGCAAATGGTCCCTGATAGTGTGTAACGGGTGCGGAAATGGTCCCCATTTTAACGGATCCGTTAGTTTTTAACGTTTTTGATATTTTGAGTTCATTTTTGGGGCGATTTCATAATTTTGAAGAGTTTTGGGCATTCTGGGTTTTCTTGTAGTTCGAAACTTCAAACGGCCATAACTTTGCGCTCGGGTGTCCGATTGGGATGAACTTTATATCGATTTCATGTATTTTTCGAGACGAATCCAATGGCAGATAAGCAAAGGTGGTCTGGGTGATTTTTTGCCCTCAATAACCCTTTTTATGGCTTAAATGATATTTTTATGATTCCCACTAAATTTTTTAAATCTTTAAAAGATTTTATGATTCCCATTTAATAACATTGTTTTTTTAAGTACTATGATATTACTTTAGAAGCTTACTTGATCACAATTAAGCATACAAAAAGGTGATAGGATAAAAGTAAGGTTAAAATAGATACCATTCTACAAAATCTTGTCATAATTGCTTAACTAAAGCAAAAACAAGTCCCATTAGTTAAGCAACGGTGATTTCGAAGTCTCTATGCTTACTTTTATCTTTTTATCATCCCTATCTAGAGTATTTTAACTAAAAATACTATGTTTTTTCTTTTGATGCTTACTTCTTAGATCCTATTGTAAAAAAATCAATGTTATTGGATGAAACTCATAAATTTTTTAAAGATTTTAAAAAAAGTAGTGTAAATCATAAAAATATCATTTTAAGCCATATAAGGGTTTTTGGTGCTTACTTCTTAGATCTTATTCTAGAAAGGGATTTGTTTTTTGCTTTAGTTAAGCAATTATGACAAGTTTTTGTGGAATGATCTATTTTAACCTTACTTATATCCTACCAACCTTTTGTATGCTTAATTGTGATAAAGTAAGCTTCTAAAGTAATATCATAGTACTTTAAAAAAACAATGTTATTGGATGGGAATCATAAAATCTTTTGAAGATTTAAAAAATGTAGTGTGAATCATAAAAATATCATTTTAAGCCATAAAAAGGGTTTTTGAGGGAAAAAAATGACCCTGACCACCTTTGGTTGTCTGCCATTAGATTCGTCTCGAAAAAATACATGAAATCGGTATAAAATTCATCCCAATCGGACACCTGAGCGCAAAGTTATAACCGTTTGAAGTTTCAAACTACAACACGACCCAGGATGCCCAAAACTCTTCAAAATCATGAAATCACCCCAGAATGACCTTAAAAATATCAAAAACGTTAAAAATTAACGGATCCGTTAAAATAGGGACCATTTCCGCACCAGTTACACACTATCAGGGACCATTTGCGCATCGGTCCCACTTACAGGGACGAAAGTGCAACGGACACCCACTTACTGGGACCATTTCAGCAATTACCTCGGTTTTAAGACAATAATGTATTTTTATTTTTATCGCTAGTAAATATATGTAGTAATGATATGATTTCGATTGCAGTTCTTTTTGTTATGTATGCATAGGTTGCGTTGGTTCGTTTTGAACACTGACTAATTGACTAATACATCCGCATGACTCCATTGATATACAAATATATCGAAAGCATGAAATGTACAGCCGTTATGTATTTTTACCACGCACATATTATGTCTTCGGTTCAACATAGGCTATATATTTTGAGAAAATTTCGAACGCAATATGCCCACCAACTAGGTGTTCCATGCGTCTACTAAGGATCAAATGAAAATAAAATTTTGCCGTGAAAAGCATTGGCAATATAGTTACACAGAAGCGAGTTAATTAGTCGGATGAGAAATATGAGGGGAGGGGAAGAACATATTGATTACTAAATCACTAAATGGTAAATCTACTTTAAATTACTCCCGTTTCATTCATAACCTAATTAATTAGTAAAAATACCATAAGTACTCATTTGCTTATGATAAGTGTAATTATACGAAATAAATTATTACTATGTATATTGATTGAATAATGGATTGTAGTATATCTCTAATACTCCCTCCGTTTTTTTATATGACATTTTAGATTTTTGGTTTGATTCTTTTAGTTGACATTTCACAATTTCAATGTACTTTTGCTTAATATTCTCACTTAAATGATCAATTTACTAATAAAATAGTGACAATCGTTATTAAATTAGTAATAATGCTACAAAAATAAGTTATAACTTTGTCCCAAATATTAGACTTTAAATAGAGAGATTGAATTTTCTCCTCTCCCTATACTGAAACTACCTCAAATACTAGACTTTAAAAGAGAGAGTTTGATTTTATGTTTTTGCCCCAAAAAATTATTTGAATTAGTAATAATTTTAACCCAAACAAGTTATGGAACTGTTTATTTAGGAACTACGCACTTGTGCCACTTAGTATAGTGAGACCAAAGTGTAATAGTGATAGTGACACAATTATTAGGACTATTTCCGCAATTACCTTTCGAGTTATGTACACGGTACAAAAAAATTAATGACGCATAAAAATCATAAAACATACGTTCATCATATTATATTTACACTTTAACACCCAATAACAACTTTCTTAAAATCTTATATTCGAAAGGATAATATAATTTTCTTTACTTTCTCACGTAAACACCCTAGAAATGGTGTGAAAAGTTAAACAAGGATTGAGAAGTTTCATCAGAATAAAGAAGACGAACAATTGAAGCTTTTCCGATTATATTATTACAATGAGGACAAAAGAAAATCCTGTATGTTGTATAACAATCCACAAATGCCCAAATTATCTTCCTTTAATAAGTAATTTGTTACATTTTAATTAGTTCCCTAAGTTCTTTTGAATTTTGGATGAACATAGGCATTAATAATGAATGAAAAGTTATTGCTTTACTTGTAGGATCACTTAACTTAAATTTGTAATCTAGCATGATTTTATATTCAAACAATTTTTATTATGCTTTGAGCATTAATATATACTAGCAATTTGTTTACAATTCAATTTATACAAATTATATTTGTATATAACAATAAGATCGTTTAATTGTTTAGTGCACAACAATACTGATATTAAATTTTATAAAATATAAAACATATTTAATAAATACTATAAGTATTTATTTGTACATTAAAAGATGTAAATTAAATTAATTAGTTTTTTGTGAATATCAGGTATTTATTGTTCATATGAATTTTTAATTAAATAAATGAGGAACTTTAATGTGACATTGTTGAACCTTGGTCATTATATAGAGTATATATAGTATAAGTTACTATATTTTTAGTTCTTGTTTCAACATGGATAGCTATTTTATTTTGGTTAGTTCAAATAGTTCTTTTAGACATGGCTCATTTATGAAAAAATTAAAATTTAAAATGCCCCATAATTCTTTGTGCCTCAAATTATCCCATATGTTACATTTTGTGTCATCTTGCCTCTTAAATTGTAAAATTATCATCTAAATTAGTTTAATAATTAGTGCAAACTTGAAATAATATATTTATTATTATTTTGAATTTTTTTTATTTTTTGGAGGCATTTTTTGAAAACTACCAAAATATGTATGTGTCTCTATTTTGAATAATAACATAATAATTAAACTAAAATTAAATAAAACAATTCTGACACCCTTCATCATCACCCCACCCTTAACGCACAACAAGAAATTCTTCACAATCAATCACTTCTGCTACCCACACCACCTCCTCTTAACTGGCACCACCATCAACCATCTTGCCTCTTCCCCCCGAATATCAACCTTGATATGGTAGTGGATTAACATATCAATATATTTAATAATAACATGTTGCTAATTAATACTACGAACTAATCAATTATTGCTCACTAGAACTCGACTATATATAGGAAAGTTGATAAACAGCCTTGAAATTGCTTAGATAGGAAAAAAAAAATTAGGCGGGTCGGGCTCAAACCGTCAATATCATTCGGAAGCCGAACCAGGTTCCCTCGCCGCCTTCAATTATCATCTGATACCCCCCACCCCCACCCCGGCAGGTTACACTTTTAGGGTTCTTGAGTTTCATTGATGGATTATGGTGAAGCAATTTCATTGAAAGAGTCTATGTGGTTCGACTCTAACATCAATTGGCAATAAAGAGAGTGGTCCAAGATCTTATATATTGACCCGGAAGAACATCAACTTCCGATGTGGGATGTGCATCTTAACACTCATTTACCCCCAACCCCACACACACCACTACCAAACAGGTTACATTTTTAGGGTCCCTAAATTTTGTTGATGAAATATGGCAAGCAACTTTATTTATGTTGAGATAAAAAAAATGGAGGTGTCAAATAGATAACTAGGACAGGAGTAGGCAGTGGGACGTCGATTGGGGAGTAGTGATTAGCAAAACTGTTGGGGGCAGCAGGGTGGTGCGGGTGAATGGGGCCATGGGAGTAGGGGTAGGGATAAAGGTTGATGTTGATAATAATAAAGGTAGGCATATTTGTAACTAATAATTTTTTTATTATTAAAAATAAATATACTATTTTAATTAATTTTTTTTAAAATGTCCTATAAATTAATAAATATGATATGTAAAGTTTATCTTTGTTGTTACATTAATTCAGGTGACAATGTTAAGATTTAGAGGGTCAAATGACATAAAATATAGTATATGGGGCTATTTAAAATTTAATAAAGAATTATGAACACTTTGAAATTTATAACAGTTAGGAGACAGGACAAAAATAAGCCTCTATCTATCAAAATAGTACTCCATATAGTAAGGCTTCTCTTTAAAATTATTTTTACTGTAACAATTTCACATTTTTAAATGGAAATGCAATCTATTTGGACACTCAAAGAATATAGATAGTACAAAAAACCATGCACTTGAAGAAGTACAACACATGTAAAATAAAAGAAACCTTCACTCCTTGAGTAACCGTATGATGTTTGAGAGTTGAGACCATTCATTTTATAGACCAAACATTTTCCGTATTTTACGGATCAAATAAGCCAAACTTGTTTGTTACCCCAAAGGAGAATGTATTCACATTACCTAAGTCTCATTCAATTATGGGAGTTAATCTAATGGCCTAATGAAAAAACTCTTATTAGCGATCAAAAACGCCATCTTGAGCGAAGTCGAATCTAATAATTATTAGCTATGTTTTTATGCTTAGTTAACTAATGAGTGAATAATTAATCTAGAGTACTTAACTAATTTAAGTTGTGAAATTAAAGCGACAAAACGAATTGATGCAGAGTACTGACCTTTACTTAATATGAGAAGAATAAGAATGGTTTAGACACAATTTTATCGGATAATGAAACATAATTAATAGTGAGTACATCATTGCTTCATAACAAAAGCACCCGTACGTAACTGACACTATTTCTCCATTAAGTTCTCTAAGGAGTATCTCTATGATAGCTTAAAATAGAAGGTCATATTCACACAAGTACTTATGAGATTGCACAACATGACGTTACCTATATCTCTATGGTAATTGGAACATATGTTCTGATTATTCATTCTTAAGTTATTACCCTTCGAATAATTGTATTACTATCAAGATACTAAAAATAGTAGTAATACTTTAGATTAACACATATGTTAAAATATTACGAAATACAACAGCTTTTCATTTTATACGGGTGTAAGGCCATACAACAAACGATGAACTTAGCCATCGACAGGGGCGGACCCAAGGGGGGTGGGGTGGGCACCGGCCCCCCCTAGGTTTTTCGGTTTCGTTATATTATATACAATTTTTTGAATTTTTGTGATATATACACTAAAAAATGTAAGGAAACCAAGTAGAAGTGTAGCTTAGTTCGTTAGAACCTTCATTTAATTGGTAGAGGTCATGGGTTCAAGCCCTGTTCATTTTTAACATTTCTTTGATACTTTCACTATTTTTATTTGTTTTGGCCCCCCAATTTTATTTTTCTCGAAGTTGGCCCCCCCTTTATTTTCATCCTGGTTTCCCCCCTGGCCGTCGAGACGACTTTTAAGCGACAATGGTTTGTTATCGTGGTTCATTTTATAGTTAGCAAATACAACAAAAAGGGAGAGATTGCACGTCGTATTTATGTTTATTTTTTCAATAGTGAGCCCATTTATGTAATATCACTAAGATTTTATATTAAGTTAAAATTTGCACAATTAGAATATTGTATTTTTATACTTTCAAGTTTTTCTTGTTTTAGTAACCACATTTCAATAGAAATGTGCATTAAAAACAGCCTAGTGAAAAAGGTTCTTGCTAGTGACTAAAAAAGTCTTGGGTTCGAAACTTACCTCATCGCTAATTTGCAAAAAATAAAAAAAATAAATAAAATCGAACTGAAAAAATTAGAAGTCATCTTAATCAAACCGATTTTCAACTCGAAAAACAGTCGTTTGCCCTCAAAAAAAGAAATCCTCTAAACCATCGTAAATCCCCTAGTTACCTGAACACCACTGAGTACCCTATTTCAGCTCCCCCACCCACCGACGCCCACTGCTCCCACCACCCCCATCCCCCCCCGTCCCCTATCGTTCTCTTCCAATCGCTCCTCTTCCTGCTCTACGAAAAACGTCATTTTGAACCTCGGGAAGCTCCAATTTTGACCCAGCCCAGGTTTGTTCTTTCTTAAGTAATTATAATTGATTGTTAATTATTATTAATTTTTGCAATTTGATATTAAAGTTGAATATGTGAATTAAAAGTACAAAATTCACTGGTTGCCGTGGCAACGGTGGATCGCCCCCTCGCTCCGCCTATGTCAGTGAGCTTTCATTGAGCTGAGCTAAACTCGAGCCGAGCACCAAGCTAACTCAGTGCGCTACTGAGCTGGAGAGCCCACTTCACGCTCGGCTCATTCAAGACCTCGCGGAGCATCAAGGCCCAGCTCACTCGAATTTAACAGAAGAACCAATTGGTCTAGCTTAGGTCATTCACATCTCTACCACTAAGTTAGGCCAATTACATGAATACAACATATTTAATCAGCGTTTTGTTGGATCATGCCTTATATGTAATCAAGTTTTGTTTTTATTTGCAGGGAGCTAGTTCTGTTCATAGCCTGCGTTATGATTGAGCAGCAGTAGACATTCGACATTGAAACGCGATTCAGATAGCAGAAAAATGCCTCATAGGACACGACCAATGGCAGCTCTCTTGCTTTTTACTGGTGTTAACGCCATCTTGCTCTCAACGATCGGCCCTGTTTATGATTTTGTGTGTTTCCTGCCTTATTGGGAGCGAAGGGTATGCTTAATTGAGACACTTTTGCCTTCTTTTCTTATTCTGGTTACATATTTGTGTGGCCTCTTTAATTCTTTGTTTTATTGCTTTGCTTGTGTTACTCAATATCTGTTATTCCGAAGATCATTTTTGCATTTGTAGCTGTCAATCCAAAACTCTGAAGTATTTTGTTCGAAATTGCATATCCTTCTTCCTAGAATTGTTATGGCATGTTGTGAATCAGTCAGGTTGTTTTGGTTATCCTATTATTGAAACTTTTTATTTCCGATTCCAGAAAATAATGGTATTGAGATATCAAAAGTGACTATTCAATTTCATGATGAAGAGTATTAGTATGTGCTTATGATCTTTGTTTTAAGGTTCCTACTTTTCTATTTCATCCTACCAGATTTAACATTGTACTTAAAAGCATAACATCTTATGGTGATCGGTAATAGTCTAGCTCCTTTGTTGAAAGTGTCTCTAATGCTGTATATTTTTGTTGCTATGTATCAGCGCGAACGTCGGCTTCAAGAGCGTGAGCCTGCTCTGTCAAGACGCTCGACATCATCCTAAGCGTTGTCCTGTTGAGATTATTTTTGCAGGACCTCTTCAATGATGAGAACTATGTAACCATTTGAGGAAATGATAAACAGGAAGTGTGAAGTACACAAAGTGATGCTCAAAACTAGTTTCTTATCGTTTTTCGTTCTGTTCAGAAAATGTTAGTATTTGTACTTCTAACAAATTGGATGTGGGTTTCTTTTCATCTGGAAGTGAATGATGAATTTATGTTTTCTGCAGATGATTATGTGAACGAATTCTTTGTACTCACATGATATATCACGTATTCATTAGCAATGAATTTGGATGTAATATGAGTGAATCATCAACATCAACTAGTCTCATTCTTTCTACAGAGACCATTACTTAAGCGGAATAAGGAGTGTTGAATAGTACGTAGTTCGCCTATTGTATTGACAAGAGACTACATCCTATTATAATAACAAGAGACTACTTTCAAATAACGACATTTCACATTATCATTATATATCGTCTTTTGACATATATTGATGCAGAGTAAAGGTACAAGATGCATGCCCCCCCATAATACTTAAAGATCCATATTCAGGAAAACTTCATGATAGAAATGAACGAAGTTATGTACTCAGTACTCATACATATCATCATAATAGGAATTGCCATACAGATATTTAAAACTTCTCTGAATTACTTAGACTGTCAGAATCGGAGAACACATTTCAATGAAAACATTATCTGCCACCTACAAGAAAGCAATAAATCTTCTCTGCCATAAATGCCATAAGCAAGGCATAGTGATGAACAAAATTTAATTCGATAACAACATAGATACCGTGTACAGCACGAGCTTGAGCAATATTATTCCTTGTGTGAAAATTTTGATGTTAACCAGTGAGCGTTCTTGGATAGACCTGAACATTACTCAAACTAAATCCTAGAGCAAATCAGGTCGAAGCGCTGGATGTGCCTACCAGGGAATCGATAACATCTGAGTCCAGACGACCAATCCTCTTCATAGACTCGATGAATGTGGTCTTTGAATTCTCAGTATCATTTCCCTTTTCAAAATATTCTAAGAACATCTTTATGGTTTCATCTGTAGGATACCATTTATGTTTTTTCGGAATTGCAATCTTTGCCCCCACATCTAAATGCTTCAGAGCCAGATTTATCTCCCCCTTTTTTATGTAGAAGTTTGACAGCATTTCGCAAGCCTTCAGATTAGGTTCTCTGCCTCTTTTTTGTACTCTTTCAGAGAGCATATTAGCTTCTTCAATCATGTCTCTGTTCAGGTAGGTCTCCAACAACACATTTGACAGTCTGACATCATAATTTGAGCAACCTGCCTCCCATTCTTGGAAATATTTCTCAACGCTTTCATATTCCCCCATCTTGAAGAGAGCCAATAACATGATGAGATAACTTTTATTACTTGGAGTAGGACATTTCGACTTCAGAGACCCCCATGCTTTATATATACCGGGCAAATTTTTGGTGCGTGCATAAATACCGATCATGGTCTGGAGTCCCTCCTCATTAAGCAGATGTTTCTTGTTTTCAAGCTCAACAAGAATAGAAGAAGCCTTGTCAAGAAGTCCAGAATCAATATATATGTTTGCTAGATTTCCATATGTAAACCAATCATATCTTAGCTCTTTTGATTTCATCTTTTTCAAAACTCCTTCCATAGCATCGAAGTCCTTCATAGAAGCATAAGTATTTATCAAGATGTTATACGTATACATATTCAGGGGCACACTAGACTGTTCCATTCCTTCTACTGTTGAAATCACCATTTGAGGCTGACCCACTTTTAGGTAAACACTGATTAAATTGTTGTAATCGAGAGTGGTTACAAATCCTAGTTCCTTCATCTTCTCAAAAAGCTCCAAAGCCTTATCCAGATTTTTCTCTCTGCAATAACAACTGAAAAGAGCTCCATATGTTTTATTTGTTTTTGCAGATTGTTCCAGCTCATCGAAGTATCTCTCAGCTGATTCTATTCCTGCAGTCTTACATAGAAGGTCTATTTCTAAGGCACGATCTGAACTATTAACTCCCATATCACTGGTTTCCATCCATCGTATAAGCTGCATATCGGAAAAATGAAAAACAGATTTTTTAAGACCAAATATGACAATGTTCTCAAATAGAATATATATATATAAGAGGTTGATAGCTAGAACATCAGAGTAAGTGTTACAAATATTAAAAAGTGGTTGAGCCATGTCTAATACGAAAACAAGTGAATTATAAATCACCAGGAACAATCAGAATTTTCGAATCATACAACTGTATGTTAATTTAAGAAGTGATTAAATAATATACAAAGAGGTAATTAAGTTTATCATAGTAATGACTAATGAGGCTATTAGTTTACATGTGTCAGCAGAATATGTTACAAATAATAGTAACAATTTCATTTATCACCGGCTCAAAGACTCAATCAAAGTGCATAATTTTCCCATCTTTCCTCAGAATAAGTAAGTAGTAGCTTAATGTGTCGATACCTTTATATGACCCCATCTGCAATAGGGTTATATGATTGATAGTATACTGTACTTGAGCTCGCATTAAGAAAGTAATGCATTTCATGAAATAATCTGTCAATGAATGACATTTCATATTTCTTATATTTAGTATATCACTCCTTTGGCTGCGTTCGTTATCTGCCAGGCTTGGAGACTTCAATATAACAGAAATAAAATAGGAGGTGAAGCAGAAAAGTTTTTATAAACACCTTCCTAGCCGGAGTTAATAAAGCCAATAGCCAATAGAATCGCCAACTATTTATCGTATACCCCTTCTTTAGTGTGCATAATGAACAAGAAGCACATTGCGGTGACTTTAATAACTCTATCATACAATGTTTCTAATAACATCACAACTTCTAGCATATCTAATTATAGCTCTTCACAAGGCATTTAAGTACTTTATTAAGAACCAAGGCGAGCTAGAGTAAATATTGAGGCATGGAGCACACATTGCCCCCATCCAATAAAAGTCTGTCTAGTTTGATTTTTAAGCTAGCATACTATCTACCCCTCTCCCCTCCCCCCCACACACACATCCACCACACTTAGGGGGAGCCCGTCCGAAGGTATTTTAATGGCACAGGGTGATGTGTATACACAAAAAAATTAAGTTAAAAATTTAAAAAGTCGAACATCAACACCAGAAAGGAAACAAACAAATCACCTTAAGGGCAAGATCATAATCTTGACGGCTACGGAAGCTCTTGATACAGCGGATAATCTCGAAGCGCTTGAGCGGTTTAGGAGTTTGAGATAGGATTTGAGCAATGTCTGTCTCTGGGGCATTTTGGTGAGCAAGTGGTGACAGTTTTTGGTATAATAATTTCTGTGGGGATGATTGAGTTGTACCTTGTGCTGCTAAGGTGGTTTCTGTAGAAAGACATCGGTGGAACTGAGATGAGCTCTGGAGGACTACTCGAGTGGCTACTCTGCAGCTTCTCATTTTTCTTTTTCTTTGATCAAATGATGTTTCAAGTTAGGGTTTCAGGGTTTTAGGAGGGTTTTGTAGTTTGATTGACTGCTTAAAATATTTATGGTATATTGCATTTTGCTCCCTTAGTAATTGTAAATTTGCCGTTGCTACATATTGGGTCTCAAATATTTAGATATGCTCCGTCCATCCATGGTCTTTTCGAGTATAAATGGCATGAGACATGAGTTAATCGAATAGCCTAGTGGAAAATGCTTTTGCTAGTGACCAAAATGTCCTGGATTCGAAACTCACCTCATCGCTAATGTACAAAAAAAAAACGGCATGAGACATGAATAACTTTCATTTGTTATCAAATCGGTCGTTTTTTTCCAAATCGATCATTACATTTCATAAACCTTCCCACTCGAATATTTCTGTCAATTTTCATTGTTGATAATTTAGTTAGCATGGATATCTAGTTCGCATACACTAATTTTATTACTTTGTAGGCAACTAGTTTTATTTCTCTTAATACTAACATAGATAATTTAGTTTGCATAAACTAGTTTTATTATTTTGTTGGCAATTGACGTTATTTATCTCAAAAGAAATCTGGCAATCCTACATCCTCATCCCCTCATAGGGCTCATCAACCCTTCTATCCCATAACTTCTCGATTACTTGCCCGCCACTCAATCTGTGCAGGCAACTGTAGTTCACTCAGTCAATACATTGACCAAGTCTTGCATATACAATATCCTTAAAACAATTCACCGGATCCCTCATAGATGCTTAAGGTACGTAAAGATCTTGTTTTCCAGGATAACACGATTTCCTTGAATAGATTTAGAAGCACTTTAACCTCCATAACAAACCTTTGACGACAAGTACTATCACCAACAAAACTAACCTAAAAAAATGATGCAAACAAATTTTTGATTTAGTGTTTTATAAAGAAAATCCTATTTTCTATGTGTAAAACCAAAAAAAGGGAGTTGTATATATATAGTGTAACAAGCCTTTTCAGAATTCCCATTATTATTATCCAATAATGGAGAATAAAATTAAGGAACTTTGTTTGGTATGTTAAAAGCAAGCTTGAGATCAATCAAGGCCTCTCAAAACCTTTAAGACTCCACACTTTTGACTAATGTATTTACGAACTTGTAAGGAACGAGTTGAAGGATCAACCAACGTTATGAGATCAGTACACGGTTCAAGCTTCAAGAGATAAGATCTATCCAAGATAGGAAAGTGAGTAATGATTGATCCCTCATTACTCACCAACGCTTAGTATATCAATGGGGTATTAGGCATTGACGAAGAGTGAATCAATCAAGGGATTGATTGGTGATGCCAAGAGGATGCATCAAGGACAAACTTACGTTGAAGGCAATCATCGGATAATCCGGTGTACATAATCGTACAATTTTGTATACAATAGTCTTATAATTATGGTTCTTCAAATTCATTATTGAGTTGTATATAATTTTTTTTTAGTATTTTCTTATATATAAGTTATATAAGTCCGATTTCCACTACTAACACTTTCCTCCCTGTCACACAATTCGTATCTAGTGTAATTTGTCTAGCTTACGTGGTTTGGAGGTTGATACGTCAGTCCAGGGTTACCCAATCAGCACTCTGTGAGTAACGATTGCGGGTCTCCAGTCACCGAAGAAGTGTCATCTGAGGGCAAAATTGTAATTTAGTTCTAAAAAGGAGACTTATATGGGAGTGCGTGCGTGCGTGCGTGTGTTTACCATGATAAGCTTAGAAAAAAGCAAAAAGCTTACCCAACCAGCCGAAATCACATTTCAAATTGATCCGAAACAACCCTACCACACCACCTCCCTGTTGTGAGCCTGAGATTCTCCAATCAATCTCCATCCAACAACCAAATGGCAAGATCCGTTCTTCTTCGTTTGGGTCGTTCTCAAGCCAACCAACTTTACCTTCGAAACTTCCAATCAGGTTTTTTTTCAATTCCTTTTTTTCCCACTAGATTCGTAATTATTGCTGTTCAACAGACGTTCCATATATTTGGAAATTTTACTTGTTTCTACTTCTCTAATTATAATGATAGACCAGGTATTTAGAATTACAGCTGCTTAGCTTTCGATTTAACTCTGACCATCAAATGAAATGTGAATAACCCGTCCTCGTCTCTTCAAAAGGAAGGACGCTTATGATTGGGTTGACTTATCTTAACGATTTCAATTCGATTCAATTGGGATTTGGTTATTTACCATGTACGAAGATCATTTCGAGGCCTGTTTCTTGTTAGGAACTTGGTTTCACCAATACTCTAGAAAAGGTTATAGACATACTAAATAGTGATTCATCTTTCCTTGAAAGATTATCGAGTTTTGAATTCTGATTGTTGATTTTTTAACTAGTGAATTCAATCAACTTGTCTCGTTTGAGCAATATTTATTAGAAGTAGAAAGAGAACTTTAATGAACGCTAAAATGTGATCTATTAATGTTTTGGTATTGTCAAAGCTAGACCTTAATGAAAAGGAGGGGACAGTTGTTGAAAGTTATGTCAATGCCTACGTTACTATGAAATGATAATTTTTACTCAAATCGAAGCTATATGTGCTAATTAAGGCTACAAAGGTTGTTAATATTGACTATTGAAAATCAAACGGGACGATCTTTTTGGGATAGACTGTAGAGGGAGTAATATTTTTAGATGCGTGGAGACATATTGGTCTGTTTGGAAATCGACCATTATGTCCAATCTAAAAATTGGGTGGTGTAGTTTGGGTTTCATAGGTGATATGGGAAAATGAATTTGAAACTAGTGGATAAGATTAGTGTAGTCGGGATGTACTTCCATCAGTTAACATGGGATGATCATATGCAAACATTAATCAAATTAGTAATCACTAAAGAACCCAAGGTTTGTTGTTAGGAAGACTTCATACCTGATATTATTAGAGGACTGTGAGATTGATATACCCGATATTCTTTCCAGTTCTATATTTGATAAGTTTTGCGGTCACGGTAGGCTTTATCTGAAGTTACAATGTTACATGTCAAATTTCTGCTCTATGGGCGAGTCTTTGCAGGTGTCTATACTTCTATATTATACTAACTGGTAATGAATCATTAATACATAATTTTGATACCTTTAGCAAACTTTACGTGTCCTATATAGACATCGAATGAAATGACAACAGGTGGTGTGTCAAAAAGTATCATAGTAACACACTTTCCAACTACGCTTTAATTTTTAGCTATTGTTAAGGTCATCCCCGAACTGCTCTCTTTAGTCTGCCAACGCGCTACCACTATGATGGACTCACTGCTAATGATGAGCTGAACCCGATAATTACATTAGAAATAGGTTGAGATGAGAACTGTCCATCTCCTTTGCTAGCCACTTGTGACTTTTCTTTTATGAGCTTGCATCGTTTTTATTAGCATGTACTTTGGATACCATTTCTCCAAACAGCCTTTGCTATTTCTATGGGTATAATCCAGCTATTCTGTGATGATTTTTAAGAATCTCTTGATAATATAATTTTTAGATTAAATTTCTTCTGTTTTAGCTGCTGCTTATATTTACCTCCCACAGTGGCTGTGTATGTTATATTTTGCATATCATTACTTCAGGTTATCATTTGAATGAACTCCCAACATGGACAAATTCTGAAGACTCCAGATCGTATTTTAATTCTTCTTCACAACTTACAGACATCCAGAAGAGGTGGTTCTCTCCTTCATCATCAACAAATGATGAAAATAACAGATCTCCTGGTATTTTACTTTGCTTTGCACTGTAGTACATTTTTATAATTGTATAGGGTTATTGTAAGGCACTTGTAGATGAAATCTCAGAAGTACTGCTGAGCTTTACATGTCCATAGTCATATTTGACCTTATTTGTTGTTATATTTAGTATGATAATATCAGGTTGTTTGCTCATGTTTCCACTCTGGGAAATAGTATCTATCTGGTCCTCTACTATCCTCCCAGTTATGTGTCACAACTTACTGAGTTAGGAGTTGTTTTTTGCGAAACACCTTCTAATCATTATGTTTTCTGCCTTTGTATTTTGTAATTTTAATATTAACATCTAGAAAGCATCCAGGACTTTGGTGCTTCTAATAAATAATTTGTTTAGTGATGTTTGAACTTCTTAGCTATTTTATTTTTCACATATTCCACCTAGTTCTTAATTACAATTGCTAATGAATGATGCACATCATGTCCTTCAGGTTATCATTTGGGCCATCTTCCGACATCTCCTCATGCCGAAGGTGCCTATACTCTTCCTAGTTCTGCTTCACGCATCACGGGATTTCAGAAGAGATTGTTTTCTCACACCCCACTGTCAGAAAATGACAGTAAATTGATCGTTCCCGAGACCAAGAGGCCCTCTGTTGGACTTAAGGCATATGGAAATTTCTCTTTCACTGATGTTGTGAACTGTCATAGCAAAACAGTGCTGACAAAGTCAAGGCCTTACCACTCAGCTACTGCAGAAAAGGGGGGTGAAAACTCAACCGTAAAAACCCTTCGTCCCTTATCCCCTCATCTTGCTATATACCAGCCACTAGTCAATTCTATGAGTTCCATTCTCAATCGAATATCTTCTGTCATCCTCGTCTTAGCCTGTGTAGGTCCTTACCTTTGGCTAAACATCGCTTCCATTGGCTTCACCTATTCGAACTTCTATCTATTCTCCTACTACGCATCTAATCTTGTCGTAGTCTCTGCTGAGCTTACTGCCTTGGCCTTTCTCTATCACTTGTACCAGGGAATTCTCCATTTAGTGGCGGATTTCTCCGGAAAGCTTCCTATCACAAAAAGAATGAAGTAAGTTCCAACTTCGCATATATTTGTTACATTCAATAAACAAGGGATCTCAGTAAAAAATAAACAGGAGTTCTACTTTAAGCGGCATGGTGCTGCCTGCTGTCTGCTTGTGTCAGATACAATGTACTTGGATTGGAGAATTTGTGATGGTTGTTATCCTCTCTGTAGAACTAGAACTAGACCATGTTGCTCTTTATAAGTTGTCTATGCCATGTTCAGTTGTTGCTGAGAGTGGAGTGGGTTAACTTCTATTTTCGTAAGATGTTGCAATCTGTTGCTTCATCTGATAATCAATTTCGAACTGTTTGGGTTAATCGTATACATGCTGGTTTTTGGCATTTTTTACAGTAACAACTGAAGGTTAATTTAGTAAGTAACAACATGGCGAGGTATACATCTCAAATCTGCAAGTCCCATTCAAACTGAAAAAAATAAATAATTTCTTGATGACTTTTGTAGGAGATAGATAGGAACAGTTGGACAACCAACCATAACCAGTTTCATTTATTGATCGATTCATGCCTTGTTTACTGCAAGTATAGTCTTAATAATGTGGTTAAATTGTTCTTTAGTTTCCCTAAGCGGCATTTAACACATTTGGTTCGTGAAAAGTATACACATTCATCCTTGGAAAGCATATGATACATTTTCATCCTCGTTTGGGGGCGTTAAAAATGTGAAGCTTCGTTGGGAACTAAATGTGATATACTATCTTATACGTGACCAAATTAAAGTGCAACTCGAGCAAATTATCATAAAAAATAAAAACAAAAAATCGAAATAATATATGCAATTAACTCGTAGGTACGATGTTGATTAATTGGTCTGAAAGGTTTTAATTTGTAAGTACTAAATGATGCATAATTCATTGAATTCCAGCTCCATGAAATTAATTGCTACTTCAACTACTTGTCACCCCATTTAATATTTAATTTCCATCGTCTCAACTGCCATCCATAATTTTCTTGATCTGGATTACATGAGGGTGAGGAGGATCCAAAAAATTTAGAAACGTACTTAAAGAAAGTGATACATGTGCCTCGGCTCCTTAAATGAGGGTTATTAATTTTTATTTTACCATATTTCTTAAGCAAATCAAGAATTTTAGTAAAGAATATTAAGTTTGGATGAATTTTTATTAATAAGTGAATGCAGTCATATGGACTCATAAATAATAAAAATTTAAGTTAAACAATAGTAATAAAAACTCGTTAAAATTTGAATTATCATTCTCTTATTTGCCTCAACTTCATTACTAGCCAACACAACTAGCATACTTTTAAATAGTTTGAGTGACCGACTATGAACTATGCCAGGTACGCCAATACCTTTATTTGAGTATATTTTTATCATATTTGATATGAGGGCACCCCTGAGTGCCATTTTTATATGTGTTACATATTTATATTTATGTTGTTTCATAGAAAAATTATTGAAACAAGGGGAGTAACACGACGAAATGTTGACGAGGTCATGGTCAATCTAATCCCGGTTGGCCAATTAATGGGATCAAATGATATTTACTCTCTAGAAAGTTGAATTTTACAAATTTGTCATTAACAAATTTTATACGCTCGTATAAAGCGAGCATTGTTATAGACTTAAATGTCGTCTTTTATTCTGATATATATCTTTTCGTAATGTCGTTAAAATAAATATTTTCTACATTTAATCACCCATAATAACATCCGACTGTTCCAACTTCCAACACATCCCCCACTCAACTTTGGACCCCAATAACAAACAACAATATTGGCTGAAATTATAGGGCCAATTAATAGAGTACTCACTATATAACAAGGTACTCACTTACCATTTTACTCCCACTAATCACATACAACCAAAACCAACATCTACACAAAATACTTTCTTCAAAATAGTCATTTGTCCAAAAAACCAAAATGTCTTCATTAGTGACAGAAGAAATGAGAGCAAAAGCAACAGAGTTTTACACAGGGGATGAAATATGCCAAGAAAAATCAAAGCAATTGCTCACAGATATGAACTTACCAAATGGTCTACTACCTTTGGAGGACATTGAAGAGTGTGGTTATATAGAGCCTACAGGCTTTGTTTGGCTGAAACAGAAGAAGAAGAAAGAGCACAAGTTTGAGAAGGTTGGCAAGCTCTGCCAATATGCAACTGAAATAACCGCTTACGTCGAAAAACACAGAATCAAGAAACTCACTGGTGTGAAAGTTAAGGAGCTTTTGATGTGGGTAACACTTAGTGAGATTTGCATTGATGATCCTGCTTCAGGCAACATCACTTTCAAGATACCAACTGGGCTTTACAGGACATTCCCTGTTTCTGCTTTTGAGGTTGATGTTGAAGAGAAGATGAAGGAAGTGGAGGTGAAGAAGATTGCTCAGGCTAATGAAGTGGTGGATAAGGAGGTGGCGGTGAAGGAGGTGGGAATCTAACGAAATATTACTCGTAATGATGAGATTTCGAGTTATAGTCCTTGTAATGGCAGACTATAAATTCTTATTATCAAATCTAGAAGCATATTTGTTGAGTATTTGGAGGTAATGTCGTTTGAGAATATCGATTGATCTATTTTAAGTTTGAATATTAATATAATAAGTTATTTTAATATAAATAATAGCTTATCTACAAGTGTTGATTGATATTATCTGGATGATCATATGCAAGTTCTCTGGGTTTTCATGTTATTAATAGATTTACTAGCTAAATTTGAGCTCGTCAATTGACGGGCTATTATATAATACTATTAAATGCGGAACTAACTAATAAAACTAATAAAAATAAAAATTTGTTTTTGCCTTCTAATTAGATAAATACAATAGCTTATTAATTATAGATATCAATTATAAATAATTAAAATGTTTCCCTAAATTAAGATTAATTAGATAACTACAATAGCTTATTAATTTTAGACATCCATTATAAATATTTAAATGTATCCCTAAATTAAGATGAAAAAGATTAGACCTTCAATTGATAGACGGGCCGCAATAGTTTATTATTATAGACATTCGTTATAAATAATTCAAACATTTTCCTAAATTAAGATGAAAAAAATTAGACCTTGAATTGGAAGTTAAAAAAATGTACAACTTATAATGCATAAGGTACAACATTGTACATGCAAATGTGGAACAAAAACCGTGATGGAAAAAAAATTGTGGTAAAAAAAAACTGAAAAAAACAAATAGGGAGGAAAAGCAAAAAAAAATCATATAGAATGAAACCCGATTTATAAAAAATCATGTTTGTCGGTTTAATAAGGCCAGACCGGTTACAGTCCTCCTAAGATTTGTTCTCTTAAGAATTCTCTAATGCATTATATGCTTGTACTTCATGCAATTTACACAAAATCTAGGCATATAATGCATTAGACAATTATTAGGAGGACCATAACTTTCTACTAATAAGGCATTATACGAGTTGAAGCAGGCCCCTCGTGCACGGTTTCACCGGTTTACCTCATTTCTCTTAAATTGTGGGTTTTCAAATAGCAGAGCCGATGCTTCCATGTTCATTCTCCGGTCAGGATCTGATATGGTAGTACTTCTTTTGTATGTTGACGATAATACTGTTAACGGCCTCTTCCGCTAGTCCTTATCAATTCAGTGATTTGTCGTCTCAAATCGGAATTTGCAATGACTCATTTGGGTGACTTGAATTATCTTCTTGGGATGTCTGCTACACCTCAATCGGCTGGATGATTTCTCCACCAAACTAAATATGCAAAGACCTCCTTGCTCGTTCTGGTATGTCTGACCGTAGTCCGGTTTCTACTCATATGATCAATCGCTCTCATTTGTCCAATGATGTCGATGACCCATTATTTGATGATCCTAGTTTGTATCAGAGTATTGTTGGCGCTCTTCAATATTTAACTTTCACCAGACCGGACATCCCGTTTGTTGTCAATCAGGTATGTTAATTTATGCATCAACCAACTCAATCTCACTTTGTCACTCTGAAGCGTATTCTTTAGCATTTGAAGGGCATATTGACGGTTGGTGTACTCCGATGCCGGTTGGGCAGGCTGCCCCACAACTCGTCGGTCTACCACCGGGTTTTGTATATTCTTTGGGTCCAATTTGGTAACATGGTCCCTTAAGAAGCAAGCTACGGTTTCTCGATCGAAAGCGGAGGCATAATATAGCGTTGTGGCGCAATCCGTTGCTGAACTGGATTGGCTTGAATCCCTTCTCCTGAAACCATAGTGTCCCTCTTGACTCATGTCCTACTGTATTTTGTGACGATATTAACTCCACTTACATGGCTGCTAATCTGGTGAACCACGCGCGAACTAAACATATCGAAATCGATATTCATTTTGTTCGTGAACGTGTTGCCCAAGGAAAGCTAAATGTGTCTTATATTCTAACCAAGGATTAACTTGCGGATATCTTTACTAACAACTTATCATTTATTCGTTTTAAATCTTTGTGTTCCAATTTTGGCGTTGGTATATCTCATGCTTCGATTGAGGGGGGCTGATAGACAAGTTAGTTATGTTGGTGTACTTAGGAGGTAGTTTTAGTCATATAGTTTGGAGTAATACTATATATAGTACTCATATCAGATTTACAAAACTGCCCTTTTAAATCATCCTTAACACAAGTTTTACTTTCATTTATTAAAACTTCTTCTCTCTTGCCCCATATTTCTCTCTTTCCTTACCAAAAGTACTTCTGTATATCAAACTACAACATCAAACCAACTACTATCTAGAGATAATTTTAGTTGATTTGGCCAATATTATTGATGAGAATAATGGACTTCGCATCATTCTTCTCCTTATTTTCATCAACATCTAACTTTTGTGAAGTTTCTTCTTTGATCTGTTTTCAACAACATCTAACTGTTTTGAATTTTCTCCCTTGATAAAATCGGTTATCTGGCTTTTACCAATTGTTTGAAAATGACTAATTAATAAATATATTTTTATTTAGGGCAATGGAAATAAATTATCTAGCAAATGGGGGTTGATAAGATTTTAGCAACTGTAATACCAATTATAACACTGAGAAATTAAGAAAAACAATCGTTCAATTTCAATTACAGAAATTTCAAAACAAGAAACATATTCATTATCATTTGAAACTACAAAAACTTCAAAATAAGAAAATGTATTCATTATTGTTTGAAACACATAAAGAGATATGTTGCGGAGCAGCTATGACCTCTAGATCCTTGAAGAGAGCAATTCAATAGATATGTTAGTAGAGAAGGAGAAGAAACTTGCACAGGTCTTGAGAGAATAATTCATGAAAGATGGAAGGAGAGAGAGAGGGCATATGATAAAGGAATGTGCAACTTTGGTTCTTGATGATTTGAAAGAGTCTTTTAGTCATTTTAAATAGGTAATATGCACAAGAGTACTATGTATAACATTTACATATAGTTTGTAAATATAAATTGTATTGTCGACATCACTTTTGAATAATAAGAATCATTTTTCTGTTCTGTTCAATTTTCTGTGAAACATTAGAAAAGATTCTATTTTTGAAATTGTTGAAACGAAATGTTACTATAATTTTGAAATCTATTTTTTTGTAGAAATTAGTTTAAGTTTTCAACTTTTATTAAACTCGTACTAAAGAGAATTCATTGATTTTTTTCAAAAAGATATATATCTAAATAAAAAAATATAACTTTATATATTGATTTAAGATAATTACTTAATAATTCTATTGCCACATACATATATATAACATAGAACTCACACTTTCAACATGTTAGATAATTACAAGTGTCTATCCATTCCTTAGACCTAACTTTTGATAGTTTTACAAATAATATTAAATAATATAAATATTCTATATAAAATTTTGTTTTTTTTGTTTAAAATCTTATTTCAAGCTTCTAAATAGCATTGATTTCAAAATATTTTATTATATTTTTAGTTTATTGCATATATGTATATACTTTAATAATCTTTATGTTTATTAAGCTTGTCAATACTTTGTTGCCCGATTCTTACTTAACGTTTCAATTTAACCCATGGGTCCGGACGCCACCCTAAAACACAAAGTAAAATTAATTTATTTTACCATTTATTTAAACCCGACTCCAAACTAACTCCAATACTAATTAAATTATATTTAATTCCGACCTCAATCCAAATCCAACACTAATTTGCTTAAATTAACACTAACATGTGTTAGCCTTAATTAGTGAAAGCCCCTCGCCTCTCAAAATTACGCCCGAGTTTGATGGAGGTTGGACATTAACAAGTCCAAATTTACAGTGAAATTTCACGCCCAATCGGATATTGGATGGGGCTTGTATAAGGCCCGACCAACATCCGATCTACAAAGAACATGCATATCTCACAAAACCCGATCGGGTGTTTGATCAGATGATCCGTTCAACACCCGATGCTGAAGGAAATGTCAACAACTTTAATTATGACGAACAAATTATTTATTTATATCCTTGTCATTTTAATAGTATTGCAAAAAATATTAACCTTAAAAGTAAATTTTGGCATGAAGCATATCAATGATATATTTTCACTTTGTTATCATTAATAAATTTTAAATGAGATGTTCCAACATTAATATTGACTAGTTATAGGTGCATAATCAATGTGTGTGTGAATTAACATTTTTTATACAATGCTCTTGTATTAAAAAACAAAATTTAAAATAACTCTATTAAAGAAAGAAAAGACGAAGGGAAAATTTCAAATATCTCACTAAAAATATAAGATAAAATTAAATTGTGAGAAGTGCAAATTAATATATTAAATATGGGTATTGGGTGAAAGATCCTTTCAATTTATATTTATATACAGTGAAAGATAATTAATTTTTATTTTTTATTTTTTGTGTAACTAAAAAAAGTAAAAATTAATATTATAAGTAGGTAGCTAAGTTTTAGGAAAATTAGTACATAAGACTTCACAATGTAACTTCCAAATACCATTTTCCCACATTATATATAAGATAGTAAAAAGATATTATTCCGATTAAATATGATGGTGATAAAAATGTACAACTACAAAAACGGAAGAATATAACAAATAATTAAAGTCAAATATTTAAAATGTCCATAACTGAAAATAAAAATTTGACAATATCATATAAGATGGAAGGAGACCAGTAATAATGTTTATTTTTATTCACTTTCGGAAATAGTATCTTAATTATTTAGTAATAAGACACCATTATATCAATGCACTAAGAACTACTAGTCCTCCATAGCAGTATCATATTTTCATAAATTATGAAGCATTTGAGTAATAATGGCCAATTGCATCTAAAATGCACCACTATTTTTTGAGCTTTGCAATAGTCAACGACATTGACCACAAATCATTCCTTAATTCCTTGAGTCACTTGCTTGTGATTTTGAGTTGCTTCAACATTAAATTCTGCTTGCTTCAGGCTTGATTCTATATCTTTTCTGCCTAGTTTCGTCTCGTTGAAATTTATCAAGTTTAGGTCTATGTGGTTATCATCATCATCATCATCAATTTGCATCTCTTTATTCTTGCCCCAAAGAACTCCATACAATCCCATCACAATCATAATGGAACCTACAAGCCTGATTAATTATTCGATAAATACAATTAGTGGCGGAATAAAATGGTATCGACTTTGATTAGGGATTGTATTTACGCATGACATGTAAACTAGATATTCATATATTAATATTGATTTAGTACTTATACATATTGCACTCTCGAAGTACATATTGTTTAAGGTTAATGGCGTTGGACAACACTTGCGTTTTAAAAAATGGTAAATAATTAAGTGATTGAGTACTTACGTTCCAATGTACCATTTTTCACGTAGTAACGCCCAACTGAGAATGGCAACAATAACAAGAAGCAAGGGGCTGAAAACTGAGACATATAATGGACCTTTTCTTCCTAAACACCAATTCATCAGGCAAAATGCAACTGCAGTGCAAACAATCCCCTGAAATAATTTCAAGCTCATCAGAAGAATATATAAACCCGGAGGACATCGATTTTCGATATGGAATGTGCATTTTAATAGTAATGATGCATGTAAAGTAGATTAGCAAAATAATTAAATAAAGTAGTTTTACCGAGTAAATAGTAGATGTGGCCCTGATGGATGGGGTCAATGCCCAAGAGGACATATCGTGATTAAATAGAAAACCGATAATGAGACATTGGAAAGTAGCCATGAAACACATCAATGCAGCACTCGAGTAAGGAGCCTTGTATTCCTTGCTCAATCTTGCCTGGAAAATTATCAAAACAAACTATTTCTTTATTTCCTATTTATAAAATTTGATTTTCTAGTTTGATAAGGTGAACTAATTCAAACGTATTGCACAATCAAAGGTTCCATATTTTGAGTTTCGAATTTACAAATTTTAAACTCAAATCTTTGCGTATATTCTTGGGTGACATTAAATTCTTCAACAATTTTAAAGATAATTGCTGAAATGGTATCAATAAATGGGTTACCGTTGCAATTTGGTCCCTGTAAGTGGTAATGATGCACAAATGATCTCAGTAAATGTATAAATGGTGCATAAATGGTCCTTAAATTCACAGTTCCGTTGATTATTAATGGTTAAAACTTGCTTTTGAGGCATTTTATAATGTTGATTAATATTTGAAACAAACAATAATATTTTGAACTTTTATCTAATCTTTCCTACCTTCCTTTCTCCTTTCCTATTGAAACTATCTTAGATACTACACTTTAAACTATGGAAACTGAATCTATGTTTTTGCTCCAAAATATTTTTTAAATTAGTAATTTAAACCTCACAATAGACTTCAATTTTCTTTATCCATCAACAACTGACTAAACCGTTAATTTATGGACCATTTTCATACCAGCTACACATTTACATGGTCTATTTGCGCAACAACAACACTTAAGGGGACCAAAGTGCAACAGTGACCCACATACTGAGATCATTTCGATGGTTACCTCACAATTTTAAAATCAACATGATTATTATTGTCATCATTCAAATAAAGTTACACGTACGAATTAAATCACATAATTTATTAATTTTTATTGTAATTAAGCGTCAAACTCTATCGCCAATTTTTTGGGTTGGAGGGAGTAGAAGAAAACATGTAATACTTATCCCTAAATGATTTAATTTGTTTGATTTTTGTTGGTTAAATTTTACAAAATTTGATCATGAATTTTCATTAAACGCTAAGAAATAATATAGTCTTATGAGATCTTGTTAGATTCATCTCAATACATATTTTTGCAAAAATTAATTTTTTATAATTTTTTCACATATAAAATAGGAGATATTTGCGTGTTAAATTGTGTTTTGTTGACCACAAAAAATGTACCAATTATTTAGGAATGAAAGGAGTAAATGATTACTTGGATGATAAACCAAATTGCCCAGGAAAGTGCACTAGCAATGACAAGAAAGGGCCCCAAGAAAGAATTATTCCCATGAGCAGCAGTAGTAGAAGATCCAGCATTTTGGGCATATTTCCAGTTGATACTTGACTCTCCAATTTCAATTATCTGTCCATGGTAAAACGACAACAACAATGCACCTCCAACACATACTATTGTTCCCCACACCTTTGCTTGCCCAGCTTTTCTTCTCAATCCCACACTTTCTAGCCTGCTCACCCCACACGTCATGCATGGTTCAACCACACTTACTTATATGGATAAATTACACAAAATCGCTAAAATGGTCCTATATAATATGCGCCAGTTGCACTTTAGTAACTATAAATGCTCGGGATGCTCAAATAGTCTATGATATTGGCATAAAATGTGCATTTTAGTCATTCTTTCTGTCAACATTATTGAACATCTCTGTCAAAAGAAGAATTAAAGTGCACATTTTCGATTATCATATGCCATTTGCATAGAAAGTTCTTCGTATATTTACAAAACTAAAATGTAACTTGCATATATTATAAGAACCTTTCCATCAACTATCTCGAATAAATTATAGCTTAACAGATAAATTGATTATTTTATTGCAAAAAACTTTATGAAATTTATGTAGTAGCTAAAGGCTGTATATAATAAGTAGTAAAATCTCTAGGGTAGCTAGCTAGTATATATATCTTAAACTCTCTTGTAAAATATATGTATTATTCTTCTAGTATTTTCTACTTTACACAAAAATAGTGATTTGAAATTGACCCTAGTATTTTATGGGTAAAAATTGATGAATAATAAGAAGATCAAAATTACCCAAAAGGTAGAGCAAAGATGAAGGTGACTGCTGGAGTAATATTTGACAATGCACAAGCAACTGTTGGAGTCGAATTCTTCAGCCCCACAAAATATGTGATTTGGTTCACTGTTACACTGCATTTTTTCTTCATAGCATCATTTTAATATATACAAATAGCATTTAAAGACTTCATATTATTATCCTAAACAATAACGTAGCCAGCTTAGATTAAAAAAGCGCAACCATAGATTAAAATTTCTATAAAGTTTATGCGAATAATGTAAATCTCTCATCGAAAATGGGGGTAGGGGAAGTATATATATACTACTCACCCAAAAATCGAACACAAGAATATTTGGAGGAGTATAGACAATGTCATCTTAGGTCTTGTTGTCCTGGAAAAGCCAATATAAAACAGAAAGAATACGTGATTATAAAATATATTCGTGAGATAATCATCGATTTGGTTTAGATATCGGGCTAGTGAATAGGTAAAATTTCACATACCTCTCCAAGAAAAAAGCAAAGGGAGCAATGGCCATAGTGCCAAATATTTGTCTATAAGCAACATGGATAAATGGGTCCATTCCAGTATCCATAGCAAGCTTTGACATGATGTTCATTCCAGCGTACCCAAATTGAACAATTACCATTGCTATAAGTGGAAATAAATCTCCTGCCATTTTCTTTTTCGAAAATATTCTTCAACTAATGAACTCTTTGGAAATAAGAAGAAAAGGCTTGAAGAAATGAAGAGCACCTTCGAAACAAATTAAATGAAGCTACTAAAGAGAATGAGAAACCGAGGAGGAGTAGATGCTTCTTATATAGACATCCACTAGGGTGATCAAGAAACTAGCATGATACATGTTAACATTAATAGGAGATAAATTAAATCAATTCTATATAAAATAAAGGAAAAGGGAAACGTCCCTACGGCATAGTCTAGTGGTAAATGAAAAGGTGATTGAGATACCCTGACATCACAGGTTTAAACCCGTGTGTGGGCTGCTACATGCACGAAAGATATATCGCAGGGGTTGTTTGCGATTTCCTTTGTTGTTTGTCATATTTCTTGCAGAGCTGCTAGTAGCACATACATGTTCCTCAATTTATAATTCGTCTAGTCAAAACACCTTTGACATAGGTAGATAATATTCAACTTCCTTTAAAAACAGAACGAAACGGAAAATGTATGTAATTCCTTCATCCCATAAATATTTTGTTAATGTTTTTACTTTCTAATTTTTTTTTAACGAGATTACTAATTAAAGTGGATCTTTCTTTAAAATACATGCAAAAACTGATTAAATGAGACAAGTCAAGAAGAAGAAAAAAAAGACAATTTTCTTTTAAAGGAGGGAGTATTAATTTGTTATATATACATGAGGTTCATGCATGGCAACGATGTATTCCATTTATGGAAGATTAAAGTTGTGTGAGTAGGGGTATTTTGAGTGTTTGCCACCTTTAGAATACAACTTGTAGTTGTCGAATTTGCATTTTTCCGCAGGAAAAAATTGATGTGGACAACAATTTTGGGACCCGAATGTTATGAATTAATCATATGATCAATTGAAGCTTACGTGTATGGGACTCGGCGATAGTTGGTGATCTGCCATCTCTAGTCATCTAGCTTTTTAAGTAATATTTGGGGAAGACTCAAAATCCTCGAAATAGGAGTAATCGAATAGCCTAGTGAAAAAAGGCTCTACCTAGTGACCAGAAGGTCCTAAAGTTCGAATCTCACCTCATCGTTAATTTACAGAAGAAAAAAAATCCTCGAAATACAGATTCCACGTAACAAGCTCTCGAAATAATATTTTGTAGAACTATCAATAACAAAAGCATGAAAAGTATGGTAATATCTTCGAATTAACCGTCGATTTAATCTCAGTTAGTGAGGTAAAGGTATATTTTAATCCTAAATAGTTACATTATTATGAATTAGTTCGACAAAGTGGCACAAGTATAACAATATGCTCCTGAAAAGTGATAAGTGTTGTAATATGATCCCTGAAAAAATTAAAAATGATAAATATGCAAGATTTTTCACTTTTTGTGTGACACTTGTGCCACTTTTTTGGAACTATTCTGCAACAATAAAACTATCGAATTCTAAAATATAATGGACCTTCTTCCCATTATTTATGATCAAATAGACAATTAACTTATAATATCTTATGTTGATTATGCTCTTTGATATCTCTTCTACCATCATGGTACCAAGATGTATTTAGTTAGTCCAAAATAGTGTCACGGTAATAATTTAGTTTTTATGAGTGGCATAATAGTTGCATTTTGATCCTCAAACGACCAAACTAGTGTTTTCATTAATTAAATCTTAACAACTTAAGATTAATTAAGACGTTAGTTTGAGGACCAAAGTGCGACTTTTGTGCTACTTATTGGGACCAAATTGTAAGTGTAAGTGATAAATATAACTGAGATGTTAGTTTGAGAACTAAAGCATAACTTTTGTGTCACTTATAATAACTTAACTGCTTATATGACATTATTAATAACTAAAATACAACTTGATGCCGTTAGTGATGGCTTTTCGATAATTATCTCCAACAAATCAATAAAGAAGGGATGATTCATATGAAAGACTCATTGAGCAAACAAACAAATAAAGTAGGAATTTTATGGACCAACCAGGTCAACATAGATTAACTAGATAAAAAATTAGAATGTTATGCACCAGCGGCTTTGTCTCTAGGTTCGACTCTCACAAAAAAAAAAATTATTGATGATCTTATGGACCAACCAGTTATAAATTTACTTCAATAGTTTTTTTTTTCAAAAATATGATCACATTTATATGAATTATGTCAGGATGATCGGATTAAATTTGTCTTTTTAAGTACGATGTTATTAGAAAAATACTTGATTTCATTATTAGCGATCAAATCTCTAATTACATTCATGATGCAATCATAACACCATTTGTTTTTTTATCTTGTTGAAATAATGAAAACAAAATAAATATGTGTTTAGTTTATGAGTTTATTATGGCTTCTTTATTATTTTTTGTCATTTTGTGGTGATTTATAATTGAAGAACAACAAATGTGATCCAATTTGACGTTGAAGCTGTAAAGCACATAGCACTATATTGATTTGGCGTATTCCATTCCATAATTAGTCTCTTTATAATTAGTGCTCTAAAGATATTGAGGAAGACGTTTGTTCTTAATAAAGCAAAGCTGACGGGGAGTGCATCATATCTACCGCAATTTACATAACATACATCTCTACTTTGCGTGTTTTTTTCCCAATAATAAAAGTTTAAAAATAATCATATGATAAAAAATAATTTAAAAAAAAAATTAAACCAGATATCACTAAATCATAAATCTTGGATTTCTTTGGGTGTTCAAATGGGTGAACGTGAGTTTTTTTTTCTTCTTAATATTGGTTACTCTCTCCGTCCCTAAAAGATTGTCACATTTTGATTTTTGTAAATTAAACATTATGAAATTTGATCATAAATTTTCATTAAACGATAAGAAATAATATAGTCGTGGGGGATCTTGTTAGATTTGTCTTAATATGTATTTTTGAAATATCAACTTTTATAATTTTTTCACATGTAAAACAAGAGATATTTATGTTTTAAATCGTATTTTGTTGACCATGGAAAATCAAAATATGACAATCATTTAGGGATGAAGGCAGTAATTAATTAGGATCTCAGTTTTTTATATTATAAATTATATTTTCCAATTATATATATGTATGTTGGACTGTCAAATGGGGAACGGGGATATATTATATATTATAATATTATATTTAATTTGCATTTTAATCTTGATTTAATGCTAAAACTTCAATTTTGGTCTAAAGTTACAATTTTTCGTACATATTTAATGGTTGGGGACTAAAGTGCACCAAATGTACTAATTACTGGGACCATTTCGGTAGACCAACAACTAATTGGGACCAAATTGCAACAAACACATATTTACTTGGACCATTCCATCAATTCACATATGCAAAATTACATAAGGTAGTTATGATAATTTACTATTATATTACTTCATATAATAAAATACGTGTATTATAGATTGTACCATCAAATTACTCGTATAATATATCAATGCTACTCCCTCCGTCCCTAAAAGATTGTCACATTTTGATTTTTGATAGTCAATAAAACACGATTTAAAACGTAAATATCTATTACTCTACATGCAAAAAAATTATAACAAATTGATATTCCAAAAATATATATTGAGACGAATCTAACAAGGTCCTACAAGACTATTATTTCTTATCGTTTAATAAGAATATCATAATCAAATTTTGTTAAGTTTGACCAACAAAAGTCAAAATGTGACAATCTTTTAGGGACGGAGGGAGTATTATTTTTTATACAATCCTAAATATTAAAAATGAAAACAGATTGGAAACATGATTTTATTAGAGAGCCTGACTCCAACCTATCTCCAAACCGTCAAGACAAAGTAAACAATTATCAAAATTTGGATAAAATCTTTCCCGTCTTCAATCCATCTCTATGTTTGTAGACGGGAAACTATCCCGTCACTATTGCTTCATAATCTAGTAGTGTATCGTTAAATGTGGACAAAATCCTCAACTAACTTGTTCGGATAACTTGAAGAGCAAACTGACAAATTTTGAAAATTAATAAGCCAAATGAGCAATTCGTTAAAGTTGAGGGACCGGAAGAATTAATCTTACAACTTCCATTACTACAAGATTTCGAGAAAAAACCATTGAATGAACCTCTTGTTTGAACAATAAGCTGTAACTCTTCCTCGACCAATATTTGTATTCAATGACGCTTCGTTTAACTAGTCAATGTAATCCTAATCAATAATAGTCAGTGGAACACAATTATTCAGAATTGGTGAGGATATATTGGTAGCTACTAGCTAGTGCACATAAGCTTTATGTGGTTAGATATTGAATATTTAGCCAATTTCTTTCAAATGTAAGTAGCATATAATTAAGAGTATCTTCATTAATTTATCTTGAAAAATGCTTTTTAAAGACAAAAGAATCGTATGTGGGGATGAAAGATTGAAATGAATTCTTATTATATTATTAGTATTATTCTTATACAGATACCCTCTAGATATTTTAGTGTAATCTACTGAATTTCCTCTGATTCATTGGCATTATATATGTAAAGTTCAATATATGCACCAGCACCAACCATCTAAGTACTACTATCTTCAAAATACAATTTTCTTCTAACTTTTCACCAAACTTTTCAATAAAAATTCAGAGGTATATTTTAATTCTTTTTTTCTAATTGTGAAACCGTCACATTAAAGTTCATATGCACCTCTGTCTTGGAGTACACGGAAAAGGTAAACCGCGAGACATGTCTCACCTGATCAGGGGCTAAAACTTGCATGTTTACCACTTCGAAACACAAGATTCTCTTCCAATAAATAGAATCCGGAATGCATAAAGAAGTGAAATTATTACTCCCTCCAATCCAAAAAGATTGTAGTTTTAGAGATTTCACATAAATTAAGAAACATTTAATGCACTCAAGATTTCTATCTCTACCCCTATAAAAGCAATCATTAGTGCTCCATTTATCCAATTAAACATGAGACAATCATTATTTGATTTGAGTCTTTTTATGTAAATAGGGGTATTAAGGGAAAATGTTGTATATTTTACATTGATTTATGTAAAACTACACTATTTTTGGATATTTTAGAGATAGCTAAAACTACACTCTTTTTGGATTGGAGGGAGTAACACTTTAGACTCTAATTCTTTAACAATTGGACTATGTCACATCACCCAATGTATAGTCAATAGTACAATTGATATTGTACAAAATCCATTAAATATGATAAATGGGATGTGTGTAACGTTTTCTTAAAGGTTAGTGTACGGATTTATTGTTGGAATTTGGAAATTAATTATGACAACCTTTAATACTGTCCAATGAAGGAACATACAAAAATTGGGAGCATTCCGCTATTTATCTTCTTACAAGTTTTAAGATAGGTGAGCGATTATAAAAAGAAGGCTTATTTTCTTTTGGTCCCCTGTACTATCGAGACGTTTTCGCTTCGCCCCCTGAAGTATTTTAGTTTTCAAATACGGAACTGAACTATCCTTCTTTTCAATTTACCCCCTATTTTTTTCGTTCCGCCCCCTGAAGTATTTTTTCGCCAAAAAAGTGAATTGAAGTAAGGGCAAAACCGGAAATGCACATACAATTAGATTTCGGGCAAGGAATGGGCGGGGTGGGGGCCCGATTTTTTACTGGGGGAGGGGCGATTTGGGGTGGGTGGGAGGTGGTTGAAGGCTGGTGGTGGTTGTTTCCGTGTATTGAAGAAGAAAGGTGGTGGTGGGTGGTGGTGTTGATTTTTGCTGGTGGTGGTGTTGATTGTCAGTGGGGTGTTATTTGTTGTGGTTATGGTTGGTGGTGGAGGTATGTGATGTTGGTGGTTATGATGGTAGAGATGAAAAAGAAAGAAGAAAGAAAAGGTGATGGGTAGAGAAATCTAATAAGGGGGAGGGTTTCATTAAGGGTATTTTAGTCAATTTAAGAGGAAGGTGTAAGCAAATCGAAAAAACAAAGGGGGCAAAAAAACTTATAAAAAGCTCACTTCGGGATCCTACGTAAGAGAATAGAATAGTGGAAGAGTTGAGTTATCCATATAACAAAGTTCACTTCGGTAAATTTAAAACATGTGTTAGCGAAAAACGACTTATAATAAAACATGAATAATGATCCATGTGTTTTGCCCTAGGAAATATGAAGCCAGGCGTGCAGGCAACCTGATGACACGAATGTCGTCCCAATTTCCTTAAGCCCCATGCAGTGCCACAATTTATTTTCTGATATTGCGTTTTGTACGCAGACGATTGAAAACATCTCTTCAAATTTTCAAAACCGTTACCGGGTGATACTACGCAACAATTTCATATCAACACATAATTGGTTAAGACGAAGTGTTATTATGTGTTTGTAATAGCACTTAATTGCAAAATATACAAGTGCTACAATTTCATATCAGTCTGTTCTTGAATCAATTCAAGTTTTGGTTGTTTGGTTTTGTTTGTAAGGTTCTCTGTTTTTCGCGACAATTTCTTAACACTTAGAACAGAGTTTTCCCCTCTGAAAAGAATAACGAGTCCTGCAGCAGATGGAAGTTCATCTAATCCACCTAAGTCGAGGCGTAAAGTGACAATACAGCAACTCCTAGGGGTATTGTGGTGTGTACGGATGAAATCGCATTATATTCCAGACTCCTTTACTTCACTTAATGTAATCTTTGCTAGTTGATGTCATTACAAAAGCATCGGCAAAGATTGCTATGATGTAGAGATTCTTGGCTCCATATGTTAGTCCGCTTAGACTCAAGTCTATGTAGACTCTTATTAGATTTCATAGGCTGACCTCACAAACCACGACTAGACTGGAACCAACTTCCAACACGTTTGTCCTTAACTACATATTTTCATGGGCGAATGGCAATATTATCTAGTGATAATAGAACTATATATTTTCATTTAGGCACCAGAAAGTGCTACTTCCATTCAGTACTTACACTTGCACACCTTCACATTGTTGGCAAGCCAATTACGTCAATCTAACTTCTTATGTTATCTTACTACAACTAATCAGCTAGGCATCCTTTTTTGATCCATACATAGCGCGGATTAGATGCACCAGACTGCCTCTGAATATCATTATCAGCAACGATCGATGTCATATGATGGGAGCCTATTAGGCGCTCCTTCAACCAAACACAAAACAGGCGGAATGGTTAACGTCTTGAGACTTCCATAAGCATTCCAGCAGAAAGGAGTCAGTATCTTTTTCCCTTGTGCAGGATACAACTCCACATCCGAAAACGTAAGGTTGGTACACGGCAAATAGTCACTGCAGGCTAAATGCATTGGAGGGCTTCTAACATCATACGTCCCCTTAATGTTTGCATAAACGATGTCTGAAATGTATACTGCAGAGGTTTGATTTTGACAGCTTTTAGTATTACAATAATATTGGTCTATTATTACAGGGTTCCGGACTGTGTCCATGCGAATATTGTTGAATGTGACTTTAGACACGCCTCCAAATCCACCTTGCCATGTTTTGATTCGGACTCCATTGTCCGAATGTTTTATCTCAGAGTCTTGGACGGTGATGTTTGATACACACGCCTGAGAATTGCGCATGCCAAGGCTACCAATGCTGCATCAATAGTCGAAGGTTAACGACGTAACCACACAGTACATGATCGATGTAACAAGAAATACAACAGGATCACCGAAGATTAGTAAATGTACCTAATTCCATGACTAGGACCACATGTTATGTTCCTTATGTCAACATTGAAAGAGCCTGCTCCAATTGATACACAATCATCACCTAGGAAATGGAACTGGAGTAATGAGCATACAAAAAGTTGATAAATGAGCATATATTATGAATTTTTTTGGACATAAGTATATACCATTCGAGACAAGTGAATTGTATATTTTGACATTATTGGAGTTTTCGATATGAATTCCATCGGTATTGGGGCTGAGAGCGGGCGAATTTATACTTAGGTACTCGATGTGAACATCATGACAACCATCAAATCTGAAGTGGAATTGTGGACTGTTCTTGATTTTAAGCCCTTGTACAGTTAGGTTGGAGCTCATGAAGAACCGTATAGCCTAGAAAACAATTTCCAAAAAATAGATTTAGGACAAAACGTAATATTAATGAAAAAAAGAAAATGAAGTATATATATATTGTTTTTTGGGACTTACAACTGGGCTATCACAAGGACCAGGGGGAATAGTTTTATTTGCTCCCTGCGACACACACATACAATTAATAATAGTAATTAGATCAAAATAAACAAATTAGATGCATAGGAATGAATTTTTTTAAAAAACAAAAAAAAAACAAGAGATAAATTTGAATTACATTATGAGGCTTGCAAGGAAGAGCCCACCATTTTTGACCTCTGCCATCAATAAGTCCACTACCAAGCATTGACATTCCATCGACTCTATAGAATACTAACCATTGTTTCTTACTATTTCCCTTTGCCCATGTTTTTGGTCCATCCGGAGCCATTATTGTTCCTTCAATCTAAAACAACAATGCCAAAAATACGTGAAAAATTGGGTGTATCAATACTTTCATGCATCAGGTTCATCAAGGAGGTCCGAATACAATATCTCATAAATTAAGGGTCACGTTACAATTATCTATATATTTGTGGGTCAATTTGCAAATTACATGTATATTTACTACTTTTATTTTGGGTTCAAGTTATTGAATAGAAGCGTGTGGTATTATACCATTGTTATAGTATAATTTGGGTACAAGTTATGTTGACGTTTCTTGTACCAATGATGAAGTTTCAGGTGGGTACGGTACCCATGTGAAGCCTTTAAGTAGATACATCGATAAAATTCATCAAGAATACTTTGATGCACCGAAACCGGGCTACAAAAATACTATTCACTAAAACAAGTTCAATACATGAATTAAAAATCGCTAAGAATATCAATTTTTCTAATGTTATTAAAACGTTTATTATTTTTTGCTTCTAAGCTATGCCGTGGGAGGAAACATAAGAACGATCTCCGCAAATGGATCAAGACTGATATTTGGTCCTCAAAAATTATATATTAACCCATAAAATTGGGTGAACTTTCGTCTTTGCAAGTGGAAGTCAGTCGTGCACCAGTAACTTTTTACTCTTCCGTTATTTTTTGAACTAAGTTATAATTTTTGTCCAATTTTTATGGGGGGCTAATGCACAATTTTTAAATTTCAAGGACCATACAAATTACTTTTTTAACCCACTTTCATCATGAACCATTTAGGCAATTATCTCATGCATTAACATGAATAACGTTCCATGCAATTACTAACACCTCATATGGGGGTAATCAAAACAAATGACTAGCAATATTTTGATATCCAAAAGAAATAATGAAAGCAATAAATTAAAATAGAGTAACGAACATTTCCTATTTATTTCCTTGTATAAATTGTAGCTTAATAATAACTATTTCAATTTATTCAAGTCAAAATTAATTAATTCACATACCTGAAACGTTAGTCTCGGTTTGCATGGGCCAGTGAAAATGGTAGATTGTATCATGAAAGACTGCTTACTCGGCACAAGAACAACACCCGAATCAACCTGGCAAGCCGCATCCCAAGCCATCTTGAAAGCCTTAGTATCGTCGGCCACGCCATCGCCTACAGCTCCATAAGATCTAACGTCGAAAATAATCGACCGATCATCATTATTAGTATTATTATAAGTTGGAGACAAAGCAGGAGTTGGTTTCTTAGGGGCCTTATGAGCATCATCATCATCATTATTAGCTGGAGCCAAAGCATTGTAATTTGGCTGCATTGGTGATGATGCTTCAGGTGATGAGTAAGATGGTGGAAGTGAAATTTGCGACAAAATACGATGATTATTAATATGTTTTATTGCATGATAATCAAATATTATCCTACAAGTAACATAATGAGCTAAAGAAAACAGGAAAATAATGAAGATGGACAACTTCAACACTCCCATGGTAATAATAATAATTAATTATTATTATTATTATGAAAATATTGTTGCTAAATAATTAATGAAGAAAGTAGGGTATATATAGGGGAGAATGTGAGGTGAGTATGCAATTGATTTGGCTAGTGTTTGTTAGGCCATGGCTATCAAACATAGCATGCGTGTATATGAGTAGGGCTTGAAGGTAGATGATTGATGAATTTAGTATTACAAATATATACTCCCTCCATCTCAAATTGATTGTCTTATTTTGACTTACACGGTCTTCGAGACACAAGTTAAATGTAAATATCTCAAATTTTACAAGTATAAAAATTATAAAAAGATGATAGTTCAAAAGTATACATTAAGACGAATCTAACAATATCCAATATGACTATATTATCTATTATCGACTAATAATGAGAATTAATGATCAAAATTTTCATAATTTGACTACCAAAATAGAAATAGACCAAACAATTTAGAATGGAGGGAGTACTAAAATTGTATATGTATAGATTTTGTCACTATTGGTATATATAAGTAGTCGGTACGAAGAGTAGTAGGAGTAGATATTTGTAGGTGAGTTCGAAGGTAAGGAACCCACGTTCTTGGAAGGAAGTTGAAAGAAGAAGAATTGAAAAGGATGGAATTGTGTATGTGACCACATTAAGCACTTACACAACTTGAGTTGGGCAACTATAGCTATTTAACGTTTTTGGTGAAACTGTTTCCAAAATATTATATGTTTGAAGAAAGAAGAGATGGTGTCGTCGGGCATAGTCTAGGGATAAGTATGAAGGTGATTGGGGTGGATACAACTGAAATCGCATGTTCGAATATATGTGGAGGCAATACTTTGCTGAAATATTACAGTGGTTGTCTTGATTTTCGTGTCCCGTTGGTCCTCATCAATCTTCCTTACAAAACTGCTACTAGGACATATCCATCGATTTAAAAATGGCATGGCAAGGAGCCTCAGACACAGGTGAAGGAAAAATAGAAATAGGGAAGATCGGCTAGGGAAATATTTTTATTGTTGGTATAAATTAAATGCTTTGATTTTCATAGTTGATTAAGGGAGGTAATTGCTTAAATGGTCCTAGTAAGTTGACGACCGTTGCGTACTTTGGTCCGCGTAAGTTACAATGATATGCACATGATTTTTCGCGTGTATTGAGTGCGCAAATGGTCCCTAAATTAACACCACCGTTAAAGTTAATGAGTATACTTACTCTTGGGTTTTTATGATTTTCATAAAAACTTGGGAAAATATTTTATTCTTAATTTTTTTTAAATAAGAATCAATGGTCCATGTAATTGTGTGTATCATATACAGAAATGGCCCTAAAATAGACTTAGATATTTTCTTTAATTTACTTATTAGTATTAATGGACGTATTAATTTAGGGACCATTTATATAAGTGCATATAGAGAATTATCCCTTAATTTTACTGAGGTAGCTATTGCCTAATTAACTAATGACCGAGAGCATTTGTTAATAACCGTTTTTAAAATTTATATATTTATTACTTCTTACTGTTCCGGTTGAAATTTATTAATTAATGACCGAGTGATGGCTTTTGTTAATTACTGTTTTAAAACTTGTACTTTACCGTTTTGGAATTTATATATTAATTACTTCTTAATTAATTAATCCCCAATTTTTTTCGTTAAGATAGATACACTTTCAATCATTACTCTTTTTGTATTTTTGGGATTTGCTTTTCACATGAATACTATATTCTCTTCAAATTTTAATAAATATTTTACATATTGTATACAATATTTAGAATAAAAGTAAATTTTAAGAAACATAAAATAATATATTACATATAGATGTTAAATGAAAGATATTTTTAGTTTATATATATATGATGAAAATATTTAAGTATATTCGATTTATTTGTTATATAAAGGAAAAAAAGAAAAAATGGAGCATAAAACAAAATAACTTTCGAATTGAAAGAGTATAAAGTGAACAGATGTGCGAATAATTCTTTATTAGGGTCCAACCTATTGTAGAGAAGCTGAAAAAATAATACTCCCTCCGTCCCTAAAAGATTGTCACATTTTGATTTTTGATGGTCAAACATAATAAAATTTGATCATGAATTCTCATTAAATAATAAGAAATAATATCGTCTTGTGGGACCTTGTTAGATTCGTCTCAATATATATTTTTGATATATCAACTTCTTATAATTTTTTCGCATGTAGAGTAATAGATATTTATGTTTTAAATCGTGTTTTGTTGACTATCAAAAGTCAAAATGTGACAATCATTTAGGGATGGAGGTAGTACTATTTTAGTTTTTATCCGTTATCTTAACTTTTAGGAGTGTTAATGTAAGTTTTCTTCAATATATAGTAATATTACTACTTATGCATTGTATGGATTCAAATTTAAGCACACTAAAATAGATAAGGAATAATAACATAAACACCGGAGACATAACATGTTCGATGGTCATCTCACGTTTCATTTACTAATAATATAATGATATGGTCCTTTTCTCCTAATGTATGTTCGATGAAATAAGTTACACATACATAGAATCCTGGAGAAAAATGAGATGATTGAATTTTTCATCATGTTCTTTTGCATCCCATGCATATACTTTTTAGTAGAACAATTAATGAGATGAATATTATTTTCATATTGAATTCTTTTGTATCCCATATTCTTTTCTGAAGCATTTGACATACAAATTAAATAATGCCGAGTATATATAAAGTAATTTTAGAAGTCAAGATTGATTTTAGTAATTTGGAAGTCAAAATTGATTTATCGGTTATTCATAAATCGTGATCTCGTTTTCGATCATTCTCTTCAGCATCACTCTACAATCTTACCTTTATTCACAACTTAAGATGCGTGGTAATGTACTTCCACATCATTATTATAAAATAATAGTAAAGTAAAATTGAATTAATTCAAACACCTTTATTGGTTGTGTTCGTGCAATGATTGATTGAAGTTTTTTATATGAGTCCAATTGTTATCACATTTGACTATAACAGTATATGAAGATAAATAATGAAGCAGTCGAGTACAAGTGTTAAAATAGGAAGACACTTTTATCCACAATTGCCTTAAAAATCGATCTTAATAGTTAATGATGCGATCTTTTGATTGAAGAATAATTGGTTGACTGAAGAAGCAGTACGTGGATTCTTTATCACTTATGGCAACATGCATTGCTTGAGGAATAATCAACCGATTAAGAAGTCAAGTCTAAATGGGCCTATTCTCTCTTATTATCGAAGGAGAATGCACGTTTAATGTGAGAAGAATAATTGTTTATTCTTCACTCTTGGAGGTTGACTAATTAGCCTATATATTGTATATAAGGAGGAGTTCATTGTGCATAACCGTTGGACTAACGACGACTTGTATCGTGTGATTAACTTTTTCAGGTTGAACTAATTTAAGCATTCTTCATGTTCATATATGAGAGGTGTATCAAATATAGAGTTAGTTGTATATTAGCCTGAGTCGAAGAAATCTTGGCTCGGTTTAGTGACTATTCAAGCGGGTCAATCATCAATGGTTCATCTAATACAATGGAGATTGAACTGAGTTTGGAGGCTCAAGTTATTAGTTTACTTGGTCAAGACATTATCAAAGTTGGAATTCAATCTCCATGTATCTATTATAAATAAAATATAGTTTATGAATTAAAAAAAAAAAAATTTAAGTAATCACCACTTGATAACAACGAATAACATAGGAATTTAATTTCAATAAAAAATATTATAAATTGATTCAATATGAAAAATTAAAAGATAGTAAATGGCTTTGCACACATTATATTCAAACAATCAAACCTCATAAGTCATGCCAAAATCAAAATAAACGTTTAGATAGAGCAATAAAATAAGAAGAGTTTTCAATATATATTTTTTATTATTTATGATAAAACTTCATATATATTGTGTATATTAAAAAAACTTTTATTAGTATAAATAATACGAGAAAATGGCAAAACTAGCACTCTTTGAAACATTTTTTAAATTTGGAGCACCATTCACTTTTTTTTGGAAAGACATAACACCCTTCCCTAATGAAATTATTAATTTACCCTTTATGAAATACACCATCTCCACTTCATCTTCTTCATCTTCCCCTCACCAATCAACAACCACCACCACCACCACCACCACCATTTCTTCTTCTTAACAAATCCACACCACCATCTTTTCTTCTTAACAAATCCACCACACCACCTACCTCACCAACAACCACCTCCGCCACATTCACAAATCCGCCACCATCATCAACAACCCCACACCCATTTTTTCTTTTTCTTCTTCTTCACAATCCCACCACCACCAAACCACCCCCAACCCCCTCACTTGCTCGAAAATCACCCCAGCCCCGCCCCCTCACCATCATCACTTGCTAGAAAGTCACCCCCACAGCCCCGCCTTTCTCCCTCCCCCATTTGAGCTCACCAAACCCGAAACTCCCCCTCTCCCACTCAAAATTGTGACCAAAATCATGAATTCACCCACCCCACTTGAAAAAGTCCAATCTTTTGAAGTTTCTTACACAAAAGATCTAATCTTTTGAACTTTTTTACAAGAATAATCAAGCCCCATTTAAAAAAATCAAATCTTTTGAGCTTTTGTACAATGTATGAGATACGTGATTAGTGTTTATCTAATTCTTGCGATTAATTTCTATGTAGTTGGTGTTGGTGTTGGTGTCAGTGTGTGATTAGTTTGTAGAGCATGATAGTGGTAGGGGTGGTGGTGGTGATGGGGTAGTAGGAGAAGAAGATGGAAGTGTGGAGAAAGGATAAGGAAGAAAATGATATTGATGTAATTTGTTTTAACTATAAGGGTATATTAGTCAATTTCAGGGGAAAGGTGTTATGGTTTTGCAAAAAAAAGTGGTGGGTGCTCAAATTAAAAAACAACCTTCAAAGGGTGCTAGTTTGCTAAAATTCTCTAAATAATACCAATCTAGAACGAGCTACAGAGCCAGTTCACTGATCTAACAGACCGTTCGAGCCTCATCTCATCTTAAATCAAACCGCGCTTCAAGTCTCGACTCAGTCGAACCGAAGTAGTTAATAATTACATATAAACATAATTTACCAATCATGAAGTTTAATCTAAAGGTAATACAAAGGCATAGTGGTGAGTGGAAGCTATACTTTTGAGGATGGGTGGTGTGCACCTCCCCCACTATTTTAACATGATAGTAATATCACAATAAAAACCGGCCAAATCCATTTCAAGAATGGTAATTTTGGTGTGCATGAGACATTGAGGGAGGCTGCATATATGCACTATAAACTACTACAATAATAGTGGGCGGTGTAAGTTGACATATATACATCATTATTCATTACCTATTAACTAATAATTATTTCATCAGTAAAATCAAAAGAGCCCATAATTTTCTTCTCATTTTTTGTCCACTTTCTCTGGTCCAAAATGGGCCTTTTGCATTGGAGAAATAGTTGAATTTGGTTCTTTGATAGAAACTTATTGCGGCGTGCTTTTTTTGAACAAATTGGCTTCCAAAATTTTGGTTTTTGGGTGTTTAGAAGTCATTAGTGACGCAATTTGCATGCATTAGAAGTCATATGAATCCCCACCCTCACCCTAGGACTGAAAATGAGTGTTAAACCTATTAGTATACAAGGTTTTATAGGGTTGGTTTTGTCTTATTTTTAAGCCGATCTGATAGTGCGGTCCTTAAAAAAATGTAAATCGATAACCATATTTTCGTATGTCAAATTGTATGATTTTATTTGTGTTTTGACGGTTAATCGGTTTGATAGTTGATTTATGATTCGAGTCACTAAGGTTGAACTAAATAGTTATAGAACTCATGAAAAAAGATTTTGGATATCTTCAGAAGTAGTCCAAAGGAGTATGGTCAGGCCAGCTATTCGAGCACTAGACTTGTTAAGGTGACTCTTCGGCCAAGTTTATTACCCGAGGTTCTAAGGCTAAGTGAAAAAAAACTTCATTTTTAACATAAATAAGAAACGTATAGGATTACATGTGGAACATTAATGAAATTCGCGTACTTTAGACGAGCAAAACCCTATTCTCATAGCCTACCACTTAACGTACTATCACTGATCTATCGAAAAGAACATTTGAGTCGAGTCTTAAAGCAGAGAATGAGTATGGAGTATTTAGATAAGTTCACATTGTCCATCATCTTCTAGAATTGTAAAATATTTTTGTACTACACGGCCATGTTCAATCAAATCAGAGGCTATAAACTCATGGTCCTTTACCTATGATTTCCATCATTCAAAAACTAGCTTTACTTCAGTTCATTCCTACTTTTATCTAATTAATGGGAACTCGAAAGCCTTTGAACAACAATTTCAACTAGAATTTTCAGTGTGCAACTAACCTATAGTGTATGTGCTATTTGACTTATTGGCATCAACCAACAATTTTGGGATATTTATTTACTTCTAGTTGCCTTACAACTTGAGGCATGTTAGATTGAAAGTGCAGAATAATAGAAGCGGATAATTTACTTATCTACTCGGCATCCCTTTGACAAGACGCATCGCCTTGTTTTCCCCTGCTCGCCATATCAACAATCAAATCACAAGCTTCTGATAAAAGAACGAGCAGTTTTAATAACATTTATTATATGAATACCTTTACCGTTTGCAGGGTGGCGGCAGGTACTGAACAAAACGGTTTTCATAATGAAGCAAACACTCCTGCCCCTTTTCTCAAGTACAAAATTCATTTCCATCATTCATCTTTCCCTCCTCCAAACCTAAAGATAAGTTACTGTATCTCGTTGGCAAAAGCCAGAAACAAAGAATAAAGATTCAAAAGCTGAATAAAGACTGCATATATATTTTCAGGTAATAACCAATGTAAATAAATATATAGTGGTACTCGAATATAACAGATTCAGTCGGATACATAAAATATTTGCTGGTGATAATAATACATTAAATAGACAGCACAGACATATGGTAAATATAGCATACAAGTCGTCTGAGTACCTACTGATATGTAAGTAATTCATTCATACTGCACGTGGATACAACAAGATTGTGGTATGGTTGAAGCGCTTAAAACAACATAGAAAAGGAGATATACTCATGCACATTTCCAGCATTGCAAAATTACAACCCAAGGAAGGGACATTGTTTCCTTGCATGCTCAGGAACCAACTTTGCCAAAATCTCAGCATGCACACCCTTCAGTTCTGGAAAGAACATGAAAACATGACTTATTATGATAATCACAATTTACATTCGACAAAGAAATTTGTAATAGATCTGTTTATGTACTTCATACCATGGGGCTTAAAGTTGAATAGTGGTGGTAGGAAGCGACCATTGGGCAAACGGGTGTTTGGATCTCGCAGTTCATCAAAGAAAGGATGAGTTATGACATCCAGCTGCATCATGGGATGTGTATTAAATTGTCAATCACAAATAGAGATTCAAACGGGAAAAAGTAAAAGAATAGAGAAGGGGAATCAATTCAATAACAGGTAATATAATGACAGTCATCACCAAGAATAGGTCACAGTTTTATCACAGCACCAATCCCGACTCGTGTAAGAGACTCCAAGTATGTCAGACTCTAATGATGTTCATCTGAGCTTTTCTCGAGAAAACTAAAGTTTTATAGGCAAAAGACTACTCCAGAAAAGAACTCCTACCTAAAGCTTGTAATGTTAATAAGTTGTAACGAGAGAAGCTCAAATAGCCACCCCCGGTACAACTTTTCTACAAGAGCAATTAACTAGATACCCCTGTAAGTTAAAGAGACATTCTGTAACAATAATGGAACGAAAAGACAATGTTAGACACCAAATGCTCTGAGCTTTTCAAATATAACTACTAAACTTTCATGAATAATAGGATTTGGATTAAATTGAACACAGGTGTATCATCCAACATGAGTGGCATAAATCACCACCAACAAATCATGAGAATGAATAGATGCAAGACATAGGCTAAGTCACCCAATGCCATTTGTGACATAACTCGCCAGTAACATATCATTTCAAGGAATAGATGCAAAGACATAAAAAATAAAATAAAAACGACATGAACTTTCTCATCATATGGTGTTATTTAGTATACTCACAGCTGTACTGCGCAGATTAGGGGAGTATTGTAGCAGTCTTGACACTAGATCAACAGCTTCAGGGGGCATGCGTTTGTAGAATATCTGAAAAGGAACCCAATAGTTTAAGCCTTTAACTTACACAGATAAACTAAAACAAAGGGGTTTGGCTACCTTGTGCCACGGATGAGCTTTAATTTGTGGGAACTTGAATTCGGTATAGTTAGGATTCATGCACTTAATTTCCTCCCTTGTTGGAGTGCCCAATATCTGAAAGGTAGATGACAAAGGTTATGAGGTGATGAAGTAAAGAACCAGTTTCAGTAAACCCCTTACAAACCTGTCAAATTATGAAAAAAGTTCCTCCTGAACATTTCAGCTCATCAATTGACTAGAAGCATTGGAGCATAGCGATCTACACCTTAGGATTGTGTTAAGACAACAGGTCTCAAACATTATTCACTTTTCTAACACTAGACTATCATATTGCATCATATATGTATAAAGGACTACAGGAGGATACACCTTACTAAGTGAAGGTAAAACAAAATCACAAATCTCCCTTTCACAAGATTGACTTCGAAGTTACAAAATCATTCTTCCATTACAGGGTCAGCAACTGACTTTCTTACTAAGGACAATGTTATTTTATGAGATAAGTAATGAATGATTATAAAAAATATTATATCTATTCTCCAAAAAATCAAATAGTACATTCATTTAAGTCAGTGTTAAGTGAAACAGTGGCAAAGCCAAATGCTATTGATTAAAATAGAACTGAAAATGTAAAATACCGTAAATATAGATAGAAGATTGTTTTTAAAGGTCGATAGATTATTTTAACTAATTAAGTTCCAATTTAATTCATTGGAGGGGGATATCAACTTTTTACAGATTGCCATTCTCCAATTTTAGCTCTCTAGTACCATGTTTTATTGAAGTAAGATAATTTATAAAGTTTGAGTAACCAGTGAATGTAAATTCTGCAGCACGGGTAGCCATAAGGATTTATTTTGGTATTAAATACTACTCCTTCCATTCTTTTTTAGTTGTCCTTTTAGCCTTAATTTTTTGTTTCTAAAAGTTGCCTGTCTAATACTATTTCCAATGTACTTTTTGATTATTTTTTCTTATGAAGTTACCAACCAACCAATTATATAGTTTCAATTGATTGTCATTTTTATATTTTCAATGTTTTTTTACTACTTCTTTATTTTCCTTAGTCTATGTGCAGATGGCTAAAAGGACAACTAAAAAAGAACGGAGGGAGTCGTATAAATGTTATGCAAATAGGGACCTCCACCCACTTTAATAAAAGGGGTCCAAGTCACACTAAGAAAGCAAAGTAAAACAAAAGATGAGTAATAATTACATCATGTATAACAGGATAAAATGTGAGACAGAAAAGAATATCCAGATTGTGAATTCACAAGTAAAACATCAATATAAAAAATTATAGATTTGACTAACCTTGATGATTTCAACTAGCTGATCAACTCCACTCTCACCAGGAAACAATGGCTAAAACAAAAGGTAAAAGTAATGAACATAAGAAAGAACTATAATAATCAGGGATTTTGAATAATGGATGAAAATCAGCTGGCCACCTGTCCAAGAAGCAGCTCGGCAAGAACACAGCCAGCAGACCATATGTCAATTGCTGTTGTATACTCTGTTGCTCCAAAAATAAGCTCTGGTGCTCTATAATACCTAGAACAGATATAAGAAATATTTGGCTCCCCTTTAACCTGACAAAATCAAAGTATAGACTCATCAAGCATTCGAACTCGAAATCATTGTATTGTTATTGTGGGCCAAGGAAATGGACCAAACCAACAAGTGAATAATACACACCAGAACTTTGGCACTCCCGAAGTCACATAATTTAACCTGGTGGGTATGTGGATTCACCTGTAAAACAAAATGCGACATTATGTGCAGAAATAGTCGATACTGGTTTCCAGTATAGAGGTAACGAAATATGAAGACATCAGAAAAAAAGTTCTAAAAGAGCATCCTAAAGGAAGGCAAAAGGGAAAACCCACATAGTATGGTAGGTTACTAAGGAGTAAGGACCACCACAAAAAATACACTTTGTTTTAAACATAGAACTAAGGATCCATAAATAAAACAGATATTTCCAACATAAATATGTAGAAATGGGCCTTGAAGCATGAGTTTGTAATTCAAATACTTCACAACATACAGTCAACATTTATGTTAAGACTTAAGCGGTGTAAGGGGGTCCAGATTGTATGCAGCCTTTACACCTGTGATATGAGGGAGGCTGTTTTCCGAGAATATGAGCAATAGTATAGAAGATATTATTACATTAAAAGATCCCCTAAACATACCAAAAGGTTTTGAGGCTTGATGTCCCGATGACAAACTCCAATGCAGCGATGAATGTAGGATAATGCTCTAAATATCTGCATGTAGAACACACCAGTGAAAAACTAAAAAGAAATAACTAGGGAACAAGCAAGATAAAAAGGGAGAACAAACTCTTTAAGTGACATGAGATGATGTAGAAAAAATAAACATGATAGTATTTAAATTCAACAGCCACAATATACAGTACACTTTTAAGCTCAGTCAATAGCCAGAAGTAGAAAGCAACGAATTACATTGCCATCAACAGTATAGATTAAGGCGCAAACAGATTGAAGGATAATTGTTGCCAGCATATACCTGATAAGTGTAAAGTTTCACATAAATTATAGGCATCCTCTGGTTCAGCTTGGTGTAGTGTTTTATCACACGATGTACAGTTTCAGGAACATATTCTAAGACCAGATTAAGATATAACTCATCCTTCTCAGTAGTTGAAAAGAAGCAATGTTTCAAAGACACCACATTTGGGTGGTCGAGGAGACGCATTGTTTGCAATTCCCGATTTTTATATCTCTTATCTTGAAGAACCTTCTTTATTGCAACAGTTTCACCAGACTCCAAGCATTTAGCCTGGACACCAAAATAGGATCAGCCTGTGCCCCTCACTGCAAGTTAGTAGAATCGATCATCAATTATACCTGGAACACAACTCCAAATGATCCCTGTCCAACAATACGTTCAGCCATGTAGCTAATAGTCTGAAAAAACATGAAACGGTTTCACATCAGAAAAAGCCATGGGTAAAAAGTTTGCACACCAAGAACTGAAACATATAAACCGATAGGACTAGTTATTTACTTAAGCATGACAGCTCAAATACCGTGCACTTAAACGAGTTGCGAAGTTACAAAGTTCTTCATATATTTGTAGCTTCTAGTTTATACAAACATACATTTTAGGATAATAGTCAAAGATGCTAGAAGAAATATATACACCATGTTCAACAGATGCATGACTTCAGAGATTCCGGAACAAATTTTGAATGAATGAAGGTTCCCATGACAGCCTGATAAATTACCTGTTTTGGCAGTCCATTTCGACCACCAATAGTGGTAACTATTATGTGACCGGTCTCTGTCCCATTCCCATCAACAACAGCTGTTTCCATATCCTATCAATTAGAGAGAGAAAACCTTAACACGGGATGTAATACAGGGAATCTATAAAGTAACATGGGGATTTTGATATGTATACCTTTTCATCCCTGATTTTCATGTCATTCATCTCCTCGGGTAACTTATCAACTCCAACGGTATGACCACTTGGCCCGCTTAAACCAGATGAAGGGGCTACACCGAGTGCAGCCATTGGTCTATATAGCAAGGCTCTATATATAGCGTGTATATGTGTTTCACCTTTAAAACAAACAGCATGCTAAAATTAAGAAACCAGGTCACAGTCCCTTTCTTCAACTTTCATGCCATTTTTGTATATAGTACGTCATTAAGATCAACAGGTCACAAAATAGTGCTCAAAGAAGCCATCATATAGGTTGCATCATCAACAATGTCAATTACATATACATGGGGAAACAAAATTTATCGCAACAAAATGTAATTCCATCGTTTCAATGTACAAATAGTTATCAACCTCATAGGTTGGTTATGACAAATAAATTTAACAGGTGGCAACTTGCATCACTCCAAGAAAAATATGACGCAGCAACAAAAGCCTTTTAAGACTTCAAAAAAAGAACCAAACTTAGGGTATTCAGTGTGGACACTTCACTACGTGGGCGGCATATTGTAAATACAATCTGACAATGTCCCGTCTGTTAATGTAATCAGGGGATTCCATTGCATATCTCTAAACAAAATGATAACAGTGATCAGATATATCAGTATATCCATTATTCATACACGGCACAACATATGGAACAAATTGTTCGAGAGACCAATAGAAAGAGTGAACAGTATGAGAATCCTAAAAAACATATCTCAAAAATGGAAATATGATAGACCTCATGAAGAAATTAAATCCATACCCAACTGAATTCATCTAAAACTTTGCGCACTACAGGGATTGATAAATAAGCAAAAACATAGCATAGCAAGACCTCACAACTACTTAGCCATTGGTAGAAATCAGATAGCACATACATGCACGAAGAACCATAGATGAAACTCAAAGTGGGCTGACAGAACCATCAGAGACATGCCAAACTGGAAAATAGCAAGATCAAACATTTGACAACGATCCAGCAAGCAACCTTCAAGGCACAGCCTAGACTACTTGTCTAGCATTTACATTTGCCAAGTGGACATATCAACCTCCAGGTAACAATATAAGTCTTTAATGTGCATATTTCTGAACGGGTCAAGAATCTCAAGGTAAGATTAGGCAAGAAGGAGAACATGCGAAAAGAATAGAAGCATGCAATTAACCTAAATCAAGCTCCAAGTTTCGGCCCAACCCAAATATTTACACAAGAGCATCTATGTAAAGCTGTTTTATATGTCCTTTTATCCAACAACTGCAATAGAAACATCCATCTTCCTCGAAATCATCATGTTTATACTTTATACTAATAACTGAATGCTTCTCACAACATAGGTATATCTTACTCCCTCTACCACAAAAGATTTTTCAAGTTTCATATATCAAAACGCATAAAAACATCCATCTTTTCCACGAAATCATCATGTATAATACTCCCTCCTTTCTTATATATTTGTCTTTCTAGCATTATTTTTTTGTCTTAAATTGTTTGTCTTTCTAGCATAACTAATTGTAATTTTACATTTTCAATGTAATTTTTTATTACTTTTTCTTATAAAGTTATCAACCAACCAATTATAGAGTTTTAATTGATTGTCATTTTTACATTTTCAACGTAATTTGTTACTACTTCTGCAAATAGCTAGAATGACAAATATAGAAGAACGGAGCGTATATAGTGCTCTCCTCTACACTACCTTTACTTAATGGTATCAGCAAAGCAAGCACAGAAACATTCCTTAAATCCAAAACCATCAACTGACCAAATGATCTACTTTCACAAAACTTCTCATAATCTAAAGAGTGAACCACAGCAACCCCCCAACCACCAACCCACTCAGCCAACAAAACTAACCACCCCAGAAGAGCAGAGATAACTAAATGAAAAATAATAAATACAGAAACACCCAAAAAAAACCTCTCTTTACAGCTTTTTTCTTGCTAAATAACTAAAAGTGAGTAATAATCATCAATACCAACATGCCCAATTTCACTTAAGAGGGCCGCCTAAATGATACAAGGAGGTCAGATAGCACACAAAATTACATGGGTTACCCCTTTGAAATAAGGAGCCTTTACCAAAGGACCAATAATAAAGCACAAATACTATCTACTACTTCACAATAAATCGAATAATATATATATACAGTAATACAGATACAATTTGATGTACCACTATTGGTTACTCTCAAGCCCTATAGAAAGGGTCTGCCATAAGTTATTGCAATGACAATAGTCGAATTCAGGCTAAAAATATCGACAATTTGATTAATAAAAATAAAAATAGGATCTTGATAAGTATACAGAAGTGAAAATCTTGTAAACCCAAAAAAAAGAGCACAAAATATAGATCCAGGAGAGGTATAAATATAGGATTCTAAGAAAAAGAAGAGAGGAGAATAGTACCGATGGAATCAAGAATCTTCAGATCATCGGTGGCTTTGTTTGACGCTAATAATTTGTGGTCTTCAAATCATAACACTATCATTTTACATGAGACTTGTCCTAGTACTACACTTCCAAATCGGGTGCGGGTCCATTTGTGTGTTTCCATGATATGATGGTATTTCGCCCGAACTTTTACTACGAATTTTTTGTTCAATTTTTATAATATTATCCGATTTCCACATATATAGATCTCATTGTTAAATTAAAAATAAAAAGTACTCGAGATATTAAAGGATTTTTTTGAGCCTCGACGTATAGGCTTGTTAACGATTCGAGTTCGAATGGGGACCTAGTTATTCGACTGAGCAAGCGCTTTTATCAAATTGGGTAGTGATTTCTCTTGGTTCCGTTATTGAATATAAAGTGTAAGGGATCATTTATAAGTTATATTAAAGTTACTTGATGTAACGATATTGTAGTATCACTTATAAATCATGTTCGTTCTCAATGTAATACTATTTCATTCTAGGTATAAGTTATACTAAAGTTAGTTAGATTTTATATATGATTAAGGTAATATAAACTTATTAATAACGTTAATTGGTTTGAATAACATTGATGATGTGGATACAATCTTTTACCATTCAAAAATCATCTCACGCCCACACCAAATCCTCACGTATAGAACGAACATGTAACATTCGAATAATAATAGAGTTCAATTTGACTAAATAATTCTACGCGATTTTTCAAACTAAGACACAAACATTAATCGTATACTTGAACAATGATGAGACATAAACCCGGACTTGAAAATTAATATGTATCCTTATAAAATTGGTCATAAGTCATGCTAGTGGTTGAGCTCATAATCAACAAGTCTCATTCGAACATTTCCAATTTGCTTAATGTAAAATGTGATGGATACATTGATAACACAAAGGGGCATATTAGGCATTATTATTTCTTCAAGAGGCAATACATAACCCAACCAAAACATACACCCAAGAAAAAATCTTCATCCTAGTAGATTCATTTCATATCCGAATTCCTCAATCATATTCATCTTAAAGATGTATTCCTCAGCAGGGGAGCATTTGCTAGGGAGAGCAATGGACCCTACCTGAAACTTATTATCAGAATCATGATGAATAAGTTCCAGTTTACGCGCAATTATAATAGAGTTAATAACTTCATCCGTTGGATGATATACTGAAAGAACCTCAAATCCACGTAGATCACATGGATCAACTATCGGATAAAGGAAGCCACGGGCGCCATGGGCACTTCTGAGCATCAGAAGTGCTCCTGGCGCCATATGCGTGGCCAAATGCTCAATAGCTTGAATTTTATCCTCTTTATTCACACCAACTAATGCTGCCAGAACTACAACGTCGTAATCCTTCAATTTACTAGTAACGTTCATGATATTTTCAGTGTGAAAGAACATTCTCTTGGATAAATCAAGATCAGATGCAATGAGGCGAGACGCCATGATATTAGCCTCAACATCAATGTCATAGTTATCGAACGTGGTGGTAGTCAAATGGTACGAGGCCAGACATATTGAAGTCAAGGGCAGGGACCCTGATCCTACAAACGCGACACGGTTAGGTGCTTCGGAGGGGTAATGTTGGCTGAGGATGTTATACTCTAAGTTGCTGAGTTTAATGTAATTTGAGAAATAAGGGAAGATGCTGAAATTATGAAGGGGGTTGTCGAATGATCCCAGAATGGTTGCATAATGTTTTTCCATTAGGCCTTCGGCTTCGCCGCAAAGCCTAATGAGCTTCAACCTCATTTCTTGAATTGTTTTGTGGAGTTTGGTTACATCAATTGGATTAGGAGGGGTACATAGGAGAACAAGCTGTGTAAATAACATGTCTACATCTTTAGATGGTTTAAGGCTTTTTAGATTTGAGATTTTCACATATATTTTGCTCACTTTCTGAACAATGGGATCTTTCTGGACAGCCATTTTAGCTATTATTTTTTCTTTTGGTTTAAATGCTTACAATTTGAGACATACTTAATTTATAGGTGTTAAAAGAAGATGGTCCAAGGAATAGCATTATTCATGAGGTTGTTCAAGTTTAAGTATGCGTCCCTTTCAGGTATGTTTGTGAAGTAGGCATGGGACTTAAAAATAGGCATGCAACACTATACTACATAATGAAGCGTCGAGAGCGTGACAAACATACACATTTTTATTATCAACACATGCCCTAAGGAGATACATGGTAGAAAAAACTTACATAATATTTAATATCGTGCCTACGTTATTTCTAGAATTAGTTGTTTGTATATAAATCATTTTAGATTATCTTTTCTAATTTGTATAAACTGATGCTGAGCTTAATGTAACAGGGACGGAGTATATAAAAATATATTCACAATTTGCATAGTTTATATCAAATCCACTGCAAAAATGTCATTCGTTACAACAAAACACAATGAAAATACTACGTTTACACTCGGAACAAAAGCTGTATAACTCCGTAAATCTTACATATTACATGAAGAGGATAAATGATACATTGCTCTGCATCCACCAGAAGACTTCTGCTTGGCGAAGCGAGGAGATCGCTAGTCTTCATCACTATCATTACTGAAAGCAGAAGCCATGGGTATTTTGGGCTTCTTAACCATTTTAGCACCTGAGCTCTGCTAAGTAAGAAGTACAGCAAAGAAAAGAAAACTGAGTTGGAGCCGGCCCGACAATTTGTCTTTATTTGTGTGTCTGTTTTTTAGCACAAGTCAACTTAGCGACACCATAAGTATTTCTAAACATTGTACAAGTACCTTTTACTAACAAATATATCAATACACAAGTCCACACACATAAGCATTTTATGTTTTAACTTCATAAGGGTCATGCAGGAAAGATGGGCATATTTCAACCTTCAATTTCATGTAAATGGTTTTAGTACAGTAACATTTAAATTTTATAAATAGTGTGACGAAAATCGAGTAATTACTAATGAAATATTGGATTTATCAATCTATGGTAAACGTAATCAACACAGGATAATGAGGCATGTTTAAACTGCTTCTTATTAAACCACTTCCTAATCTATCATCACACCTTTAAATGTTGTGTTTCAAGTTAAAACATAGGAGAGCGAGATAAAGGTAATCTGTTTTTCTCTTGTTTGTTTTCTTAGACGATAAGAACACCATAAGTGGAAATACCACAACAAGCATATCAGACTTCCAAGTACCTTGGAGGTGCCACCTTTGCCTGAGAACCCAAATTTCAAAGTCTTCCGCTGATCTTGATCGGCAAGTGGTGTAACATTTTTTTCTTCGGATGAGAGTGGGATTGCCGAGATTTCTTCTTGTTTTTGTTGCTGCTCCTGCTGCCTGCGAGCACCAGCCCTGATAAACAGAACATAAAATATCACTATCCTAGATGTGAAGAGAACGAAGACAACAGAATATTCAGAGAAGCCACTACATTTGCGCAAACTTGGCCATCTCCCTCTCTTGACGTTGTTGTTCTCTTTTCTGTCTATCATCACGGCCGCTACTTCCATGCATGTCTCTCATTTGTTTGAAACGCTGATTTCAGATAATACAAAAAAGAAAAGAAAAAACTATTCAGACTACAAAATTTGCTGGTTTACCTAACTAGGGGTAGACTAAAGTTCTTTGCCGAAGTACCTTCCTATGGTTGTGATCGTATGAACTTAAATGGGCTTCAAACTCCATTGCCAACTTATACTGTTTGTTGCAGAGCTCACAATAGAAAACCTTGCGTATTTCTTTCACCTCGGTCTGAATCTTATGCTCACGTTCCGCTAGAACCTGGATTTTCATAATTTGCACGAAGAGGGCAGTAGAAGCCACCAGGTAATAAAAACTGCAGGAAATTCTCAAGCTCTTCGAAAGGTGATGTTCGCTTATGATATACCAATCCCGTCAAAAGACACACATATAAGCTATATGCTGCCTTCTGCTATTAGATGTACATTTCCGATCAAACTCAAAATATCTAGAGTATAACTTTTATGCTACTTGATTGCATCTTAAGACATACCTCTCGTTTTTTTACAAGTTCTTCTGTCTCCTCAACCTCAATTTCTAATTTCCTCCGTTGGATGTTTTCTTCTGCTGTAAAGTAGTCATCTTCTTCTTGTTTTCCAATACCCAATCTTGGATCTCTAATTCCTGATCTTATTGGCTCAACAATCCCTTTATGAAAAGGAAAAAACTTAGTTTTAGATTAAAATATAGTAATTTCTACAAAAAAGAATCTAAGGTGTCTGATTAAAAGACTAAGTATAGTAATTTTTATAGAAAAGAAGGTAAGGTCTCTGATTTAAATACTAAGGGATTTATTGAGTTAATATGCAGGGGAGGGGTAATAAAAAGTAGACTATTCATGATCTTAAATCTAGAAAAGCTTGAGGGATTTATCAAGCACATAAGAAACCAATGTAAGGTGTTTCTTTCCTCGAGGGATTTATTGAGTTCATAATTGAAAATTTATAACCGACTATGTACAATCAATTAGTGTAAGTTCCACGTTTAATCAATCGTTGGATTCTTTGACCAAGCATACTGATTCAGCATTAACTAATCCACTAAATAAGAGATCAACGAATCTCTGAAAAGCTTTTTAAGAATTATTTGTGATGATGAACAATCAACAAGGAGACAATGTAGAGTGGAGACTCCTAATATAGGAGGGATCAACGAAAGAACGTCCTTCAATTTCTAACAAAGTTGAGAACATAACAAGTGTGCACTACATAACTAACTCATAAGTTAAGTAGGTATTATGAAGTTCTATAGTAACTTAAACTCTTAAAAGTAAGGGCTGATTTATCAAGGAAAATAAAGATATTATCATGATGCATATAAGAAAACTGCAGGTCCATATCATATGAAGTGCACGTGCTTCAATACATGTAGTCCTGAAAGAGTTCATCTCGGACACATTTGCAGCAAGCCGCTTTTATCTTTTATCATAATTAAACTACATATGTAAACTCAATACTAGAAACCAACCCTGAACTACCTAAAAATGTTGAGGGACAAAAGCTGGTTTATAAAATTCAATTATTGACCGATAAAACAGATAGAAACAATAGCAATTGCAAAATGACACGAATATTTAATTAATATTACCTTGCTCATTTTTCCCAAGACCCTTCCCTTTCCATCCCATTTTCTGTAGAAGTTTGAACCCAATGTTAGATGATGACAGTTGGGTGTCTAAAGATGCCTGCTCCACATTCTCTAGATCGACATTTTCTGTTGGGCGATGCCCAATTGGTAAACGGAAATCTTCAGCAAGCTCCTCAAGAACAGCTTCATCTTCCTAAAGAACAGTAAAAATAAATTAAAATCAAATATTACTCCCTTCACCAAAGCAACTAGTACAAGTTGACCTGATGTAACATGACGAAAAGAAGAAAAAAGATTGATCTAAAGTGACAGTCCTAACATACCATATGAAAACATAAGATGACATCATACACCTAAATAACTAAGTCAAATCACATCACCATAAAAATTATATAACAACAAAGGACATAAACCAACAAAAACTACACAGAGCAAAATTAGGCATCTTATATGCAGGGATGGACCTCTTTATGTGCGTAGTGGTTCAGTTGAACAACCAAAAATCAAGCTAGATCGATTCATAAGAACTGAAACTTGAGAGGATGAACGGGGTGGTTCATAACTAAGTAACTCGACGTTTATTAACTCTAAAAGTTTCTCCTAGGCCTCAATACAGACATTATAATTTTTTACTATCTCTTTCAATCATATGAACTCATTTGCTCATAAAACTATTTCATCTTCCAGATTCAACTTTCTTCTACAACTACTGACTGAAAGCTTCATTTGCTTATTAAATTATCATCCAAATTTTTATTGGGTGGGGTTTGTGCTTCATATTCTTCATTTGCTCGGGGCTCAAAAATCTCGGCGCCTCTCTTAAAGAATTGGTTAGGTACAACTTTAGAGAGCATTATCTCAATTGAAAATATATTTTATTTGTATTAAAAGCTATTAGATGCGGTGAACAAATTTACTGTATATTTTGAACCACAACTAAAGATCAACTAGATCCGCCCCGCTCCTTTTTGTATATCTAAGAAACAAGATCCTTCGAGTCATATGCAACAAATTTAGCTTGTTTATTACCTCTGTTGCTTTCGGTTGACGCCCTCGCATCTCCTGTCTACCACTGTACCATTTATTATCCATCCCTGCTACTCCTACATTCAAATGAATATCAAATAACTCAATTATTCAACAGAACCAGTGTGTACATATGAACATAATCGTTCAACTCCAGAATATAGTTAATACCATTCAATAAAAATTCAATCTTTCAGAAAAAAAATCACAAAATTTTAATTGAAAAACTTGTGTAACATTGATTTGAATAGATATAATCATGTTCATAATAAATTGCAATAAAAATTACCATGACATATACTTGTCACCGAATTATAATCCAAATACATAAATATGAAATTATAAAAGGCAATACTCAAAATTCAAAACTGAACTTTTATTTGGGATGTAGGGAGTATATAATAAAATATGAGCTCATAAACATAAAAATGAATAATAAATCACCTGATCGAAGTTAGGTTCTTGCAAAAAAATAATTGATGTGTTGCAATTTGCAAAATTAAATCTATGTTTTATGAATGCTTTTAATTGCAGTCGTTTTGGGGAGGGAAAGAGGGAGGGAGGAGGAAGAAGGGTAGGCGTGTAAATGAAGCGGACGATGAGCTCGAGTTCGGTTCAAAAAATTTCTATTTGTTTGGGTTGAGTCCAACAAGTTAAGTTCGATTTGCTTTAATTGAAAACGATTTGTAATTAAGTTCGTTCGAGCAATCGTGTAGTGATAAATTATAATTTCGAACTGAACTGAGATTTCGCAAGTACAACCAAATCAAAAATCAAAGGTTCAAGTTCTTTTGGAACCCAACAAACCGAATGTCGAGTTGAACAGTGTAAATGAAGTCAAATTTTCGGATTATTTATCTAACAAAAATGTAATACATCACTAATTCTCACTTTAAAATGTAAGTTTTTATATCCATTTGTTTGATGTTGAAATAGGTAGTACGAGTCAATTTGAAAAAAATAATACCAGGGAACAGATTGAAAGGAATGTGATAGTTCATGGGGTAAATTAAAACAACTCTCTCAATATCACCCCAAGATAGACAATTAAAAATCTTCAATTCATTGCTTCAAGCAACAAACGAGTACCCATAGCCGTTGAAGATGAATATTTTGAAGATCTTTTTTTATCAAATTTGAAATTCTATTTTTAAGTTAGACATTTATCAGCACTATGTTCCAAGTTGAGGGATGGTATGAAGATGAATCTAAAAGATTTCAGAAAATATATTATTATTATTATAAGTCATTATTATTTTTATATTAATTATATTTGACTATTAAGTTATTGTTACTATCATGTAAATATGTAATATTGTACATACTTACTTTACCCATATATTTCAATTCAATAACATTTATGTTATTATGTTATCTTTGGACTTTCGATTTTAAATTATAAATGAATAGTCAACTTCTTATGTCTATATTATTAAAATTAAAAGGTCCCATCGTGGACAACACTTTCCTAAGCTTATTGTTAGAAATGAGAAGATTAATACAAGTTGATGCCTAAAGTTATACTTCCTCCATATTAATGTAAGAGATTATTTAAATAAAATACAAGTTTCATTTCAGAGTACTTCATTGTTTGTTTTGAACGAAAATGCTATGTTATATATATTTGCATTTTTATCTATAAAAAAAGTATATTTGCTTTTTATTTTGATAACATTTCAATTTTCTTTTTAAAGTGTAGTGATTATTCTAATAAATGAAAGCGAACGTAAAAGTTTTTGTTATATATTTTTCCAAATAGAATATTCTCTTTTTAAAGTGTAGTAATTACTCTAATAACATTGTATGCCTAAAATTGCTGCATATATTGTTCTTCTACCCAAGCAAGTTCAACATTACAATCTATTTAGAATTGAAATGTAACCTTTTAACCAATGAGAAGGGATCAAATCACCATATTATTATTATTTATTTATGGAGATTTTTATTTTGTAAATTAGCGATGAGGTGAATTTCGAATCCATGACCTTTTGGTCACTAGCAAGAGCCTTTTCCACTAGGCTATTCGATTAACTCTATTTGTAGATATTATTAATCATCAAAGTGCATATAATGTGGAGAATCATAAATTTATTATGCTCCATTATACTATTTGCTACTTGCTACTCTAAATGGCAAACCACCAACTAAATTAATAAATTAAACCATATAATTTTTATAATTAATTAAACTGCAAATTGGTTCAATTAATTAACAATATCCATCTATCTAAATTTTTTTCGTTTAGTATAAATAGGCCAAACTTATATTCATCCCATCACATAACTGAAAGAAAAAAAGATGAGGCATTTTAGCCATAATCACGACTTGAAAGTCGTTCATATCCCTAGAGAAAATACTCAATCAAAATGTTCAGGTTGTGACTTGTACCTTTATGATGCTTGTTACACTTGCCAAGAGTGCAACTATTTCCTTCACAAATCATGCTTTGAATTGCCTCAATACACAACTCACAAATCTCATCCCCACACTCTCACCATTCACTCCCTTCCACATCCAACTGGCAAATGCGCGACATGTGACGCACCTTGCCAGAATCTGACCTACAGTTGCGCGTCTTGTCAATTTAATGTCCACACGAGCTGCCTACGCATAGATAATGCAGTGGGTCGCGATGAATATGAGCAATATTTCATAACAGGAATTAGGCAAATGATCAATGAGGCTAAGGCTTTAGTAGCTCAAATAACAGCTGCTAGTGCCTCTGCAACGCATCAGGGGCCGACTGACTGGGATATTCAGCGTAGGCGGGATAAATTGGCCATGGAACGAATTAAGATGGCCTCGGATTCTATCGATTTTATGGGGCAAATTGGCTCTAGCTACAATACTGTGTACAAATACTCCAATATTCGATAGAATACCTTTTTGAAAGCATTGTTTTGTCCTTGTCTCGTTCATTTGATGGCGAACACGATCTTTTATTACTCCAGTGTGATAATAATGCTTGGACTTAGTATATACTTTGTATCATACTGTCCGAAACTTTGGTTTCTTGTTTGCCTTTGGTTTCTTGATTTGATCAAGAATTGTTTCAAGGTTTGTTTATGTGTCGTTGTTCAAGTGAATTCACTTGGATTGCACAAGAAAAGTGCCACAATAAGCGTTTTCGTTCAAGTAATGTAACTTAGATGGTGCTAGCGCGAGAGCGTCATCTAAGCTTTTTGATAGTGCTTTTAAGAGCATTGTCTAAGTTAGTACTTACTAGACGTTTTCATGAGTGCCGTTTAAGCTAAACATAGACTTTTGTGAGTATCGCTCCAAGCTTCTTTCTTTTAATCGCCTTCTCTGTATATATATTTACAAAGTACTTAAAAGTACCACGTATATTCAACACTAACAATATTTCATTCAAATGTCACAGTAAAAAATAAATAGTAAATTCTAACACATCAAGTCAAATGTCACTAAACATATACCCGAACATACATAAAATCAAATATACGTAAACATATTCCCAATATACATCAAATCAAATGTCACTAACAATGATTTCTAACTTCTTCAAATATTACCCTTGTAAATTTGAGGCAAAATAGTCATTCCATTCCTAAAAAAAGATACTCCATCCTTCCCTAAAAGATTGATACATTTTGACTTTTGTGGTCAAAATTTGATCAAGATTTCTCATTAAACGGTAACATAAAATATAGTCACGTTGGATATTGTTAGATTCGTCTCAATATATATTTTTGAAATATCAACTTCTTATAATTTTTTTACATGTAAAACAAGAAATATTTACATTTTAGATTGTGTTTTGTTGACCATTGAAGTCAAAATGTAGCAATATTTTAGGGATAGGACGGAGTAATACTTATTTCAGAATGTTTGGGGTGGGTGTATATCAGTTCATTTCCTTGGCACAATTCACGAAAAACTCTCCATTTAACAAATAAAATAGTTTCCCCTCCAAAATCATAAGCAGATAATTACAAAAATCTGTTGAAAAATGGCAGACATGGAGCTAGACCTGGATATCCCCACCCAACCTCCACCTAGAACCTCCCCCCGTTTTCTTCCCAGAGCCTCCAAACCCAAAATCAAACCCGAACAAATCAACTCCACCCCCGATTTCGAATCAAACCCACAACTCGAGCTTCAAAACACAGAGTTAGGTGAAAACGACGTCGTTGAGGGAGATATCGGTGAAGTCGTTAACGAGATTGATGTGTATTTTTCTCCATCAATTGGTGATAATACTAAGGTAACTATACATTGAAAACATTATGTAAATAAGATTAATTTGTTGTCAAACTTAAGTTGTTTGAAGTGATTAGTCTGAAATCGACCTTGATTTTGGGTAGAGTCAGTTCGTTTATGACAAGTGTGTGTGTATGTGTGTGTTCTATTTTATTCTGTAACACTTATAGACTGATTGGATGATTTTGATGTTTGTAGCTATATGTATTACAGTATCCACTGAGGCCCGTGTGGCGACCATATGAGTTGGATGGGAGGTGCAAAGAGGTAGTCATGAGCTATTGTATTATTTTTGTGTTGAAATAGTTAGAGCTTAGATGAGTTAAATGAAGTGGTAGAGAATGAACTGAATTTGGCATGGTCAATGATTGTATGCTGATTTGTTTACAGGTTAGAGTGAAACCTGATAGTGGCGAGATGGAGATAGACTTAGCAATAGACGTTGATAGTGATCTGAATTATGACGATGATGCTGATCCTAGAATAAAAACCACGAAGCAGGTTGGTCCTGTAAAACTCGGGGGTTAAGTTGATTGATTGATTTATTTCTGGTCATCTCCTGTAAAAATCACGAAGCAGGTTGTACTAACATTTATTTATTTTTGGTCATCTCTAGACTCTTTCATCAGCATGGAGGCCTCCTGCCCGAACGACCTATGCCGTTGGAGTTCTAACTGGAAATGAGGTAAAGCTCATTGGTAATGCAGATCCTATGTTTGCACCTTCATCCCTGAAAGATTGTCAAGTTGATTTTCAGTACCAAAAGTAATTGACTTGGTGATGTCAGTTGACACGCCATGTCAACAGTAATATAATTAGAATAACTTTTTTGTTGAATACCTTTGACTGAGAAAGATCAACAAAAGATGGAATAGGCCTTAGTACTTCACTACATACTCATTAAAATTTCCTTAAGATATTATTATGTATTTTGCTTGTTTCCCAATTAAATGTCATACATATAAGAATTTCTTATGAATTAATTTGTTGGAGTGCTTTATCCCTAGAACTATTCGAGTTTGGATTCTCAAAGTTCAACCATCAAATGTCAAACTTTGCAAATTATTAGGCATGGAGGGACTATATTTATTTCTCAATAGTTTTCATAGATGGATGTGGATGAATGGATTGGATAGTGTAATCTAATATAAAGATTAGCCTAGAGGTTGTATCGTGCATCATATCTCAAATAGATTCCTAATAACCAACTATGTTTTGTCTCGAGTTAACCGAATAGCCTAGTGGAAAAGGCTTTTGCTAGTGGCCAGAAGGTCATGGATTTGAAACTCACCTCATTGCTAATTGACAAAAAACTATGTTTTGTCTCTCGACAGGGTAACAATATGTAACGGATAGATACAAACGTATTAATGCAGTTCTCTTTTTTCGAGGTTATGAGCAGCCTTGTATTTGATGTAACTGTTTTGTAGATGTTACTATATTATATTTGATGTGTATTAACTTCTGGACCCAAGGCTTATTCATTTGCAGTATAAATTATCATATACAGCATTCTCTTTTCTTCTTTCTCCATGCAGTTGCATCTCAACCCTGTTCATGCAGTTGTCCAGCTGCGCCCTTCTTTAGAACATTTAGAACCAGGGGGGTCATTCAAAAAGAGTGCAGCGAACATTAAAGGTGAAGGTATTGCTAAAGTTCAAGAACTCAAGGAAGAGAGAATGCGAGGGTCATCAGCAAAGCAGGTTTCTTTTTTACCCTCCCTCCGGCTTCCTGATAGAAGAAGAATGAACGAGTTTGTATCAAGTGTTTATTTCTTGGAGTCTATGCTTTAATGATTATAAGAATTATCAATAGTAATGTTGAGTCTGTTCATCATAGCAATATGATATGGTCTCTTATATTTCCTTGAAGACGTGTTTCTTATCTCTCTTTGGGGACCTAAACTTGGATAACTAATTTACTACCATGCCAAATAACTCCATGAAGCTAGGTATGTTGGATTTTTTCTGTGGCTTGGTGCAATATTCTATCGTCTGTCAAAATTTTATATGCAAGTACAGTTAATTACATTGGTTCTTGTTGAGCTTGAGTTAAAAGAATTTGTTGATAAACCAAAAAAATAGTTGCTAAACCTGCAGTAGGACCTTGCTTCTTAATGACGCATCCAGTTCATATGCTTCGACTTAACATGGTACAATGTTCTTGTGTGTGGGCGTTCAATCTGCTGCATGGTAGCCTTCTTATGGATGAACTCCTTTTAGGATGTAAGCATTTGATATGTGTTTTCCTTCTCAGCAGAGCAAATTGCATAGGGAATTGTCTGAGCAGGCCAGGGTCTGTCAGGAGGTACATGAATCCATATGCTTCATTGTTTAAATCAACATAATTGTTCACTTAGTGCTATACAAAATGTAAATAGATCGTGCAGGTTTTACCATGTGTTCACCTCTTTTCTTTATACCCTCTGCATAATCACTATGTCCCATCGTTGATCAGTGTCATGACAATGAAAGTTGTTTTCTATACATCATGTTAGATAAATATATAATTTTCGTTCATAGTCACATATAACTGGTACATAAGATGCAATTTGTACGCATGATTTTTTGAGTCTCTTCTCTTGGCAGTGGTTACCGTTACAGTACCTTGGTGCTGGGAGTGACATTTCAACCTCCTGTTTGCATAAAATGATGGAGAAAGAAGGCGGTGCTCATATTCCTTTCTTAATGTGCCCGTATGAATTTTCTTTCTGCATCTCCTATTTCATTCTCTCCTTTTTATTTCTCAAAGTGAAACAATTGACGTTCCTCCCCCTCTCTCTTCATTTCAGGCATGATTACATAAATAAATTGTGCCCTGGCTCATCAAATGGCTATATCAAAGTCAAAGGCCCTTCCATCAGGTATCTTCTAATATTATTTTCTACATCTAGATTTGAAGAAATCTATCATCTACCTTGGTTTTTCGTGGGCTCTGAATTCGAATGATGGACTTTCAGGTCTTTGCGTTCCTTACCTCTGGATGACCGTTTTAAAGTCTGGTTTCACGAGGTTTGCGGTCATTCAATGACTGTTGGCTTATTTTTTCTTGTGTTATTATATTATAAATTTGGAATGATTATCTAGTTTTACTTATTCATCTTATGACTGGGATTTATTTCCTTGCTGGGATATTATATTGCAAGAATTTGGAGAAAATCCTCTTTCATGCTCATTGCGTCTGCAAGACTTTATATGGAAATCCATTCGATGACGGAGACCTGGACATACTATAGGCTATTATCAATAATCCTTGGTTTTTAAAACTCTCGAGTTCGAGCTGAAGGACATAAAAAAGTTCCAGTGTCGTATCATAGGCTTGAAGGAACTAAGTTCTTGTTCGTCTAAACTACATCCATATAATAAAATAAACTTCCCAAGACAAGCCTGTCAAGGCTATCAATGTTCCTTCCTAACCATGCCACACAATATGATAAAGTACCCCCTTCTCTTAGATTCAATAGATTTAAATGAAAGCGTGTGTGCATCACATGTCACATTTGAAGTGGTCATCTTGATCACTTACGGAGTTTCTCCTTTGAGTACTGTTAACTTGTAATCAATTATTTTTCTTATGACGTCAAGCATTTGGTATTGTCATGGAAAATAAGACAAAATGAGCAGCTGATTAAATAACATTTATTTTCTTTATTTTTAGTATAGTAGAATTAGAAATGGATCTTCCTGAGAAGTTGCAAAAATCATTCAACTATTTTACCTGAAGAAGGCCTTAAGAATAGTTGTGATATTACTTACTCCCACTCTGTCTTTTAAAATCTACCTTAGTGTCTGCTCATATGTTGATCCGAAGTTTATATCTGAATATCAGGGGCCTGCAGTTAGTAGATTTGACACTTTGAAGCACCTTGCTATTGAGGAGTCTGATGAGGAAATTTTGCAAATCATTTCGAAGTACGCTCGACTAGTTCAGGGTAATTGGGTAGCAAAAAGTCCCCTGGTCTATGGGAAAGATACAGGACTTGAAGTTGTGGCTAGAGATAATGTTCTTGTTCAATTTAGAAAAAATCTCATCTTCAGTAGTAAAAGATTACCTCAAAGGCCTGACTTAAGGAATGCTACAAAAGATGTACTTAATGTTTTTGCACGACCTTCTGGTAATGATTGGAAGTTTGATACACCTCGAGATATTACATTCTTAAAACTTCACCCTAGTATTGAACAGGAACAAGAAGAAGCCTGGAAAAAGTTGGAAGAACAGTTAAATAGCATTCTGGTAAAGAACCGATCGAAAACTGCTCCAAAGTCTACCGTTCCAGTAAATCCTGTCCCTAGTAAGAGTGTCCACAAAGCTGCAGGGTCCAGAGTTCGAAGTGGAACGATGCATAAGTCAATGCCTGGAGCAACTAAAGAGGCTTTAGTAGATGCACTTAAAACAATTTTGGGACAGGGGGGTTTCAGGTGCAATCACTTTTCCTCCATTACTTTTAAATGAATACTCCCTCCGTTTCTTTTAACATATTGTTTAGATTAAGATTTTTGTGTTTTTTATCATAGTGTTTACCATTTTCAATGTGCTTTTTCGCTACATTTCCTATTTTATCCTTAATAAAAGTGGTAGACTTTTATTGACTTCCCAACTTTCAAGACATTGGCTTTGAGCTCTTCTTATTATTAACTCCAATTAAATTGGGGTAGAAGAGTAATATTTTTTCGTATCCTTAATAAAGTAGATTGTTGCCAAACAATACATTAAAAAAAACGGAGGGAGTAATTTACAAGCACCTGGGTAAATTTTCTTAAGAAATGCCTTATCAATAAGATATCTAAGCTGCAATACATGGGAACATCAACTAAATAATCTTGCCATGTGTTAAAATTTTAAACTTCATCCCTGGAATGTTATGGGTCTCATTTGTTCTCATAGATAAGCTATAGGAATGTCTTGAACAGCCAACTCGTCTCAGTTAACTGTATCTCTAGTGCCATGTTAATCTCTGAATTTTGGAGAATCTTGATATTCAGTTCATATTATTGGAGTTTCCTTTAGCAATGAGACAATGAGCTCATTCATCTTCAATTTCTTGTTCAATGCACAGTTCAGCCAGTTTCAAAAAATCTTAAGAGTAATTTCATCTTCTTAACTTGATGTTGCTACTGGTCTCCTTTAACATTAATTTCAAAAAGAAGTTGCACCTAAAAATCCATTTTAGTTTTGCAATTGACCTTCTGGACTGGACTTTTACTTCTGTCAGGTTATCTCAAATATGTGAACACCTGAGGGCTGAAGCTGTATTAGAGTCTCGTCATAGAAAAACATCAGTTAGAGAGGCAATAGCTGTTGCAGGTGCTATTGATTCTTTCACAGATGATTTTCACAAAGTAACAAATGAAGTTGCTGTAAATATCCATGGCGTCTTTGTATTAAGATCATCGCCAATCAATTCACAACATGATGCTTTAAGGTTATTCCATATGACCTGAATTATAAGGTTAAACATATAGCTATATTTACAGCTATAGATTAACATTGCTCCTCATGATATGTCAGGAAAGTGGTAATAGATCTTTTTATTGGCCAAGGTCCAGATGCAAAGATTAAAAAAGCGTTAGTAGCAGAAGCTGCTAAGTTGCAGCTGGGAAGAGAGATGAGTAATGAAGAATTCAGAAAGGTTTTCTATCTTTGCTCTCTATTACTTGGTTATCTCATTTGTAGTAATTGAGTGCAACAAAAAGTAAAATAGCCCAACAGTATCTTATGGTTATACGCAGCACTCCGTATATAAAATTTTGTGTCGATTGATAATATATATGCTTTCTGACTCTATCTTGTTTCTGTCCGTATGATAATCATGTTTTGATTTATATCTTATAAAAATATAAACAGTTATAAGTTTGTCTTGGGCAGTAATAACTGGAACAAATATATGGTTGGTTCCAATGTTTTATGCCATCTTTTATTTGTTATTTTTTGGTTCACAAATCACAACTATGAAATGTAACATCAGGTTATTATATGTGATTTTATTTATTGTAAGCTAAACTATATATGCAGAAACAGAGAAGACTTAATACTTCTCCACACTATGATATGAGGCTCTTAGACGAAGTCTCATTAACTAGTACAGTACTGGTCTGCCAATCTCTTTAAAGTTTTGTCGTTCAATTGTTTATAGGTTGGACTTCAGAGGTCCAGTCAACATTCTATTCTGTCAGATGAATTTCCTCTTGCTGATGCATTAAGAAATCTGAAAATCTTAGGAGTATGGTGACACTAATCACATGAACAACTTGTTAGCATGGTGTCTATTCTTATACCAGACATCAGATTATATACTCACTAAAGTAAAAAAATCAAGTATATATGTTTGAAAGCTTATGGGACTTGGCGGATATATAGATGTAACTACTGCAGCCAGGTTAGTGAATTTGTTATTTTCATAGAGAAGATCCCAACCCCTCCCCCACATTCCTTTACATGAGAAGTTAGGCCAGAACCTCTAGATCAAAGTTGCTGGTTCAACTACTAGGTCAATTGATTTTCCCATCTTGTGAATTTGTATGGTTTGATCTTGTTGGTAAGAAAACGTTGAATGAGGGAAACCCCTCATTGGTGGAGTATTTAAGATCTGTGTTCTGTTATGTAACGCGTACTCATGTAATATGGTTGCAGGTCATTACTGAGCTGTGTGTACCACAAAATTCAGCTTGGGTCCTGAAAGCTGGTGATGGAAACCCAAATGTACATAAATAGCTAGCATCCATTTAAACACGAATGCTGGAGTTCTAATATCATTGTATGTTTTAAGTATATAGTGCTTCGCAACTGAAAAGGGTAAAAGTGCACGGTTCATTTGTATAAGGTATGTGTTTTTTTAAAATCATTTTGTGCTCTTCTATATAATGTCTATTTGTAGTTCATTATGTGCTTCGTATGTAGGATTTATTTCTCGTGATTTTTGTTTCTTATACCATTACTAGTTCATGGGAATGAAGATCATTTCATTATGCGAGAATTGATGTTTTGTATATTTGGTTTTGAGCACAAGACATGTTTCTACAAATAATTTAGCGAGATAATTTACTCGTGGATCAGAAATGTAATAACAAATGTGGAACATAAGAATAAATACTATTTAAAATTTATCTTATTTGTAAATTAAAATGTTTACAAATGGTTGTTTTTCAAGACAATAGTTTTATTATGCATGGATTGTTTATTTTTATCATGTTGTTTCTTAAAAACGTAATATTCATTTCATTGTCCTCGTCGTCATTGTCATTCGATAGAATTATTTATTTTTGGTATCAATTTTGTTCCTCCCTGGGCCTTTTTAATAGTTGTTAGTCCCGTTGAATTTGTTTTATTAAATCTGCTTACTTCCTTACTTGTGACATTGTTTTCTTCTCTTTTGCATTGACTCCTTCATTAGTCCTTTAGTCTATCATATATGTTGCTTCCACCATTGTTAGAAGTTTATTATCTCTAATAGTTTTGAAAAAAATTATACTTCTTTGAACAAGATGAACCAAGTTGTTGATAATACACTGCATTGATCTGATCATCCACTTTTACAAAATATGATGAGTGTTATCTAATACTACTTCTGTAATATTTTTTCTTGCAATATCTCATTTAATAGTTTCGATAATTGTTCTTCTTTTAATTTTACTATTGTTAGAACAAAATGTAGGGGATTAAACATTCAAATTTCTTTGCTCCACAATGTGCACATACCGTATTACAAAATTCTTGTAATATCTCCTTCAACTTATGGTGTTGTTTTTGTTGTATTTACATGAGGTATATATGTTAGTTTGTTGGAAACTTTATTCACTATTTTTTAAATCTATTTGTTAAATTTTTGTATAGATTCTTATGTTCTCTTATTGACTAAAATTTGCGCCTCTCTCTCATCATAAATATTAAGTTTTATGATCTTCATGATCTATATACTCCAAAATATTCGACATTAATATTACTATTTGCAAGTTATGAACAATAACTACCTAAACAATAAGATAATTTTGTATTTCTCATATACATGATCTTATAATTAGTAGGTAAATAAAGGGAGTAAGACATTTTATTACTCAAAAATATTATCAATTATGAAAGATTATCATCATTAATAGAACACTAGTATATAATCATGTTCATACTAGTAAGCTTTCAATTCATTAGCTAAAATTGAACTCATTTCACAATACTCCCCAATTGAAATTTGAACCACACCTTTCACGAAACACATGTTGCCGCATTAATAACTTTAAACAAAAACGAAAATATTAGTAAGGAGTACAGGATTACGGCAACCACAATTGTGACTTCGAAACTATGAAGCCAGAATGTAGCCAAATTTGAAACCACTCAGATAATATTGAGCATTATTATCAAGTGATAAAATAATTAATTTTCGCAAGTTCACTTGTTCACTTATTTTGTATTACCTACAATTTCAACAAAGGAGCTATCTACAACGTTCTCGAGTCCTAAAATAGTTATACATATACAACGAAATGTTGCAAAGTTAAATATATTCACCAACCACAAATTACTATACCATACAAACCTACGACCTACAGAATGACTAAATGGTAATTGAGGAAAAAGATAATTTACAGCCATTACTAGGATTATACAACAGACTCCCAAATCCATTCTGATATTAAGCCTCGGATCAAGTAGACAAAACATGCAACCACCAGTCGCGTAGCTAATAGAAGTCTTCTTTCCTTGCCCCAAGGCTCTCCGCTCTCCTGCTCCCGGCTAATTTACTATGTATAAGTACCTTTTTATCTTGCTATTCTATACTCATTGCTTGTGCCCCTGTAAGTATGGCTTACCACCATCTGCAATATTTACAAGGTAGAAATGATAGGGTGAATGATGGAAAATTATGTGCTAGTCGCAAAAATGTATTACGAATTGCTACATCTACTGTGATTAATTTTTAACTCGGGGTAACTGAAATGGACAGGACGAGTTGACAGCTAATTTTTCTTAACATCTTTGTTGGAATTGAGTTGTTGGTTCCTCAGCGGTGTTTAATTTGATGGATGATAGAAGATTGAGCAAGGCACACTAACCACTTTCACCATCAGATATATCTGCCAGGCGTGCAATGGCATCTACTAGTGCATCTTCTTGTTCCTGGATCAATATACCACTAATATAAAAAAACTTGTTGGCAAGCAGAGATATATTAGCACTGTAATAGAAGACGTGGCATTCTAACCTTTAACACTTGTTTTGCCTTCTCAACTTCTAATGGGTCTGGATGTTTTGCACCGAATATTCTCTCCACCTATCCAGATGAAACTGTTAGCAACCAAATTTACACTGAAAAGCATATCTGATTCAGTTTATATATTTGGCTATTCTACCTCCTTGATTAGAGAATTGGTGTTTAGTATTTTGATGTCTTGCAGAGCTGTCTTCCCTACACCATTCTGGGATGGTGGAAAATCCTTTCGAGAATGACCCTTGGTTAACCCCCTACCTCTCCCAGTACCTGGTCCTCCGTTACGCCCCGTAGGCTTATTTATACCACGCCCAGATCCACCATGGCGAGAGATTCCAGGGTCTTCACCTACCCATTGTATATCTTCAGGAGAGATCTACGAACAGATGCAGGAAATTAATGGTTGCAAGAATCACTGGGGAATAGTTTTTCATCATATCATCTAAATCTGTAAGTGGAATGGTTTTGCCACCAACATGTACATATATGAACAGAGTTACAAACTTTATTTAAACCGTCCTAATGGCCAATGCAATATGAGGAATTTTAACCAGAATTAATTCCTTCCCTTATAAACATATCAAGTACATAAAGTACATTAATATTGACAAACAACATTTATCTATCATCAACACGAACAACTAACTGACTTCCACGCCAAACAATGGAATACAAAACCTATATCAATGATCTTGTCTGTTACCTCAAGCTGCAGTAGTATCTGCTTCTCACTTATACGGCTAATTACTCTTTTTGCGTGCTCACGAAGTCTCAAAAAGAAACTAGATAGAGGTCAAATTCGTTTGAGCTTCATTACGAATTTGACCTTTATCTATAAGCATATTTTGTCAAAAAGACAGGTTCATAGTCCGACAAGGTCTCTCTCTTTTTATGAATTAACAGTATACTATCCTGGATTGCCACTGTTGGACAACTACTACATTATAAACACAGTGAACATGGATAATGCATGTGCTATGGATAATCCAATTTGAAATTTGGAATATTTCTATGTCCTAGGGGTAAGGCTGCGTACTACCCCTCCTCCCGCTGAACCCCACTTAGGCGGGAGCCTCTACATAGGCATTGAGCAAGTTGTTGTCAAAATTTAGAATTAATTCTTAACCTACTAAAGGACTCCACTCGTGACATTCTGTCTGATATTTAGAGTGCCCACAGTTCTCATTGTGTCATAATTAGTTGGCAATATTTTTTCCCCTCCAACAACAATACCATTTACATCCATGCATCTAATAATTGTGTACCATAACCTCCTTTCTGAAATTATAATCCAAAGACAGACTATAATCAAACATCACCATAACACTAGAAACACACTAATACTTGCCCTCAATTCTGTAACTCTGTGGATCCTCGCTTGCAGGCTCATTTCACAACTATCCGTAGAACTGCCACACAATTTTCAGAGTATCATATTTATTTCAAAATCACACTTCCCTTTCAACTTTTGTAGGGACAGAAGCATTTGGTAATTTCCAACCTGAACAAAAAACCTATGCAACCAAAAGGATGATCTGAAAGTGGACTTCTCCAAATATAAAATAAGAGGGGAGGTTTCTAAAAAAATAAGACAACAAATGTGTGTCACAAGATGATATTTGTCATTACTCATTACTAATACTACTAAGAAAAGAAATTATCCACCTCAGAAAGGTTGACCCATTCCCATGCCTCATTCTGTGTACCCATATCATAGACAAGAGCATGCCGGCCCTGAGATAAAAGTTTATTTTAGCAATGACCGTGTAGCAGATCAGTTATTAAGATCCAGACAATTAATAAAGAAACCTCTGCAGCCTTGTAGTCAGTGATAACAGCTTCATAAAAATTGTTGTCATCAGGCCATCGAGTCCTCACTTTTCTTCCAATCAGTGGATCCAACGTTGCTGCTTCCGCAGGCTTACTTGCAAAGGCGCCAGAAGAAACACGATTACCTAACTGGCCCCTCCCACTTGGACCAGAGGAAGGATGCTGCAATATCAAAGAAACTCTAACAGATCATATTTAACCAATTAGGTCTATATGAATTACAACATATGAGTACCCTGAAAGTACAAAAAATAGAACACCAGATCGGATTATTCAAAGCTTAAAAATCGAACATACAGATTTTTGTTTCTTGCCCTTGGGCCCTGTCATGTGCCCTCGTTTTGCAGCTGATGATGATGGCTGGTTTGTTGGTGGAACTGATTGCGGGGGGAAGGCAGATGGGCCACCATATGGTTGAGATGGCATTGATGGGGCTATTTTCTGTTTTTTGTGAGAAGCTGAAACAGAAGGACTGGGGACTGGATCATGACTAGTTTGACCAGTGTCAACCATGCCTTGTTGAGGAACCCCCGACTGTCTCCACTCCCTAGAGCATATTTTCAGAAGAGTAAAATAAGTAGACATTCTACAACAAGACCTTGCAGCACTCATAAGAATGAAAAAGATGCAAATAAGAAATAAGAACACTAAGTTTAGGTGGTCCTGTGGCACGGGAACAGTGTGTGCCCAAAATTCACCTACAACAAACTTTTTCTTTGAAAAAAACATATTTTTATCAGACAGAAAGTTTTCCATAAGACTTGTGCAAACCTAAGGTTGTTTCCTCATAAAAGAAATGCATTAAATACCACAAATATAACAAGGGATGTTTAGCAGAAACGAGTTTGTTAGAATAACAAAGATGTGTGGCAGACAACTTCTTAGAAAACACATGCATCAAGCATAATGTTTACTGCACAAAAATGACCTGAGAACCTTTTTAGTGTTTCTACTTGAAAACGACGGGGTTTTTCGGGAAATTATGCTTCGCTTGCCAACAGCACTGCAGAATGAAGTATACAACTCAAACTTTATAACCATAAAGACCTTATTTTGCGTATAACTTCATCTGCATGTACCCTTCCGAGAAGCTCTCTATGTTCTTCATTAGACAATCTCAACTCTTTCCTGAGCTCGGTTATTAAACTTTCCTTCTCCTGACAAAAGTACATTTTGTTAGGCAGCAGCATAAACATATCAGATCCAACGGTTCAATATGAGAAAAGGAATTACCCATGTAATGGCATCAGCTTGAGCTTTGAAGGCTCGTAAAACTGAAATGTAAGCTTCTTGCTCAAGCTGGTGTATTTGAGCTTCCATATCAGGTTTATTGTATACCCTAGGAGGGTATGGGGCAGAGCCCATGCCAGCAGATCTTCCATTTCCAGCAATTCTCCCTCCTCTTGGAATCCTATTTTGATTTGATGGAGGGAGATCATCATCCGTTCCTGAATAAATTGAGTATCATAAGGTAAAGAAACTAGTTCAATGTCACAAAAAGATAAAGTATCAACAACCTCTAATCAAGAAAGTAAAAGTATGAAAAACCTCTAATCATGAAAATTGCTAGGTACATTACAAATACTAGAATTTCATATGTTTTCACAGTCACGCTAATAGTTAGGTACATAACAAATACTAGAATTTCATATGTTTTCACCAAAAATTAAAAATTATACAACATACTAACAACAATTGAACTCGATTCAGAATTACAAAAGTCATGCATCGAAATTCATAAGCTCAATCTTAATATGTACAACATAACTAACAACAAGTACTCCAAAAATTACAGCAAAAATCAAACAAATATTATGAATATCACTCATAATAGAGATTCAACCATTCAAGCCCAAAGACAATAAAAAAACAACGATTTTTTAACTCCTCATAAGCAAAATTAACTAATAATTCAATAAAATTTGTTCATAAAACGAAATAAATTAAATAACAATCTACCACATGAATATCACAACGCATAATTGTGATTCAGTCATTCAAGCCAAAATACAATTAAAAAATGAACCTTCAACTTCTCAAAACCAAAATTAACTAAACATTAACAAAATTTGTAAAATTTCATTAAATTAAATTGTACCACTACTATCGTAAGGCTCGTAGTCCATAGCCAGCTTGCAAAAGGATCAGACTTCTAATTGAGGAAAATTGGGATTGACTTTAGAATAAAAGTCAAAATTGAAGGTGAAATAATTAATTCAACGATTTGAGATCGATGGAATTGATCAATAATTTCAGTGATTTTGGGTAAACAGTAAAGCGGACATGAAATTGATTTCTGGGTTTTGGGTTAAGAATTGGGTTTGAATTCCGCCTCATTATTTTTTGGGATGATGTTTTTTCTATTTTGATAAATTAAAAAGTTAGGTTGAAAATAGTCAATTTTGGTTGTCCGTTTGGGGGACCTATGGTAAAAAAAATAGAGCTTTTAATTCATACTAGTATTTGTTATGATAGCCTCACTCAATCACCCAGGAATGGAGCTATGCATGAACCAAGTTAGTCGAGGCTCGCTCAGTTTATCTCGAGGGAGTTGTATCTCAAAGCTCCGCTCGCTCTTGAGGGACCTTAGCTTCCACCCGACTTTCTCGTTCAATAGCTCGAGATTCTTTTCAAATTATCAATACATATAATAAAACAAACTTTAATATAATTTAAATAGTTTTTAGGTAGTTCTATTTTATATATGATGATTATTAGATAAATATTTTTTTTTCGCTTAATCAAATAATTGTTAATGATCCGTCTTGTAAAATTAAAAGCTAGCCATGTACGTTCTTTTAATTTAAATCATTAGTCATATAATTTTGGATTTTACTTAATTTTGAAGTGTAATATATTAGTAACGAATTATTTGTTATCATAAGACCGCTTATATTATAATTTTCTAATATGGTAATAATGGACATATTATTATTGTTTGAGGTATTACACTTGAACCTGAATTTTCAGTATCAGTAAATTGAACACTCATCTAAATATCAATTAGATTTTGTTTGAGAATACAAACTGTGAAAAAAGATATGATCAAAGGGCAAGTGTAATCTTTTTAACAAACTTCCTCCTTAAAGCAAGACCTAAATTGAAGAAACATGGGAAATTAAATGTATCTAAAACGAGACCCCCAAGCATTCGCCTTTTTGGAAGAGATTAGAGATCTGGGAAGACGACCAACGATGCAAAAACCAACAAAATAATCTGCTAATTCACTTACTTTTCAAGCTCCTTTCCATCGCCGGTCACCTTTCGCTTCTTATTTGAGGCATCCGATTAATTCAATAAAAGACTCAAAAATCAAAGTTTTAAAAATAAATGGCTTCTGACATCACTCATTTTTGAAAGAATATTTTTTACTTTCTTTGTAAATTGTATAACTTGTTACTAAAACAAAATTTTGCAATGCACTGTTTTGTATTGCCAAGTTAACATAATATAGTATAAATTTATGACCAAAGGTCATAAGTTCGATTCTCAATTGAACATTACGCACTTGATGATCAACCATTAGGAATCCCGATTAATAACTAAACTTAGTAGATGTAATTTCAGCCAGCCTAATTAATTGTTGCCAATTACGTAATTCCCCGTTATTTAAAAATGGGCTATAAATAGAACTTGTTTTGGCAATAAGCAAATTTGGATGTTGGTCAAATACACATGTTAATTCAAATATACATAAGTGAGGGCAAATTTACAAATATAATAAGTCAAAATATTTCTGGTTCATTTTACCTTTTATTACACCCCTTTCGAAAATGATGTATTACCCTTATAAAAGTAAAAAGACCATTTAGTAACCATTATGATCACAAACGTTGTTGCTCTTGTCCTCCTTCACAATTCGTAGCTAAGAGAGTTTTGGTGATTTGGAGTTGGAGATTCTAAATATTACTGGAGTTAGAAAACTGCAAAAAAAAGGTTCAACCAGAAGTATGGCCTCAATCTCTGTGTTATGCTTGTTGTTATTGTTACTTCATTGCACCATGATAACTGCACAGAACACGCCTGTTTTCTCGTGTGACACTACGACAAATTCATCATTGGCAACTCCACCATTCTGTGATAAGAGTTTGGACTTCCAAACGCGGGTGCATGATCTGGTGGTGAAGAGGTTGACATTGGCCGAGAAGATCGGATTCTGGGTTAGTGGTACGGAGGGTGCTCAAAGTAAAATGTTTATGTGGTGCATTGTGCACTGAAGGATGAGATGAAAACAAGAAGATCGTATGGCTGCCACCAATCTTTCCCACATTCTTGACATACAAATCAATGTCAAAAGCTAAACTCTTGCAGCTTTGGTTTGTGATAGCCAAGGGAATAGCCAAACGCTGTGGTGCTTGAACTAGTTGATGACTAAACTCACTGTAGCTTAGTCCATACCCAAAATATTTCTGGTTCATTTTACCTTGTATTACACCCCTTTCGAAAATGATGTATTACCCTTATAAAAGTAAAAAGACCATTTAATAACCATTATGATCACCAACCTTGTTGCTCTTGTCCTCCTTCACAACTCGTAGATAAGAGAGTTTTGGTGATTTGGAGTTGGAGATTCTAAATATTACTGGCGTTAGAAAACTACAAAAAGAAAAGTTCAACCAAAAGTATGGCCTCAATCTCTGTGTTATGCTTGTTGTTATTGTTACTTCACTGCACAACGATAACTGCACAGAACACGCGAAAACAGGCGATGAAGTAACAATAACAATAATAACAAACATGGTGCAATCTTTGTGCAGTTATCTCTGTTACTGTTGTTATTGTTACTTCATCTCTGTGCAGTTATATCTGTTACTGTTGTTATTGTAACTTCATATATGTTCAGTTATCTCTTACTGTTGTTATTGTTACTTCATCTCTCTCTGTTACTGTTGTTATTGTTACTTCATCTCTGTGCAATCTCTGTGCAATCTCTGTGCAGTTATCTCTGTTACTGTTGTTATTGTTACTTTATCTCTGTGCAGTTATCTCTGTTATTGTTACAACATGAGAAGATATTATGGACTAAGCTACAGTGAATTTAGTCATCAACTAGTTTAAGCACCACAGCGTTTGGCTATTCCCTTGGCTATCACAGATCAAAGCTGCAAGAGTTTAGCTTTTGACATTGATTTGAATGTCAAGAATGTGGGAAAGATTGGTGGCAGCCATACGATCTTCTTGTTTTCATCTCATCCTTCAGTGCACAATGCACCACATAAACATTTTACTTTGAGCACCCTCCGTACCACTAACCAAGAATCCGATCTTCTCGGCCAATGTCAACCTCTTCACCAGATCATGCACCCGCGTTTGGAAGTCCAAACTCTTATCACAGAATGGTAGAGTTGCCAAAGATGAATTTGTCGTAGTGTCACACGCGAAAACAGGCGTGTTTTGTGCGGTTATCATGGTGCAATGAAGTACCAATAACAACAAGCACAACACAAAGATTGAGGCCATAGTTTTTGTTGAACTTTTTTTTTTCACTTCTTGTAAGGATTGGCTATGGAGATCAGGAGAAGGGCTGAGAAGGGGAAGAGATTAGGGCTGGACAGGGCAGAGTTGCAGGGAGAACAGGGAAAAAGGGGGAAGGAAGCAAGGAGAATGAGAATACTAAAGAAGAAAAGAGAAGATCACAGAGGAGATGGTAGATTAAGATACATTTCATTCCTGCTTCAATAGTGATTACAACCTTGTATTTATAAGCTAGAAATGTACAAAATTACTAAGTGCAAATACTCGTGTATGTAAATGACAATTTAATTGCTAAATCCAAATGTAACTGCCTTCACTTGTTGGGACCACTGTAATGATCACATTCCTTTTGCTCTTGATTCTCTGCTAAGTTAGTTATGCTCCATGATTCACATGACATTTCTCCAACTCCACTAATATCCAACATATTGTTTGATGGATTGAAATGTCACAATTACTTCTTGATTGAATAAATTACTTGACCCTGGGCTCGGTCGTGTGCACATGAAGAAGAGAAACAACGGATGAGATTGAAATGGAATCTACAAACAAACGGCTAGGATTGATTTCCGTATTGTTATAAGAGACAAAAGTTGTTAGTTAAGGCATGTTGTTTATCAGCTTCCTATTAGGAGTTCATTGTTCTCTTGTATATTTGTGAATCGTGAATATTATTTGCCAGGATGTAATGCAATAATATTGATTAATGGAGAGTCTCCACAATGATAATCTTCTAAATAACGTATCATTTATCTAGCTGGTGTAAATCGTTCAAATATGGTAACCAGTTTTATTAAGATTCCATGGGCAACAATATGCACACACCAAAAGCATTTTTTTAAGGGGCGAATTTATTATTTTACCCCTATGTGAAGTCTCTCAATTGCTACATTTGCAAATAGAGGGGGGCATAATTGTAATTTGACACCTAAAAATCACTATTTGGGTGTGCATATAACAAATCAGGATTCCATTAAATACATTAGATTTATTTCCATAACCCAATATCATCTTCTCCTATAAATTATTCGCACACTGAATTTTTCATCTACAAAAAAGAAGTCAATTGTTTTCTTACAATATTTTATTAATTATGAATATGAGCAAAGTTTTGAATTTTTCGTTTATTTCAATGGTTACAATGTCTATTTTTGTAGAAGCGGAAATTGTTGAAGGTAACATATTGAAAAAAGGTTAAGCATGAAATATAGAAATAAGAGTTAACAATCATAATCATACAAGGTAACATATTGAAAAAATCATACCATATCAAACTTCGAATTCAAATTAACTACTCCCTCCGTCCCTAAAAGATTGTCACATTTTGACTTTTGTAGTCAATTACAATAAAATTTGATCATGAATTCTCATTAAACGATAATATCAACTTATTATTATTTTTTCGCATGTAAAATAAGAGATATTTATGTTTTAAATCGTGTTTCATTGACCATTAAAAGTCAAATATGACAATCATTTAGGGATAGAGGGAGTATCAATTAGTTTCCCTTATTAGCTCTTAACATGTGCCCTAAGGACACATTTTAGAAAAAATCGTAAATAATTATTACTTGACACAAACTTTTTAAATATTTAAATTCAAATAAAAACTCTCTTATCCATGAGTTGTGATGGAGGACAAGAGCAACAAGGTTGCTGATCATAATGGTTATTAAATGGTCATTTTACTTTTATAAGGATAATACATCATTTTTCAAAGGGTGTAATAAAAGGTAAAATGAACCAAAAATATTTTGACTTATTATACTTGTAAATTTGCCCTCACTTATGTATTATTGCCTTTACATGTGTATATGAGCAACATCCAAATTTGTTCACTGGCTAAAACAAGTTCTATTTTTAGCCCATTTTTTAACAATACGAAATTATGTAATTGGCAACAATTAATTTGGCTGGCTGAAATTATATCTACTAAGATTAGTTATTAATCGGGATTCTTAATGGATGATCATCAAGTGCATAATGTTAGATTGAGAAGCGAACTCATGACCTTCGATCACCAAATTTATATATTATGTTAACTTGGGAATACAAAAATAATGCATTGCAAAATTTTGTTTTAGTAACAAGTTATACGGTTACAAAGATAGTAAAAAATAAACTAAACACATACAGTACTTTAAAAAAAAAAAATGAACTTCATATTAGAGGTAATTAGTTTGAAACCTAAAGAATAGTGATACTGTGCACGAGGCGGGTAACCGGGACTTCATATTAGAGGTAATTGTCTTGGGAATCCGGCTCGATGACCCGCCAAAAGCATTTCCGATTCCCATTTTACAGTTGGACTTGAAATCAAAGCCAAGTATATCTGGGATCGGAGCGAGAATTCGGTTCATTTTTAAAGTTTTAATACGATTATTTATCGTATTACACAAACTCGATTCGAATTGATTGAAGTCAATTTTTGGTCATTTATGTTGAGTCAATTTCAAGTCGTTTCGAGTTCATTTCGGATCGTTTCGACCTGGTTTCATGTCCTTTCGAATTGATTCGAGTATCGAGTCGATCCGAGTATTTTGGTTTGAGCCAATCCCGAGTCGATTAAAGGTATTTGAGGGTATTTTAATCATTTTGCTGCAAATAGTGGTATTCTTCCAATTAAAAAGATTAAGGGCTTGTTTGTTAAATTAGAAAACTGAAATATGAAGTTTAACTATTGGCGGTAAACGAGCCGAACCCTACCAAACTTCGTCAGTGTTCGATTCGGCTCGAAAGTAGAGAGGCGAATGTTTTATTCGGTTGGAGTTTGACCGAACCCAAAAATTAGAACTTCGATTTGGTTCGAAAGATTCAAAAGTTTGAGGTTAGAAAAGTTTGAATATTCTTTGATAAAATAAGAAGAAAAATGAAAAAATATATATTAAAACGTATTTAATTCAAGCCAAGCCGAAAAGAACTTATTCGAATTCAGTTGAACCTAAAAATGTGGTTCGAACTACATCGAATAACACTTGGAATCGAACTTTCCGAGCCGAACTTCTCAAACCGAATCTTTTATAATATACTACACCAAAAATGTTTTTTTCAAACACAACATACTATTGCCATAAAAACTTAACCATATATTGGCAATACAACATACTATTGTTATAATATTGACTAATACAATAAAATTTATATTTTCAACCTACTTTACTACTAATATAATAATTTCAGTTCAAATTACAATATCCTATAATGTTGTTGAATAAATTGCGTGCAAATTGACAATCAAGACAACATATTTATTAATTTTGTATAATTAAGCATACAAGCCTAACAATTTTTTATGGAGATGTTCAGAAAAGGTTCACCTACAGGCTACAAGCGTAAGTATTCTTCTTCGCTATATCAGTTTTAATGCCTAGACAATAAAGTACATCTACACAAGAATGCTAGATTCAAAAACTGAGTTCTGGAGCAAAACCACATATACAATACCACTCAAAAGCCTTCAATATATAATTTCTTGATTTTGCTTACCACCCTGCTTCTGCCAATTGTACATTTGCAGAAAGAGATGGGGGCACGGAAGAAAATCGTCGATGGACAAAAGGGACATGACATCGCAGAACATCTTCACTTTCTTCCAGTAATTCCTGAACGCGGTTTGCTTTTAACCTCGGATTCCTGAGGTGAATAGCCAAAAAATGCATGAGTTGAAACTATTTCGATAATTACAAGTGAAATTATTCTGACATCTAAACTTTCGGCTTACCTGGGGCAAGTGGAGAAATATATTTGTTTTTGCTGTAGCTGGATTATGGTTTTCAGCACCCTTGCTCCAATCGTAACATACCTGAAAATGACAGTGAAAACCATCAAATGTACTAGAAAAGACATGTACAATATTTGACATAAATTACTAGTTACATCACAAATGCAGTTTAGAGAATTCTCATAACAGAGCAGAATAATGACAAACCAGGTTGCAAGCAATATTTCTTTTGAAGTGCCATGAGAGAAGAAAGAAGTGGTTGTGATATATACTGTACCTTTGAAATTCACATTTACATCTATTTCCTAATGGTAGAGTTAATTGTAGAACCAGTTCATCTACAATATGTTATCTTTGACAGGATCATGGAATACACTCAGCATCGACCAATGCTATTATCCGATGTTCTTAGTACATGAACTGTCTTAGAATACATCCACTATATAACCACTCGAAAATGGGCTGTCCTTGCTTGAAATTCACCAACAGCATAAGAAACTTACTAGAACGGAAAAGCTAGATTACAGAATAAACCCCCTGACACTTACATATTTCTTTTCGTGTACAACCATATGTAATGGAAATGGAAAGAATGTAAACGGAAGTAAATTTAGAATTTCATTTTCTAACGAGAGTGGGGACGAAGAAACAGAGCATCTTATCATAGGCATAACTCTAAATACTAAATCATTAGAATGTACCGCATATGCATAAACTGAGCCATCATTGTTGAATGCACTGCATGGTATAGGCTGGTTGCACCTTGACATAGCCTGCAAAAAGAAAAAAAATAATCAGTTAATTATACAACCATGAACAAGCCATCACTCACCCAATTACATCAGACAGAAATTTACAATAGGTAACCGTTCAAACAGTGCACTGAGAAAATTTATGTGGACGGTGTCATAGTAAACAGCAGGACCATCACAATATCCTAATATTCTTAATAAAAGAGCATGATAGTTACTACATGCACTCATAAGCAGAGCAGCAACAGCACAAAATATTGGATGTACAAGGTTTAGCATTGTTGATGAGGATGCTACAAAGACTGCGAGCATGTATCAGTTTGTGTGTATGTGTGTGAGAGGGTAAAAAATGAGATGAAGAGAGTAATCCTTAGTCCCTTGAACCAATGATCAATTAGAAATTAACACTTGCTAATGAAAGAACCCACTATAAACCTGCTTTATTTTGGGTGGGAGACGTGACACATTGGAATGTGTCAAGATAACAGATCTATCATACCTTAAGCCTCTGTTTGCTATCCTTATCCCAAAAGTTGAAAGCACCATCAGATCCCGCAGTTGCAAATGTATGATATTGCTGGGAGAATATACAGATTTTTGTAGTTATTCACCAAATTTTATAACAAATTCACACATAAAGATCAACTTTTACCAACTCCATTGGCAAATGATGAAATGGTATCTTACAGGGTGGAAATTCAATGAATTGACAGAGTAAATATCATTGTTATCTCTGTGACATTTGAAAGTGAAATTTTTGCTCTGTTGTGAATCATCAAGGTGATGAACTCCAACCCTTCCTTCAATTGAGCCAACCTACAACATGACATTCAGTGGTAAGCATACATGGCACACAACCATAGAAAATAGACGAAGCATACAAGAAAAAGAAAAGAGAAGTCGATACTAACCAAGAACCCTTGTTGATCAGGGAAAGCAGCTACACATCTTGTCTGGTATTTCAAGGGTGAACCAATTCTCTTGAACTCGGTCTAAATAATTACAATTGTCAGAATCCATATGCCCTACTAATGGAGTATTGTCATCTTACAGAGGCGAAAACAGTCAAAAGAAGGTAACGACTTCCACAGAAAAGCCATTAGACAAGACAATTAGAAATTATGTCTAAAAAGTTAGTGACCCAAGGAAATGATCGGACTTTTACTATGATTTGATTGACTAATAAGTCATAAGGGAAGTTAAATGACAGGAATTTCCATCTGAGGGGTACAAGTGTAATTGCCATTGTAACCAATTAAGAATATTTGGTATCATGTCCATCTTAAATTAAGGACCAGAGTTGAAATCTGTGGCCAGAAGAATAAGGTGGGGAGAAAGCTGAAAAAAATCAATTATAATTCAGAAGTGTGATAAATTTTTGTCATGAGATATAATAACAATTCGAGAGCTGCATCTACATACAGTTAATATAAAGAGCCAATAGGCAAAACCAAGGATTATTTGGATGGCCAGAATAAATGTTATCCGATAGGTGAGTTTATCATCAATTAACATCAATTAGTGATGAGTTACATGTCAATAGAATAGCCATAAAATAAATAAACAAACCTGAGGGTTCTGCAAGTTGAAGACTATCAGATTTCTATCAGCAGTGCCGACAACCATAAGCGGATGCTTCACAGTAAGTGCATAGCAGCGCTCTGGAAGGGCTTGCACATGAACAGGATTCTGCTGTCTCAGATCCCAATACCTGGAAAAAGATAGCACTTCCTAAGAAAGTTGACTATCTAACAGCTCAGACCACAACATAATTCAGACACAATGAAGAGGTGTGTCTGCGTGTGTTAGAGAGAGAGCGATAGAACTAGATCACCTTGATAGCATACGGAATATTTTCCCCCGATGAAGAGTTATGGTGTTTCTATAACAGATAGGATGCCCTATGTTCTTCCCAATTAATACAATTAGAAAATTTAAAAGGCGAACTGAAGGACAGTCCTTACTCCATACACAAGAAGTTAAATTAACGATTTATTAATGTGAGATTAACTTGCATGATAGTTGATAGGCTATCACTCTGGACAAGCTACAGTAGAGAAATAACTTGAGGAAGTAAAAAGAAACTATGAAAATAATTGTAGAAGGGTTCCATGGATTCGTAATTCCAAATATCGCACAAGAAAACTTAATGCAATGCTTACTTCAGTGTCTTATCCCAACTTCCTGTGACCAGGACGTTCATTTCAGGAACCCAAGCCATTTCCTTAATCGGGGCATCATGTACAGCCACTTGCACAGGTTGGCCACCAGATTGTAGCGGCCACATCTTCACAAGCTTATCACAGCCTCCAGAAAAGACAGTTGTCCCATCATCTTTCCATGCCGAGCACAAGACCTTTCCAACACGTTGCCCAAATTAGAAAATTAAACTCAATGATCACAACTAGGCCAAAAATTTAATGTTTTATAAATGAAACTAAGTCAATAACTTACTGGCTGATCATGTGCTATTGCAGCCTTAGGTGCAGAGGATATGTTGTTCCCTGACTTCATGATTTCCCAGCAACGAACCTACAACACAACAAATTAACTACATACATAACTTCTCAAGGTACTCATACACAGAGATACGAGAACCCTCCAACATCAGAGCAATTAAACTAAATATTTCCTTCACATACATAAATCCATTCGAAAAGAAGATTACACTAAAGCATCAAAAAGTTTATATGAAACCATGGAACAACAAGATCAGCTTACAAAAAAACCTAATGATACCATTGTCACATGGTTAACCGATAAACCAAAATTCATGAGAATCGAGTATAACCTGGTTATCCCATGATGTAGCAATCAAGTGGTTCGACTTGGGACTAAAACAAAGGCTTGATATGGAATCAGTCGGAGGTTGTGCAACCTGTTTCACCCAAAGATAACCATAAACTACAAACATTAACAAAACAATAACGGTGCATACAAAAGTTATCATTCGAATTTCTCAAACACCATCTCCATCCCTCACAATCGTCCAGTTTCCTTTTCCAATAACAAACTTCAATGCCTTAATTGACTCATACTACTTTATTTCAATAAAATTATAATGTTATAGCACATTAGCGAGAAATTACTACATGTTTAAACATTTTATACCTAATTTTAGAGGTAATCTGGGACCAAGTTGCATTATGGTTTTATTAATTGCACTATTGCAAATTAGCCCCTTAAAATGATACAAATGTTGCGCATTCGTCCATAAACATGAAAAATATTTTGTAACGTCCAAAATAGACTCAAATACAAACATTTGTCACTTTTGGTACTATACAACAACATTTATGCCACTTTTGTTACTACTCTGCAGCTTGAGATCGGCAATTAGCTCCAAATATTATACAACCTAGAAACCGCACAATCTTTTACGAGTACAACATAATTACATAATAATTTAAACAATAAGCAAAAATCTAAATCTATAGAATGCAACTTCCCTAAATAACACCCATATACATACATATAATAAAAAGGAACAAGAAATCCACCTCAGCAGACTTGTTGGGGTTCGTATTGGAGGCAATTGCAGGAGAACCAAACGCCGACATCGTTTTCTATAGTTTCTTCACCAAAAAATGAAATCGAATTAGAATAAACAAATACTCGAGGGATAATTTGCAAAATTAATTTTGTTCTTAAAGTTTTTTGAACAAAATGGTCAACCCATAGTTGAATTGATAATTTACTAAATAAGTAAAATTTATAAGTACATTAGTGAAGATAATTACTTTTTCAAATTTAGGTTAAGTTAAGGTACAAATTAAATATTTGAAGTTTGAAAAGTATAGTTGAATTGATGTATGAGTAATACAAGTAAGTTTTTACCGGATTTAGTGAAAAGCAGAGCACTCGGTGATGATGAAGAAATATTGTCAAATATATAGTTGCTTAATTAGGTAAATGTTAGTAGCTGATGTTGAACGCTGTAATAAAGCTTTTTTCATCTGAGCACCTCAACTATGAAAATTTTCTCAAATAGGTATTTGGTGAATTTTTTTTTTTTAAATAGCCATCTAAACTTTAATTTTTCACATTTTCTTGAAATTCTCAGATTTAAAAATTTTAAATAGAGGGTAAAATAGTCAAATCACACTTAAAACTAACTCAACCCTAATTATAAACTAACCCAACCTCAAATATTTAACTCAACCCCATTAAAAACATCATCTTCAACCTTACACCCCACCCCACCCCCACCTACACCACAATCCAAAATCCCATACCCACCCAACCCCACCCCAATTGTTAAAACGAAAACGACAAGAAATGGGTTGTCGAATTCATAACTCAATATTGAACAGCCTCTGGTTGCTAACATCATCTTAATCCTCGTATACTTTCGGAAAAATTGGTCTAAAAAATTGAAATTATTTGTTGGTGGTGTGCTGGTGCGAGAAACAACTTGCACTATTTTTGCAGGATGGTCAACAGGTACCTACTTGGAGAAAAAAGTTCACCAAGTACCTATTTAAGAAAGTTTTCGTAGTTCAGGTGCCCAGAGAAAAAAAAAAGGTCCTATAATAAGCTCAATCTATAAATTGTACAAGGCTTATTTATATTCTTGCACCCCAATATTAAAACGTCCTCCTAAAATTATTATCATTTTAAGTTTCAAGTGTCATCTCATTATGAACTTCACTTAGTTTCATTGGCCCAATTAGGATATTTAGCCTATCTTTAGATGGGCTTGCCCACTAATAGGCCTTGTACAAAAGCTTATAAAGTATGATAAATGTAAGAGAATATCACACTTATGGAGTTATGGGCCAATATTAGAAAAATGTTTACAGAACGATTATGGTTTGTCTGGATTGGGGTGAACCTAGGTGAAATTTATCATTCACCCTGTTTGGAACCAGTTTTTTTATTTTTTTAAGGTTAATGAAGGTGAATCTAGGTTAATGTAGGTTAACACATTCTCCTTCATTCACCCTCAAATCGTTCACCTCCAAATCGGTGGGTAATGCTAGGTTAACGAATTTTTTTTTTTTATTATTATTAGATGAGACTAAACTACCCATCAATAATATTACTCTCCGGCAAATATTATTTGCCTCTTAAAAAAATAACGTCCGTCATCATATAAATTACCGCTTCATTTCTTTCTTGCGTTTCTTGTCAACTCTCTCTTTCCGCTTGAAAAAACAGTTTTTTCTTGGCTGCTCTTTCTTTCTCGCTTGAATAATAAAAAGATCATATTTTTTTGCTTTTCAATTCTAATCCGTGTGTACTATATTTGTTTGTTGTTACGTCTAGCTTTTTCTCATAGTGTAATAATCGATGTTAATCATTTTTTCAATTAATCATCTAATTATCAAATCACCTTTTGAATGTATGTAAATCAACATATACGAGCATTGGCATATTCCTTGTTATAAATACTTGTGTACTAATAATTAAGTACACGATATTTGTTGTTTATGTTTATCTTTTGTTAAACATGTGTATGTTTATTTTGCTAAAGATTATTGATACGTTTCTTATATTTTTTTTATTATAGAACATATTTTTGTTTTGTTAATATTTTTATTTAATAACATTTAATTTGCAAACAAAAACAAGGTATTTTGTGTTGAAATAAAGAGAAGGATATTAATGTCAGTTTAATAGTTAATAATTTTATAATTTTGTTTTTCAAGTTATTAATTATTTAGTTTTACCTAGTGAAGGGTAATTGTATCCAAACAGGAATTATAATAGTTTCACCTACTTTCACCTGCATTCCCCTACATTCCCCTAACCTAGGTTAATTTTAAATGTTTACCCTCTCTTAGGTTAACTAAAGTATCTGATTTTTTAGTTGACAAAATTGATCATAAAAGATTTAAACAATTAGATCAGAAAATAATTCAAGATAAAGGAATTTAGTAACAAATACTAAACCAAAGCTTAGTAAGTAGCATGATAAGTCCAAACGTCAATGGCACATGACATTAGATATAGTGTATTATTTTTGAAACGTATACCAATTTATAGGACATTTAAATGTTTCATGTATAAGCGATCAATTCAATTGTACCTTTATTACTCCCTCCGTCCCTAAAAGATTGTCACATTTTGACTTTTGATAGTCAACAAAACACGATTTAAAACATAAATATCTATTATACTACATGTGAAAAAATTATAAAAAGTTAATATTTCAAAAATATATATTGAGACGAATCTAACAAGGTCCCACAAAACTATATTATTTATTATCGTTTAATGGGAATTCATGATCGAATTTTGTAATGTTTGACTAACAAAAGTCAAAATGTGACAATCTTTTAGGGACGGAGGGAGTATTATTTTCTTTCTTTTTTGCAATACTTAAAGTTCATTAATTGAATTTCGGTTATTCTAATGATAAAATGCTTTGGGTTTATGCTCGAATTCATAAAATACATCTAAAAATACCTTCATAATAACCTCATATAATATAAAACCTCTCATTCAAGTTTATTTGAGACCATATATGTGGTCTTCCTTTTGAGAGCATATTTGACGGGTTACAACAGTGATGGTTGGGTTATATAACTACTACTTAATAAGTTCATATTAAAATGGTGCAGTGGACTTTGATTAAATTATAACGACCATTTTCAGTAGTCAATATGTACATCAATATAAACTAATCGATTAGTACATAATTTTGTGGTATCAGATCTAAGCTTTTATTAGAAGAATAGTATATCATATTTTGTTTTAATTGCCCATTTTAATTGTTACTATTATATTCGTTAGAATTCGTTATTTTGTAATATTAATAGTTAACTACACGCAAAATATGTAAATTAAGATAAAAGTATTCATTATATGGGATTACTAATGAATAATGACGTTTTATTAGGACATGTCAGGGATCATGTATCTGCTAAGATGAAAATACGGGGAAATTTATTAGGACATACGAAGACGCAAGAAAATAATCTTAAATTGGACTAAGAAGTCTTATAAAATTTTGGAAGATTAGAGACAATTTCTACAAATTAGCTTTAGTCCAAAATATAATACTTTAGACCGACATTACGTACAAGTCAAATCTAGTTTAGAACAAAATTCTTCTAATATTCTCGAACATTAAATAACTAATTTGACTTTTTTATTTTGTCTGTTAATCATCATTATCTTTTTAAATTATCTTATTAATACTATTATTTTTTCAAATAATCCTTTCATAATTGTTATAATTTTTATGATACTATTATATTCATATTTCATAACTAATTTACAAAAAAAGGAAAGAAAAAGAAGATGATACTACTCTATCAAGAGGCAAAATAAGCCAATTAGTTTTTACTAAGGATGAGCACAATCTGAAAAACCCGCCCAACCCGTCAGATGGCGGGCGAGTTTTAGACGGTTTCTTTTTGTAATTTGAATAACCAAAAACTCGCGAGTGGATTTTCTTACAAAAATGTGCTGTTATTTCAAAAAGCCCGCACCCGTGGGTATTAAATAAAAATACAATCATATTCATTGCACCCACCCGCCCCTGCCTCAACGCTCAATATGCTCACTGTTAGTCTGTTACCTTACCCCCACCCCATCCCATTCCCACCCACCCCATTCTCAATAACCGCCGCCCCCCCCCACCCACCCACCACAAGCTCACTAATGCTAAACGACTAATCATCAAAGAGATCTCCTTCATTGCAGGTTTTCTCATCTCACATTTTCATTCTATTATTTGATGTTATTTTATGAAAATGAAATGATATCGGATATACAATCCAACTCTGAAATTTATAATCAAAATGAAGAATTATCACAATAATTTCCAACTGATCATTCTCCTAATCACCCTGTTTTTATTTGGTTCCTTGTGCTTTTTTTTTTTCAATTCAATTCATTCCTATATGAATGTGATGATATTTCGTTGTTGCCCCAGTCTTTCAAGTTCTTTGCTTGGTGGTGATGGACATTATTGTATCTAATTCTAATGATCTGTTCTTGATTTCTTTTCTATTTCTATTCGTTTATTAATCAATTTTTGAACCAATACTCACTGTAATCTAATGAAAAAGAAGACCCGTAAGCAAGCGGGTTAACCACCAAACTCACATAAATACGATATGAAATTATAAAATAAAAGACATGTTTAAGTAAACAGGTTAACCCGCATATCCGTAAACTCACAAAAAACCGCCTAACAAACCCTTTTAAAATCCGCGACCGCCGTTGCTCATCCCTAGTTTTTACCAAGTAACTTTCATCAAGTGATAGACGCATGCTAATGAAACTCCACATGTGGAAATCATGTATATCCTCATACTTCACAAATAAAATTTCTCGAAAATAAGCCCAAAACATAATGGGTTGAAATTATTAAAAATTGTAAAAATACCCCAAAACATATAACAGTGCGATTTTGACTTAATAAAATATATAATTATCTAATCAGAAAGATGCCTAGTCTTCATCACTCTCCTAAAAAATTGAAATTCACGACCTCACCCTCCAAAAACCCGAAATCACGACCCCCACTCACTTCGTAACCCGATCACTCTCACATGACCAAGCAAAACCCGAGCTCGAGCTCTCCCGAATCCACCCCACCTAGAAAAAATGGGCCTCGATTTAACAATGGGGGAGGAGGGCGGATTCAATTTTGCAGTGGGGGAGGGGGGGGGGGAAAGGGAGTTTGATTTTGTGGTGGGGGAGGGGGGAGAATTTGGTTTGGCAATAGAGGGGTTGCGAACTTTGATAGGTGATGGTGATTGGTGGAAGGTGGTAACGATGTCGTGAAGATGAAAAGGAAGAATAAGAAGAAGTTGGGGGACAACTTAGTCATATTATAAAAAAGAAATAAACAAATCCATAAAAAATGAAGAAGGCCAAATTTTTTTTTAGATGAGGAGGACGAATTCTTTCAATTTTTTACTTATGTGTTTCATCGTCCTTTAGTTTAGTTGTGTGAACACCAAATAAAAAATTGAGGCCCCTAGGGACAAATTTCGGGCATCACCGCTGGTTTGATAAGTGTAAATAAATTATATCTTATGTGTCCCTTAATTTGAATCATTTTCTTAAATAGAATTTTTTTTTCTTTTTAAATTTTCATCTTATCAAATTTGGTAAAAATATTTTCAAGTTAAAGTTTAATTTTTCTTTGATATTGTATAAAAATAAATGATCCTTAGAAAAAGGATGAATGAGTTTAGTATTATTTCTAACCTAGGGAGTATTTATTAATGTGTTTAATGGCTTTTGTTGCACATATTAATTACTTACGTAATCTTATTCACATATGAATGGACCAATTGGATCCCTCTTGCTACCCGATCAGAATTACAAGACTTAACAACCCGTTAAAAAGTTTAACAAGTTGGACTTGATTATTATATTGTACTCCATAACAAGTCTAGTGTATCTGAACCCGCTTGACTATTTAACTGGTAAAATTTCAAGAAAATCACACTTGATTCGGAATATATGATCATTTAGCCATAAAGTACTTTATTAATGATCAAAAAAGATTATTATACCTTAATTAAATAATAACAATAAAGATAATTATTCTAAAAAGTAAAAGTATAGTCTCTATAGCAAAAGCAATTGTTAGGATAAAAAATGAAAAACTATATTGAGAATTACATTGAATTGCAAACAATGCGTTATTATGAAAAAAAATACATTTTATTTAGACAATCATCTATCTTAAAAATGAAGGAGTACAAGATATATATATACTTTTTTAAGAAAAAATGAAGGAGTACAAGATATACATATACTTTCTTAAGAAGAAATGAAGGAGTACAAGATATACATATATTTTTTTTAAGAAAAAGCTAATAAATTTATTCAGGTAGCTAGTTTACTAATGTTGTTAAAGTAATGAGTAAGTCGCAAGTTACTAGATGGATACTCGACCAAAAATCCCCCAGAAAGCATAGCGTAATCAAAAGCAGGGTGCTATCACTTTGTACCTATCCACGAAATAATCTAACAATTATCCTACGAGAAATTTGTTAAAATGATCTCCGATAGTATGATCGAGTTGCACTTTAGTCTCTACGTCAAATTTTCCCCTAACATTTCAAGTTTAGGCGTTAAAATTGGGGTAAAAATATAATATTTAAGACGTAAAACTGATTTCTTGCCCTAATTGGTGTTAAAATGAAACTCCACAACCCTAATTAGGGTGAAGAAAACAGAATTTTGGCTGGAGGGGGTTGTTGAGTTTCATTTTGACACTAATTGGGGCAAAAAAAAATCAGTTTTAAATCTTTAAAATTATATTTTTACCCCAATTTTAACTCCTAAACCTCAAAACTTAGCGAAAAACTTGACGTAGGGACTAAAGTGCAATTTTTTTGCCACTTTCGAAGACTAACGTGCAACCGTATAACTATTGGGAAGTAAAGTGCAACTCGATCATACTATCAGGGACCATTTTAGCAATTTGCTCATTATCCTACTGAATAAGTTGTTTAACTCATCGCGCAATTAACATTACTCGAAACTCCATTAGTTAATCGCCCTAATCAGTCCATACCATATATCCTCAAGATCATACAAATAATTCGAGCTATATATAATTTATTGATTTTATATATTAGTTATCCGGCCTATAATTTGTTTAAGCATTCTTAACTCTATGGCTGAATATCCATGAGGGATTAATAATCTTTCTGTGAGATATATTTAATTTCCATCCCCAAATTGAATGGTAAAGCATGAAATGGGTAGAACTTTAATTAAACCGAAATATTATTAGCTATATTCTCGTGATACGCATCAATAAAAAAAATGATGATCACCAAGGGAGGGTGTGAACTGTCCCCACGTTTCGAAGACCCACTTACAAGTCAAATAATATTTACATGAATAATGTTCATCATTTGACTAATCTCATTACTTTTATATTCCTTACAGTGTTGATGTTTGCATGGAAATGTCTTTTCTTTCAACCCTTTTGTCACATTTCCAAATTTAGTCAGCCAAAAACGAGTATAAATCCTACCCTTTTTGTCCCAAATTAATTGTCCATTAACAAACACAATAAGGGGAAAAAGGGAGAGAAAGATAATAACAATACAACTAATTAGCAAAGATAAGAGAGCAACATTTTTTCGAAAAAGATGGTATCACCAAGAAGCCAATCGATTTCTATGGGCACTTCTCTCCAGGCCAAGGAAACAAGGTATATATGGCATGGAATTTAATTATTTATGGGAGAGAAAAATGTTTTGAAAGTTTTGGAACTTTTTCATGAAAGGAATTTGTTTTATATATATATATATATATTATACTGTATTATATATATATATATATATATATCTTGCAAATAGTAACTTGCTAGGATGAAACTTTAGAAAGTGATGATTATTAATTAGACTAGGGTCATGCATGATTGCATGTTGCATTGATGCTAATGTTCTTTCTTGTTGTTGACCTTCGATATTAATTTTGTAGTTTGAAGACCAATGGCCACGAAAGGAAAGGTATGTAAGAATAATATCTTTATTACATTATATTATTCAAATTAAATCAAATAAATTGAATTAAACCATATTAATATTGGTCTTAGTAGGATACTTATTATCACATTAATAATGCAAATCCGGTACGAACCGTTACAACTGATACTAAAACGTTATGACCGTTCAAACGTTTTCACAATTATTAACTTTGATGGAGAGTTAATATTATGATTAAGTCTGAGATGATATGATCCTTTCTCTACCAATATATAGACCCTTTTATCCATCAAAAGAGATCATCACACATAAAGAATAACACATAGAGTAAATTTCATATATATAGGGCAAGAGTAAGATACCATCTCACTTTTCATTTGGGCAAGCTCGGAATGATACCTCTATTATTATTATTTCATATATGTGTCTAAATGACTGAAGGTATATTACTTATATTTTCATAAAGTGATAATCATGTAATTCAAGATTTTAGGATAATATTGAATTATGTTTTCTAACAAGGTACACTCTATTATTATTCTAATATATTTGGTACCAAATAATATAATTTAACATAATTTTTTTTTTATAATTTTACTAATATATAGTTCTTAGAGTCACATTTGATGAAGACGTTATTAATAAAAAGGGAATATTTTATGTACAAGATTTTTCAATTTTTGTAAAGATCTTTTTTAAAGAATGAAGTAGTCATCCTAACGGCCATCCTTACCTTGCTTGAAATACACGAAAAAAGTAAAATGAGAGGATGTATGTGTCTTGGCTAATCTGACTAGATATAGCTTGCCTTGCTTTTAACACTCATAGAAACTGAACTAATCCAAGTGGTTAGTGGTACAAATAATTCCACAAAAAGAAAATATTGTAAATAATAGACATATTGCACTATGTAGTAATTGTTTTTTTTTATTTGCAGAAAAATATAAAACAAATCTAGCAAGAAATGAAAACATGGAAAAGTTGCAAAACCATTACCTATTTCCAGAGGTTAGTCATTAATGCGATTTTCTTCCTTCTATTTTTCTTGCCTCCTTTTGTTCTTCGATGACTTTGCATGATGAGCATACATAAAATGCGTTAACTACTAAGTACTTAATATATATATATATATATATATCGCGACCTCGATTTATTTTTAATTAATCAATTTGACTTTTGCAGTCAAATTACAAAAAACTTAAATTTCAGTTGGCCTTTATAATACGTCGATAGCGATAAAATATGGAATTATAAAAGTTTTAATGGACATATTATTCTTCCTCCATCTTTATTCAATATTAGATCCTTTGAAGACATATTAAATTAAGTGGTAGTTGTAGTCCAACAAGCAAATGTTCACTAGTGTATTAGTAAGTAATAAAATAATGATTAATAAATATGGAGTATTAATAATTAATCGATCCACATTAGTGTTGTTTATTTGACTTACAGATTTGAGAAGTATATATAATAATGTTGTTGAAATGGGGTGATTATATATAGTTATTACTCCCTCCGTTTCTTTTTATTTGATTGTTTGAGCATTTTTTCTATGTTTCTTTTTATTTGATTGTTTACAATTTCAATGCACTTTTTACAATCCCAATGCACCTTTTTACAATTTCAATGCACCTTTTTACAATTCCAATACACATTTTTACAATCCCAATGTAATTTTTCACAATCTCTTAATAAAGTACTTTTTCCCCAAACAATCAAATAAAAAGAAACGGAGGGAGTAATTAATTATATTGTGATTGATGTGATTATGTAGATAACTTCGCGCGTGGTTGAGCACTTGAAAAAGCATCCAGATGCTAATATTATTAGCCTCGGGATTGGTGACACCACACAACCTGTGCCCAAAATCGTAGCATCAGCTATGGCAAATGTAATCACTCTTAGTTCAACTCAATTATTTTTCTCTTTATGGAACATATCAAAGATATATTTGATGTATATTTGAAAATGTATTTCATGTTTTCTGTATGCATGTATTTTGAACATTTATTACATACATTTGCTAATATATTTAGATTGTATTTTATAAATCGAGAGTACATCTCATGTGTTCGTAAAAAAAATTAAAATTTTCTTTAAATTTTAAACAATGGAATATGGAAGGCTATTGATGATGATTATTAATATTATTGCAGTATGCCGAAGGTCTGGCTACTCCTGAAGGTTACAGCGGATATGGAGCTGAACAAGGGAATATGGTAGGTTATCACCGCTTTTTTTATTTGTCGTTCTAGTCATTTACACATATATTATGGAAATTAAAAAATAGTCAAAACACTATATATATAATTGGTTGGTCGATAACTTCATAAGAAAAAAGTAATCAAAAAGTATATTAAAAATGTAAATTTACAATTAACTATGCTAAAAAAAGAATTATTTAGAAACAAAAAGTTAAGCCTAAAAAGACAAATAAAAAAAGGAGGGAATAAATTTTAATATCTTAATAAGTTTGTCGAATTTCACTAGGGACTAGCCGACTAGGGTGAAAATGTTGTATGAGAACATACTTTCACAAAATATTATTCCATCCATTTTTTGTAATAAACGTTATACTTTTCAAAACACTACTTCAATGGTCAATTACCTTATATATTCATTATAGAAATAATTATATAAAAATTATTATAAAAATAACTTTATATCTAAAAATGACGTGCAGAATCTAAGAGGAAGAATCGCGGAAAAGTTTTATGCAAACTTAGGAGTGAAAAATACCGAAGTATTCGTAGCAGATGGTGCTCAATGTGATATTTCTCGCCTTCAGGTAAATGTAAAAATCATTTGCACAATTAATAATCAGATTCAAACATAAATATTTATTTCACATAAATTTTGTCCCATTTCGAGCAGATGCTTTTTGGATCCAATGTTTCCATTGCTGTCCAGGATCCATCGTTCCCGGTAAGCATTTACCGATTTTCGAGTAAGAAAAAGTGGTAACGCTCTTGTTATACTTGTTTAAGATTATGGTAATGTCAAATTTATGATTTTTAAACCTCATTCGTGTACTTTAGGAGTGCGTGGGAACCAAATGAGATTGATAATTAATTCATATAAAACCAACTTGAAGTAAAAATAATTGTAATGATATTAATGGTTGTAATAAAACAGGCTTATATAGATTCGGGTGTAATACTTGGACAAAGTGGTGATTTGGATGAGCAGACAGGGAGATACAAGAATATTACCTATCTTAGATGTGCTGCTGAAAATGGTTTTTTTCCTGATTTCTCAAAAGTTCCAAGATCCGATATTATCTTTTTTTGCAACCCCAATAACCCAACCGGACATGCTGCTTCGAGGAAACAATTAGAACAACTCGTGGAATTTGCCACCAAAAATGGTTCTATTATTGTTTATGACGCAGCATATTTTGTTTACATCTCCGATGATAGTCCAAGATCCATCTATGAGATACCTGGGGCTAGAAAGGTAATTTCGCAATTCATTTTATTCCTCAAATCGTACTATATTGAAGAGTTAATTGTCAAATTGATCTTATTAATTAAGTAATTTAACTTTTATACTCAAGGCTAACTTTGTGTGGATGGTGTTATATATATTGTGTTGTAGGTGGCTATTGAAGTGGCGTCATTCTCTAAGATTGCAGGGTTCACAGGGGTGCGCCTTGGTTGGACCGTGGTCCCAGATGAACTTCTTTATTCTAATGGCTCTCAAGTAATCAAGGATTATGATCGCATTATATGCACTTGCTTTAACGGAGCTTCTAAAGTTGCTCAATCTGGAGGCTTGGCTTGTCTATCCGACGAAGGTTTTAAGGTGAGTTCTTAGCCATCTCTCGATTAATCAACAATTTGAAGTGTTTTGCGTATTAGTTGACGATGTCTTCTATGTATATCTCGCGCAGGCTATACTTTCGACTGTTAATTACTACCATGAGAATGCAAAGATACTGATGGACACCTTCACTTCGTTGGGGTTCAAAGTCTATGGTGGCGTAAACGCGCCATACGTTTATGTACACTTTCCAGGGAAGAAATCTTGGGATGTATTCGCCCATATTTTGGAGAAGACTAATGTTGTTACAATTCCAGGAAGTGGTTTTGGTCCAGGTGGTGATGAATACATTAGAGTTTCCGCTTTTGGGAAAAGAGAAAAGGTTTTGGAGGCCTCTGAGAGGTTTAAAAAACTTTACTTGTAAATATCGAAGTCTGGTTTACTTATTGAATAAATAAACATGCATGTTTTGTTTATGGATTTCACTCAATTTACTTTTGATGAGTTTTCCTTGGCTTAAACTATAGCAGCTTTAGTATTTAATGAAACTAGTTATTTGTACACAGTATTAGCCTGGGTAAATTCGTTTAATAATTTTATAGTATATAATTTTCGATTAACTTTTACAAAAATTTATAATGTCAAAACATTATTTGTAAATTACAAAAGTTTAAGTCCAATTTCTCGATAAAACATGATTTGATAGAGTAAATTGAAAAGATGAAATTATGAAACATAATCGAAAGATAAATGATTTAGAGAATAACTTGCAAAGATAATAGTAGTTATGGGAATAAAATGAAAATACTTCCAATAATTTAGGTATATGAGAATATGGAGCTTTAATTGTAACTCCTAATTATCCCCTTTCCCAATTATATATATAGTGTAGATGAGAAAGAAATAAAACCAACATAGATGTAAGAATATTGTAATTTCTTTATTGGCTATAAGTTTTGACTTCTTTAGAAAGATTCTTTTCTATTTCGAAAGAGGATGAAACCATTATTCTAAATCAATAATAATGTCAAATTAGGACTGATAAATTAATCAAATCGAGTAGCAAATACAAATTTTCTCTTCCACATTAAGTAATTCAACATCAATTTCAAATTAGGGGTCATCAATTAATCTAATCAACATGTAAAACCAAATTGTGACTAGTACATTAAGTAAATCAATAACAATTACAAAATTGCTAAGACAAACCAAATATGCTCAAAATTAACAATAATTCAAGCGAAATTGAACAAAATCGTACCTTTTTTTTTTGTAAATTAGCGATTAGGGTGAGTTTCGAACTCAGGACCTTCTAGTCTCTAGCAAGAGCCTTAACCACTAGGCTAAACTCACCCAGGACCTTCTAATCTCTAGCAAGAGCCTTAACCACTAGGCTATTCGATTAACTCAACAAAATCGTACTTAAACAACTTAATTTGAAGATAAGCAAAATTTGAAAATCCAAAATTGAACAATGTGCAAAATCAAGAAGACAATTGAATTGAGATGCTAGTTGCACCTATGGCCGCCAACGATGAAATAAGAGATGTCTCCCATAAAAATCGCAGACGAGAGTATCGAGGAAGAACAGAGCTTTTTGTGGTTTGAGAGCGATCAATTGCTGAAGATAATTTGAATTACTTTATATATATGAATTGCAAATTAACACTCACAATCTACATATTTTAGCGTGGACCTCAATTTATAAAATATTACATCGTGGCCCTTTCGGTATAATATAATAACAGTTTAACCCCTTAATGAAAACTACGAATAAAGTTCCATGCGTAGTAATAACTTTTCACTCTTGAGTTTACACAAATTACAGTATGAGTGCCTACGTTTTATTTAAATTAACTTGTAAATTAAAAATAACCATTTTTCTTTTATAGCGAATTCTTTTATAGCGAATGCTAACATTATATTTTACTCTTTTATAGCGAGCTCATTCATTTATACCTACATCGATAATTTAGTCTTTTTATTAAAGATATCTTTAAATGACTATTTTGCCCCTCAATTTAACTTCCTCAACTACTATTTGGGTGTGTATATAACAGATCAGATATTTTATGCATCACCCTTCTAATTACTCCGTAACACACGTTACTATGTGTTATCTTCTTATTTGTTCACCTGATCACCTCAGTCAAAACTCGCTGAATTCTCCAACATGAAGTATCAATTCTTCAGCTATATATACTCGTTTCCATGTAATCAGACTATGACCTTCGTCCAAATTTGCTTCCCAAACATTTGTCCACTTTCAACTAATTTGTCCAATTTCAGCTAATTTCTCCGGTAAAATTTTCAACTTTATTATTCAGCATTTGATCTCCTCAAGAAACAACTAAGTATTATGATTCGCTGAATTAGGTGCATAATTAATTTTATGAATCTTCATACTAGAGTGGAATTAATACTCGAATTGTTATAAAATTGGAACAGTGTTTGCAACAAAAAATTTAGCTTAATGATGTATATTGTGCATGTTCTAAATGCGTCGATTTGTATTTATGTACTAAATTTGAAAAAATAAGTATGCGTTTTATTGAACAGTTGAATTTCGCCGTGTATGATTATGATAGAAAAGGTGTTATCTGATGTGCGTGTGTCATGATCGTCTAAATTCGTTGTGTCCGTGTTGTAGAATCTGTATATTTCTGCATATAATGTGCGAATTTGTAAGTTATGATTTTACTTTATGTTTTGATAATCAGAATAATCGTGAGTAGGAATTGTAGAATCTGTATGTTCTGCGTGAAAGTGTTGGAATTTGTAAGTTACGATTTGTTTTATGTTTTTTGATAATCTTAATAAATTTTTAATCGGAATTGTAGAAACTAATGTTTCTGAGTGAAAGTGTTTGAATTTGTAAGTTATAATGTTATTTTATGTTTTTCATGATCATTAATAATACTTAATTGGAGTTCTATAATCTGAATATATCTGCGTGAAAATGTTGGAATGTATCAGTTATGATATTGTTTTATGTTTATGATGTTCACAAAATATCTGTAATTGATATTGTAGAATCTGTATATTTCTGCATGAAAGTGTTGGAACTTGGAATATATGAGTTATGATTTCATTTTATGTGTTTGATGATTAAAAAATCTTCATTCGGTTGCTTGAAAATTTTGGAACTTATCAATTGCTTTCTGTTTATTATGATGGCAGACGATTTTGATAATGGAAGGCATTTACAACAGAAGTGGTGGTTCAAAAGCTCCGAAGCTCAAGTCCTTAGCTGGAAACGTTTCTCCCCTCAATGTGCAGGTCTTCAGCCATGGCGGTGGCCGGTCTCGTCATCTTTCGAACAGTCCGCTTCTAGATCCCTACGCTTCCTCGGACAGCTCTAGGTCTCCACTGCTCCGCTACTTACTCTGCAGCTCTCCTTCAGTCAAAGGACGATCTCCTCTCGCTTCCATTGAGAATGTAATGGATGTCACTCCGCCAAGGTCTCCAGCGGTGTTCAAAGCTCCAGTGAATGTTGAGGAAGACGTTTTTGTCATGGACGGTATTTCAGTGAACCCTAAGCAAAATGCCTCCAGAACCAGGTCATCATCGTGCTCTTCTAACTCCGGTTGCAAGTCGTCTACTGGTTCCTCGTTTTCAGTTTCTGGAGGAGGAGGATGGGGGAAGGAGAATGCAAAAGTTGACATATGTGTGTTCTGGAAGGAGTCTGATTCTTGCCGCTTTGGTGCTAATTGCTCGGTATATACCTATATTCATCTTCAATTGAAGTACTTTAATCAATTTGCTGAGACTATGCTTGTTGGATTCACTTTCTCCAAGTTTAAATTGATAATGCTTTCATTTGACAGTTTCGGCATGGAAATGAAGAACTGCCTCAAAATTCAACACCTCGTTCGCAAAGCAAGAAGAAAGCTGAGGTATCAACTACATATATCTACAAAATCTGAAGAATATAACTTTTGATGCGTCAAACAAATTATTTTGTTGTCATTTATTTTATTTTCTAAAGGTTTCCATGATATTTATTAGTTAACATTAACATTAGGCGCAGATCTTCAAGGCACACTCTGCGGGATCATGTACATCTGGCACAAAATGCAAATTCGTTCATCGTCAAGTGAATTCATCTGTACTGCCTGCAAGCCCTCTGGCATTATCACCTATAGAAATAAATTTACCAGATACACCAGATATTGTTTGTCCATATGGGTTCATCAAGCAGCCTTCCGTCAGTAGCGATAGCACTAGCAGAACCTTGGCTGGCAATGATTGGTCACCCCTGGATGATGGGATTGAGGTTACTTTACCTTGTTTTGATTCAACTGAGGATAAGAGTTCCAGGCACGCTGTTGATTCATATATACAGAGGATCTTGTATGGTCCTGCTAGAGGAAGAAGGTTACCAGTGTTTGCTGAGATCTGCAGTGAGTAGATGAAAGGAAAAGCATTCTTTTTTTTGCTGAGGACAACTGACTACACTGGTAAGATACACACTTATTTCGTCCGAATGGTTATTGAGTTGTTTGCTGTGATATTGAATATAGCTCAAATGAGGTTTAGTACATAACATAGAGCTGGAACTAAGTATAGATATACCAGATAATAGTATGACATTACCATACGAAAGTCACATGTTAATGACACTCTTAATAAGCGTCAGTTGTGCACCTAATAAATAGAGTAAGATACTATCAAACAAAATTCATGTTATAGATACTCTGTTGATAAGCATTAATGTTTTGGTTCAAATATAAGTGCTACCCATATTTTTTTCGAGGAAGGTTGAAGTTAAAAGCCTAGGGTCATGCTTCTTGCCAGCTGACCTTTAATAGCAAGATTCGTATAATTATTCATAAGATGATAAATTGAATATGTCGTGGGGTTACTTATGACTGCTTAAACGTATCTAGTTCTTACTTCTTTTTTTTCTTAAAACCCACCCACCGCCCCCTTACAATGAGAATCGAACCAGGACCTCTAAGTCACTGGAAGACCTCCTAACCACTAGGTCAGTCGATGTTCTCCGCATCTAGTTCTTACTTGTTAGTAATATCAGTACTTTTACATAGCTGCCAAGCTGCAACATGGTAACATTCAGGGTTGGACTGTAGCAAAGACCAAGTTAGGCCATGGCCCGCCCTAATTACAAATTGTATATTTATATCTTAATATGATTAAAATTTTCATAACTTATATCATTCGACCCATCCTAAAATTGTCTTCTAGTTCCGCTCTCTGGTAACACTGTTTTTAACAATGAAGAAAAAATATTTAGATGATCTGCGGAGTTTTACGAAACAAATGGAACTATTTATGTTTTACCAACTTATAAACTTACCCACTAGGTAAGAGCAGACGGTAGACATGTTGGTGTTATCTGTTATTTCCATATTACCTATATTTCTAGGCATAAACTTAACATACAAGGATCCATTTTGAAGTAATGAAACTAGAGAGCAAACAGTGATAAATTCTAGTTCTCATTAGCTAAGAAATGGTGGTGATATCTCCCACTATCTAACTCCAAATTTCCTGAACATTCTCTTGAGAAACTTCATATATCATTTCTCTCTTGTGTAAATTTCTTAGGGGTTCTTTTTTTTTTTTTTGGAATTATATCCTCTTTAAATCTTGCATTTTGAGTACCTTTCTTCTTAACTCATCGCATATTATTTATAAATGATAACGAGGAATAGTTTAAATGGAATATTAGACTACAAGAAACTGAACCTGGAAAATTTGAGCTGGTGTTATCATACACGTGTATTCGAAAGTCCTTTTCTGATTGCAATTAACCCTGGTTTTAAGAAATTATCAGTAAGTATTCTTATGGTTGTTGTGGAGTTTCATATGAAACATTGAGGAAGTAAAGGGTGCTGAGGAGGAATTGAATGAGGTGTGCCCATTTGTGTTTACCAAATTTTATGTTGCTAAACCCTTGAGGTTATGACTACAAGGTAGGGCAAAATGATAGAGAATCCTCATTGTTTCAACTAGTACAGATTGACTTGAGAGACATTACACTGGGAGAGAAAGGATATTTTTTATTTAATTGTTTTCCAATTTAAGAAATTACATTTTAATGCAAACATTGTATTAAAACACCAAAAAATGGTTCTCATAGAGTAGAATTTGACAGAAATGGTGCAGTCAGTCAGAAACATGTGAAATCCCTTAAGGTTTGGTTTTCTGCACAGTTACAATACTAGAAAGCAATCCTTGAAGCTTGTTTATGAGAAATGTTGTGAAACATCGAGAAACTAGAATTCTTAGATGAAGTTGCTCTGTCAAGCTAGGTACCATCGTCTTCTAGATGAATACCCACATCGTGATCTTTTATGACTTATGACACCATGATCAGCTGGTTCAATGTGGAGATCTGGAGAAAGAATAGGTGGATCACAGTCCCTTGGCACTTCCACAACCCTGTATTCAGGTCTTGCATGTGTGCGAAGAGGCCTAGATTAAGCATAAGGGCACCTGTAGCATAACTATACACATCTGTTGCTGTTGACTTCAGGCCAGCCATGTAGTTGAATTAGGTATGCCTGAAATTCCCCAATCTCATCCGTTGCCTTCAACATTTTCCACCTCCTTTATGGCATCTGCCAACCCTGAGCTGGGAATTAGTACCTTGTAAGCCTTCCCAAACCCTCCCGTCACAATGATGTTGTCCTCCACAATGTCCTTGTTCGAAGAATAAAATTCAGAGTAGCTGAATCTCCAAGCTCCATTCCCCCTTCTTCTAATGTCAGATTCACGGATTTTACCCAGTGTAAGAAGTTGGTAACACCAAATCCAAAGGGGAACTTTGTTTTGAAACAGATGTGTATAGTTATTGGTTTCACTTTTGATCAATACATTTTTTGTTTCTCAACTCCATTTGTTATTGGTTTCTTCTCCTAAAGGGGAACTTTGTTTTGAAATGCTTTCTAGTTTTATAAGTTCTTTACTAACTAGAATTACATGATAATAGAACGATTGGTGTCATGTGTATTGCTAAAGTAGAAATTATTTCTTTAATTTGTTTCCTATTCTTCAATGTGGACCCATGTTATCTTTTAATTGTTCATTACTTGGCACATTTAATCCTCTCAGTGCTTAATCCTTGAGTAAGAAATGACTTCGTAATATCTTTGGACTAAGAGTGAATATATCGAAATTGATGTTGTGAATTAACTATGTGTGGTGCACCACGGATTTTGGGAGTCCCCGTTGTTGTTGTTGTAGATATTAGCAAATTATTTCTGAACACTATATTTTAATTCACATCAACATCCATATTATTCAAGTTTTAGTGTTCTTAGACCCCAAAAAAACTGGAGTCGTGTTATTGTGTTACAGAGAGTATACAACATCGGTTAACGTACTGTAATTGGGAATGACTCCTGTACGCATTTAGAATTTCTTAGGTACCCTTCAGAGGACAAGAACTGAACTAAAGTCTCCATTTTATGTTGGAGTATTTCTGTCCATGTCTGTATTTTAGGTTAAGAGGTGCAACAGGGTATTTTGTTCTGTGTTTGTTTATAGTTGACATGGAGGCTGGATCATTTCCAGAATCATTGGGTATAGTGACTATATATAGCATAGAAAAATCCTAAATATTTTGAAAAGTCTAAAAATGTTGTACAAAACACTGGTAGCATTTCAATTTATTTAGCATATTTTAGGTTATCTGTAATAGTACCTAACGGTCTATTAGACACTTACGAAGTTTTCCATGGTTTACCGACTACTAGCTATGAATGTTTGTATTTATTATATGTAATTGCACTTATTCTAACAGTCTATTAGTTAGGAATTTCAGTATTGTTAATAGTATTGTATTCATACTTTCATCACTAATTTACAAAAGAAAAAACTTATAAAAAAAATTAGCATATTGGAACAGTTAATTGATGTTATCGACCTTCAACTCTTCATTCCAAATTGTTATTATTCAATTTTTGTTTTTGAACATGCAATACTTTCACATGTCAGTATGTAATATTTGTATAAAATTAAATTATTGTTTGGATATAATAGTTCCATCCATTCTATTATAGTATTTGTTTTTCTAGACTTATTTTTTTTATTTCGATATACTTATCATTCTAACATAGAAAATTGTACTTTTATATTGATTGATATTCTAAATAATTTGTTTTATAAATAATTATGATAATATGACCTTTTAATGCTAATATTCTTGCTCTTAGACTAAGAAAGATTACTGAACAGAAAAGGAAAAAAAAAGAAAAAGATTACTGAATGAAAGAGGAAATGCATTTAGTGCCTTCTTTGCATCGTATTCTTAGCAAAAGTGAAAATAAACAAACCAAAAGAAACAACATAAAAGTAAAAGTTGCATTGTTGGGCCATCTATGCATCAATGGCTCTTATTTATTAATAACAAAAGAGACTAAAAAATCTAGAAGGTTGTTGGCAGGAATATCACCTATGTTTATTTTATGGTATTATCGATCAATTATGTTTGAGAATTGTACTTAGTTGATTTTTATCAATTATTTTATTTGCTCAATGGTTAATCAACATACGTGAGAAGCATGTGATATTTTTGGAGAGGTGTTTTTGTTATTTTACATTGATGTTGGGCCAGGAAATAAAAAATCGGAAAGTATCACCTATGTTTGACTCTTGTACAAGTCGATCACTTATGTTTAAAGTCTCTCAGTCAATAATTTATGTTTTGGAGTGTTACGGTTGATCATTTATTTTTGAAAATTGTACTTAGCTAATTTTCATCTACAATCTATTTCGGCGAACCGCAATCAAAGCACGTGAGTCCGAGGTGACATTTTCTAGCGGTACTTTCGTCGTTTCACATGGATATTAAGCAAAAAATATCTCAATCAGTAAACATTAGAATATCATTACTAACACTTTTTTGAGCTGTCATCCATTACTATCTTGCAATAAATGGTAGAGATGTTGCTCAGTTGGGATTGACATCATTGTAAAATGTCAACTTTGGAGTCATAGTGAGTAATACGTTTCTAACACACAAAGACACTCCCTATTATTTGGTATGATCAAATACTAACTTGAGCATCGAAGTGTTTATGAGTGGGACATCAGTCATTTGTATTACATGTCATAAGAAGAACTTCACACATGAAACAAATTAAAAAACTTGTCTTCCCCAAACACAAAGCTAGAACCAGACAAGTCGTCACACATCATTTTTAGAATATAATTTGTCCACTACCCTCCATTTCTATCCAACTTATTTTTTTGCTCAATTTTAATTTTAGGCCTTCATAACAAGTTTTAGTCAAATTGGTGATAATTGAACTAAATTTCATTTTAGGTTTGATGATTACATAAAGATAAAATTAATTTTTGATTTTGTTGTCTTAGTTTCATATTCATACGAAATGAACAAAATACTCCCCCTGAACAATATTGCATATAACTTAGGTACATCGACTGATTATTGATCAAATAGAATTGTGGATGAAAAATCAACTAAATACAATTTGCAAATATAAGGGATTGACTTGGACATTGTAAAACTGGTGACATGAGTCAAACATATGTGATGTTCTCTGTCATTAAGCTCTACGATTTTCATTTTATTTTATGGTCTAATATTAATGTGAAGTGACGAAATAGTTCTATAAAAATGTCACATGCATTGATTAACCGATAATCAAACGGAATAGTAGATTTACAGTGTGAGTTGTGAAGTTGTCCATAGCAGCCCGTTAACATTCATCGTTTTTCAAATGCCAAATTGCCTAGTCAAAAAACAATAAAATAATGAAAAAGTTACATCCTCAGATCATCTACACAAAACATTCATTTAAATAATATTCCCTCCGTCCCTAAAAGATACATTTTGACTTTTTGTGGTCAACAAAACATAATTTAAAATATAAATATCTCTTATTCTACATTCGAAAAAAATTATAAAAATTGATATTTCAAAAATATATTTTGAAACGAATCTAACGAGATTCCACATGACTATATTGTTCCTTATCGTTTAATAAGAATTATTGATCAAATTTTTAAAAGTTTGACCATCAAAAATCAAAATGTACCATCTTTTAAGGATGGAGGGAGTAATAATTTTCGATTTTCTTTTCAATTCTTTGAATCTCAAATTATACTTTACATCTTCGTATGTTCTAATAGATATAATATTTCGATTAATTATAAAGTCTAATTACAATAAAGTGATATAGAGAATTAGTTTTATGAATATTTTTATAAGTAATGTACTTCAAATGGTCTTATAAACTTTTCCTGAAATCAAATTTTTATTTACTTCTCAATCATAGTAATCATATGTTTTAAGCATACTATCTATATTCTCAAGTTAAGAGGTCCAATTAAAACAATTTGCAAAAATTAGTAATAGTTGGTAGATATTTATCGCTTATTATCAATAAAAAAAAAATAGTTGGTAAATAAGGTGAGGTTATGACTAAAAAAATTTATTAATTCATTGCACAATCAGTACCGTATTGATTGGCTATGAATTTTTAATTAGACCAGCTTTTTGTTTATTTAGAATAGAAAGATTAATGAATAAAATATCTCATAAAATAAGATTCATTCCAATTGTTTTGGCTTAAAAAATGTTTCTATTAGTTTTGAATGAAAGAAAGTGAGAAACCTAATCATCTAATCCACTTTTCATTCTCACTGCGTGTGCCTCCATGGCTCCATGCTCTTTGATGTCTCCATATTGCATTCTTGCACCTTGACCAACCACTTTTCTTATTTTTGTTGTCACCTTTGACGTTTTGCTCTTTATCATTGTTTTAGTGAAGGTTAAAGTTGATATTAACATGGGAACAAACAAGGTGAGCTATTCGTCATGTTTCTACATCATAGTAAAAAATATGCAAAAGATGGCCCAATAAAAAAAGCCCATAACCGAAAAACCAAAAACTTATCCGTGCTACTCTAATCGGTTTCGGTCCCCTTTTCGAAAAAATCGATTTTTGCGGATTGGTTTGTTTTTGGGCAAAAAATCGCAAAAAACTTGTCTGATCATACCCCTAGCCAAAGTAAGACAATCTCCAATAGCAAGTAGTTTGAGGCATATTTACTTCCAATAGAGAATTATTGGATATGGGCAATTTTTTAAGTATTTTTTGGGAGTTATTGAATAATTAGTGAATTATTATGACCATAAATATATGCGGCATCTAATTTCTTTTATTTTTCAAGAATTGATAAATTGATAAAAGGTTTGTTTGATTTGGAGATCAATTCTTTTTCGATATTCTATATGTTTTTATATAGGCGGATTATATGTTAATGATGTGAAAGAAAGATAAAATGAAATAAGTTTTTGAAATATTTTTTATAAAATATAAAAATATGTAAAGGAGTAATATAATGTGCAAAATAATTTCTAATAGATTAGTTACTCCTATTGAATGGTGTTCTAAGAATATTTGACATCATCTACAGTCATGGACCACAATATGAATGAAATAAGTTTTTGAAATATTGTTTATTATTTTGTATTTATTTATAGGTTAATAATATTTTTACGTAATTTTTGTAAGGTGAAAGTAAAATATGTGACTAAATTGTTAATCAATTAAGATTGAGACAAAATTATCAATATAGTTCAAATTCAATCTTTCTCTTTAACATGCTATCAAACAATTAAACAAATTCAACATTCAGATGCAGTTTTATTCAGTTTCAGTAATTCAGCATTCAGTCACTTAAGATCGGACTTCAGATTTCAAATTTTCAGATTTATTAAACAAGCCCTAAGCCTTTGAAGAGTTGAAGAGTTGATGCATTGTACGTATGTATGGAGAGGAAGATGAAGGGCCACGTTTGATGAAGACGATGAAAGGTGGGTGAGTTGAGGGTGGGGGAGTCATGTTTGATGAAGAAGATGAATGGTGGAGTTGATTTTCAATTTGCAAATTTAATTATTTTTCAAAAGTGCCTTAAAAGTTGAATATATAATATTTCAATTTTGCCCCTTGTGTTAAAACTAAAATTAATCTAATTCTAACATTTTAGGGGGCAAAATGAGATAAAACGTAATATAGAGTACAAATTAAAACTTAAAAAAGTATTATGATGCAAGATGAAAATAAGCCATTAATTATCTCCCATTGAATGGTGGTCTAAGAATGTTTGACATTGTTAAGAGTCTATTGGGTTTTACTCCGATTTCCGATGTTTGGAGTTAATCGAATAGCCTAGTAGAAAAGACTTTTGCTAGTGACCAAAAGTTACTGTTCGAAACTCACCTCACTGCTAATTTACAAAAAAAAAAATTCTCTCTCACGTACAGCCCAATCGTCGGCAGTATTTTCCAATTTACATATTTGACCAGGGAATATACCGATGTGATGTACATATTCAGAGACATCATCAACAGTCCAATCCAACGACCACAAAATAAATGAAATCCCACCATCACCATTATAAATTATGGAGTAGTTGGACAGTTGCAGTTTACTTTTGAGTTCCATACCTTTTTTTCCCTCTTCAATTATAAACCCAAACAAAACCCCAATTCTACTACAGCCATGGGGCACGAAAACTCCAAGCTTGCTGACGACAAAAAGTCAACCAAATACCGAGAACGAGTCAAGACGCGTCTCAACCGCGTCCGCCACAGTTTCCGTCGTCCGGCCGCCGCTAACTCCTCCCACCACAAACACCTCGACGAAGAGGATTTCGCCGGAATTGCTTTGATTCGACTCATCTCCGTACTTTTCCCTCATCTCTACTTCTTTCAAATTGAAAAAGATCATCTACCTCTTCTTCGTCGCATTTCAGTCAAATATACTACTTCTAAACAACTTTTATTGAATACTTGTCAAGTGTTTGGTTGTACTCTTAAATAATTTATCTTTTTGTTTCAAAATAGTGTTTTTTTTAGATTACGTCTACATTTTTACTGTTTGTTGAATACTTTTCTATTTAATTATTTTATTTAAATGTGATTTTGAATTAGTTTTTAATTTTCTTTTAATCTGTTTGCAAATGACTAGACGACTGCTACTTTTGAAAATAATGGGTCTAGTATTAAATTTTGGCGGGTGTTTTTAACTTTCTTGACTCTTTTTGTTATACTCACACATTTTGTAATCGAAGCGACAGATTTTCATTAAACCAAAATTTATACGAACTATACTTCATTTGATTTTATAATACTTGGTGAAGGAAATATCCGATGATAACATTTATTGTATTTTAAACATGATATATTTGGATACCAATCAAAAATAGTTGATTCAATTAAGACAGAAAGATTTGTTAACTGTAATTGGATGAAACTTGACATTTATTTTTGGAATGTAAGAATGTAACTGCATGCATGAATTTTTCTACTTTGGTATTCGTATATGTTATACTCCCTCCGTTTCTTTTTATTTGATTGTTTGGAGGAAAAGTACTTTATTAAGAGATTGTGAAAAATTACATTGGGATTTTAAAAAGGTGTATTGGAATTGTAAAAAGGTGCATTGGAATTGTAAAAAGGTGCATTGGAATTGTAATAGGTTGTATTGAAATTGTAAACAATCAAATAAAAAGAAACATGGAAAAAATGTTCAAACAATCAAATAAAAAGAAACGGAGGGAGTATATGTGAATTTTGTGTTGTTGAAGGCGGAAATGAAGTTCAAGGATAAATGGCTGGCATGTATTTCATTTGGAGAGCAGACATTTCGTACGCAAACATCTGATCAGTTTAGTACCGATATGACTTATTCTCAATGTTTCTGATTGTTTTTTCCGGAAACTATGTAAATTCTTGATATCTGTAGTTTACACGAAGTTTTGAATGACGTATTAGTTATAATAGAGATGGTCTTATAGTTTTACTGATTCCTTAACCACATAGGAGCTCTTCTGTATTTATAAAAAACACTTTTTACTTAATAGTTTTATTGTTCGAACAAATATGTTTAGTATTTGAACATATAAATTTTTAATGAGGTTGATATATGTATGTGTATATGTACTGGTGAATAATGCTGTAACATATATATATCATATTACAACATTGCTATAGTTCCTAATTTTGATTTTGAGAAATCTATGAGTTTTCAATGTGTAAATGATTTGTGTTTTATTGATTACTAGTAAGGGTTATTATTATTTATATAGCAAAAATTCATTCTTATATGAACCATATCTATTTTCAGGACTGACAAGCCTATCTGGAATTCTGTAAGTCAAATCTGAATCTCCATCTCCGGAGTTATAGTATTTGTTTAATTCTAATTTACTCATTTAGGATGAGATTGACCCTCCGCGAAATGGCATTTGAGTATACAGTTTTAAAGGTTGTTTTATGCTGGTGATCACTTAAAAAGTGTACTTTACAGAATGTTGAGTTTTGTCATTCTGCATATATAGGTTGTTATAAATATCATTCAGCTGCATTTTTCTAGTTATTTTTAGATGGTAGGTCCCAATTTAACTATAATGATTGAAGAATTAAGTACGTCATGAATGTTTTATGTTACATGCGAGATTCCTACTAACAAATTCATATTTAAGTAAAAAAGTAATATATGAAAGTGCAGCGAATTTACCTAGGCACGTGTTAATAGTTTCTGGTCGAGTCTGATGGTTATATCTTTTCCCCGCATCCCTTCCTCTACAAATCTGTTGGAAATGATTAATTACTTTTGGAAATATCCAACTGAGAAGCCTCAAGGGTTAGCTTCCAGGAGCTTCTATGTCATGCATTCTAATGAATTTCTGTTTTCTAGCAATATCATGAATCATGATATTGAATTGTGGAACTCCGAAATTATTACTAATGAATAAGCTGATGGAAGATTGTGTTTATTGTATATTTGAATCCTAATTGCATTTAGGACTTTGTGTACTACTGTATTGTCATCTCGCTCTCTTGTTACCATTTCCTTTCTGTGAAGAGGCTATTTTGTATGACTCAAACACTCATGTCATTGTCTTACTGAGTCTTTCCATAGGCCTGATTGCTCTATATTAAATCTACTAAGTGTGTAACATAGCTATTCATTTTTATGCTCTCTGCAGGAAAAGAAGCTTCTACTGGAAACAAAGGGGGCACATATTGCACGAATATCTGTGTATGAGGTGTTTTTTTGCATACCTTTACAGAAACTAACCTGAAAACACTTCTTTGAACTGAATGAGTCTGGTCAGTTCTGAATGGATATAATTCGATGTCATATTCAATTAGGGTGTTACTCTAAGCTTTGTTGGAAGCTTGCTAAGCTACTAAGTAACCCTAATAATGGAACACCCATCAAAAGTTGAACCTAACTCTAGTAAGACCAGAACTGAAATCTAGGTTAAGAATCAATGTAAGACGTTATATTTTGCATAAGGTTCAGCTGGAATGTTCTTTACAATTTCTCAAGGTTTTTGAGAAACATAGTGATAAAAAAGGATACACCTGCCATTATCTACCACCCCGCTTTTGGTCTATAGTTCCAGGTGGCTCTAATTCTGAAACTGAAGATTTGAATTCATAATTTCTGAACTGTAGATGTGTGCATAATGTTATGCATATTGCTGTGAGCACACCCTGATGCCATCAGATAGATTCCTTTCATTCTTCGTACTTTGTTGATGTTGTTTTTGCTAGATTGAATTACCTCATGTTTCTAGGAATAAAACTATTCCTCAATCTTTTTAATGCTGAAAGAACTACTTGTGTTGCAGACAAATCGCTTATCAAAAAACAATCTTGTTGGCTATTGTGAGATTGATGTATTTGAATTCCTAACACAGGTAATCATCTATGGAACTTCTACACCTATTTATGTGTTAGTCACATAATTTGTCAAGATTAGCAGGCATGGCCAACGTTAACGTACCTTAGGATCTTGTCATCTTCTTTGACTTCTTGGTTCAGTATACTTGTTCCTTATATTCTCCACTTTGACTATTTTCAGGATTCCACTACAGAGCATGAAGTATTAGACCTACTAGATCCATCTAACACCGCAACAGTTGTTGGCACCATATCAGTTTCTTGTTCTGTTGAGGTGAAAATTCATTGCAAACCTTTGTGTGCTCTTTTTGCGTACTCCGTATTATTTACAAATATTTTTCATGCCTAATATCAAAATTAACTCATTAACAGGATCCAATTGAAACTGAAAAAAGTTTTGCAAGACGCATCCTATCAATAGTGGTATGTAACTTTACTATTTTATCCCACTCATACTTTATGATGTTTGCTATTGCTAGTGTTAACCTTTTATATACCTTGAATATGCAATGTAAATCATATTTACTATTTTATCCAAATCATATTTGCTATTTCATTAAAAGGGGGCTTCACCATTGATCAACCTAATATAAAAAGTTACACCCCATAGGACATTTACGACCTTGAAAATCTTAATCATTTTGAAGAAAGTTTGTGTCATCACTACTTTAACTTGACAATACTTGAAGGGCCTGTCTCTTAGAGCAAGGTTGTCTTGAGATAGGTTGCTAACTGGTACATGGTTGATGTTCTATCTTCTGATCATCGGGTTGATCAATTGTGAAGACCTCTTTTAAAGAAATTTACTAGTCCTTGGATATTTTACTGCTTACTAAAGTACAACACATGGCTTTCTTTAAGCTAAAAAACAAAATATATCAAGCATTTTTATGTGATGTTATATATTAGGAAAGTAACAACAAATGATGTGCCTTTTAATAAGTTAGATATGTAATGCATTATACAGGACTATGATGAAGATGGGGAGCTTTCTTTTACAGAGTTCTCAAAACTAATTGATGCATTCGGCAATCAATTAGCTGCGGATAAGGTTGGAGTTTTGAATCATTTTCTTTTCTATTACCATTTTTGTGCTCCTGTATAAGATTCATATAGATTCTCATTCCAATTCATACCATTGTTTGGTAGAAAGAGGAGCTTTTCAAAGCTGCTGACAAGAATAGTGACGGCGTTGTTAGTTTGGAAGAGTTGGCTATGCTTCTTGCTGTTCAACAAGAAAGGTAAGACCAGCAGTAATGAATATTAATCTTCTTTTTAAGTTTTGCTTTGTTTATCCATGTAACTATAAGAAAATCTTCATTGGTCTAGTTTTAACCACTATGTGGAGATGTATTTTCTCTATCTGCAAGATAAACTCTTGGTGTAAGACCAACAATAAGGATTACTAAAATTTTAACATGTTCCTTGGTTTGTCCTTGTAATGATAAGACGTGTTAGTTCGTTTGTGTAATTTCAACCTCTTAATGAAGGTCCATATGGCTCTAGTTTCAACGTACCCTGAAAATGGGAAAAGATCCTGCCGGGTTTCCGAAGTTTATTGAGTGATTCAAGTGGTTTGGTAAGGGGCGTGAAACAAAATACACTGCTCCTGATCTGCTCGCTATGAGCTAACAAGTCAAGTGAGAAAGTGAACATAATGAACAAAGTACATATGACTAAAAGGAACTTTATTTTATGGTAAAACATAATAGTACTAATATAATAATAATTGAACATTAGATGTTATAGAAACTCATCATAATCTATATGTTTGACAAAAATAAGCTTATTGCGTATGCAGGCAGCCACTTATCAATTGCTGCCCTGTTTGTGGTGAGATTCTTGATTTTTCAGACAGGTTAAATGGTATGATTCATTTGACCCTATGTTTCGATGAGGGGACTGGCACTCAAGTTATGACGGGAGGATTTTTAACAGATAAGCAGGCTGCAAATGGGTTAGAATAATTTGTGCTTGGATATAGTCTTCTAATTTCTCTAGTCCCTTATATGACGTGTTGCTTGTCATATAAATGAAATGTCGGTACTAATATTTTGCAAACAGGTGGATGTTCAAACTAAGTGAATGGGCCCAATTTTCATCCTATGAAGTTGGCTTAAGGTCTGGGTCTAGTGCTTCGCATATTCTGGTGCATCTCTCTCTCTCACTCACTAATTTGTTCATGTCATGTACTTCTTTTTATGCAAAACAGATTCTTCCCAGTAGGTGCATATGCTTGTCAAGACAATCTTTTGTTCTATTTCTCTCAGAACAATAGCTCCTTGTTTCATTCTTGACAACATAATTATGGATACTCGCCAGTAAAGAACAAAGAGTTCAAATTCGTTTGGATTTCAATATCCTTGCCTGCTACTGTTTCAATTGTAAAATGAATAAGAAACAACAATTTAATTTCAGAGTTCAAGCTGTGTTATTTTATTATGTCTATACACTGACATTTTGTTTCTTCTGTATATCACTACCCAAAATGTATTTATCTTTTACCTTTAACTGATAGCTGCACTGGGCATTCTTCTGGTGACAGGTTTTTGATCGGAAGAAAAAGAGGCTGGTTGAAGAAATAATAGATGGAAAAATAGTTTTATCGATGAGAGCCATCTACCAATCCAAATTTGGTCTTGGCCTTATGGATAGTGGTACATTTTAGAAGTTTTAAGGTTTCTTAGACCTGCTTCTTTTGTAGAATGTTCCTCTGCAGATAACTTCACAAAAAAGATTTTTAATCAACCAATCCTTTACTACACAGCACTTGTAAATTTGGTCTTGGCCTTATGGCCTGAGTTGCCTTCTATATTTGAGAGAATGGCATATGCTGACTTACCTATATTAGCAAACAAAATTGTTATATTTGAACGAACATCTTAAAGGAGACTCCCTTCACTATCTTGGTTAATGTCATGCAACTTTTACCATTGAATTTAAATGATGACATTGATAATCCTGTTCCAGATGATGTTAACAGAACATTATATTTTTTCAGTTATAACTTCATCTGTTCGATATAGATACATCTTAGTACATGTAACTATGACTGCTTAATTCTAAATGATGCTATCTCATGAAGAGTTCGCTAGTCCAATGCCCTTCGCCTGGTTCTATTCTATTTTTTTTCATTTTCTCATTATATATTTGATAATTTGACATGTAATGAGGGTAATGACTAACTGTTTGCAGGAGCAAAGGAAATCCTTCAGAAGATTTCAGAGAAGCAGGGAAGGAAAATGAATGCAGTTGATTCTGCAAAAGACATCCCAAAGTTTGCCAACTTTTTCAAGGCATGGAGGCCATTCTTCTGTTTATTCCTTTTCCTCAGTTGGACATGGATTTAGATCAAGTTCTCTACATGCATTGCTGATGGATTTATTAACTGCGAATCTAAAATATTTTCCCTTTCTGATTTTGTTGTTGTCATGTTGTAGGATCAAATCAATATGAGTGATGTGAAATACCCTCTCGAGCACTTCAAGGTTGGTTTAGTCTTCAGTAACAAAACAGATTCTATGCTCATTAGTCCTTTCCTGTAATTTTGTTTTGAATTCTGACTCCTTTTTTATCTGCATCCCATATGCTCTGATAGTTTGAAAATATTAGTGTTCATGTTGCTATCATGCTGATCGCTCACGCAAATTTAATTATTGTAATAATCCAAATACTTGTCAATATGATTCTGGAACAACCTAGTATATTTTTATATGATACAGACATTCAATGAGTTCTTTATAAGAGAGCTAAAACCGGGTGCAAGGCCAGTAGCATTCAAGGAACAAAATGATATTGCTGTCTGCGCTGCTGATTGCCGTCTGATGGCATTTGAAGCAGTCTCCCTTGCAACAAGATTCTGGATCAAGGTACAATGTGCTCATATCTAGCATATTTATCCTTTAAATATGAGATCCCATTTTGTTATAAATGTTATGGCTATTTCTAAGAGCATACTGTTGACGAGTTAAATACTAAACAAATTTAGTGAGGAACTAAACCAGTCCCTTGCATACTCAAACGAAAGTAGATCTGGTGGTGTGCTATATTTTGATTTTACACAGAAGATGCTTCTGATCCTTTTTTTGGGGGGGTTCTAAAATCCCCCTCTAAACTTCTTTCTCTTTTTGTTGTTTTTGTGAATATGCATTGTCGTCCTCTCATGTTGATCCTATTTAGACTCATTTTAGACCAAAATAATCCTTCTATGGGGTTATAACATAGGTCTTTTGGGTGCGAAACTATTGTAACTGTAGTTCTTCTAAGTAGATGCTCAGCAATTGTGCATTCCGAAATTGCTGACTTCATCTGGGACTCACTGGCCATCATTTGTTGATCTTTATTACTAATGATACTTTGTTATAAATATTTCGAGGACAAATTAGTCCCTGACAGAACTCATTTAGTTTGAGTTTGACTAAGTTAATTACAACTCAAATATTTATCTGGATAATCTCTACATTTTATTTGCGATGCCCAGTTCTTAGCATTTACCATTTCGAGGACATAGGACTGTCTTCAGTAACTTTTCTGTAAATTTTTGGGCTGCATTCCTATTTAAGCTACTATTATAAAAAAACTGAAAGTGATAGTTTTGATTTACTCCCTACATCTTTCGTAGAGCTGCTGCAGCCGAAATATTTGTAGTTCTTTTGTTTATTTTGGGGGATTTCCGTATCTTTTGAGCTATGCAGTTCCAATTTTATTATCCTTCCGTAGTATTGCTCCTACAATTCATTCATGGATCCACTACTTCTCTTTGAATTTATGATTATATGAACTACTTCAGGGTAAAAAATTCTCTGTGAAAGGTCTGCTAGGAGAGGAATCATTCTCCAGCTCTTTTATTGATGGAACTATGGTTATATTCCGATTAGCACCTCAGGTATTTACTGCTATGATCCCTTCCTGTAGTTTTTTTAATAATTCAGAGGTGAAAGAGACTGCAATTTGCAGGATTATCATCGTTTCCATTTGCCTGTTAGCGGAAGAATAGGCAAATTTGTAGATATACCTGGATGCTTATACACGGTACATGAATATATGTTTCTTTTAATTTCATCTACATGGCTAATCATGTCAAAAATATTTAGTCCTGATGTTTTAAAAAAATTTCAAGGTAAATCCTATTGCTGTCAACAGCAAGTATTGTAATGTTTTCACCGAGAACAGGCGGACGGTTAGTATAATTTCAACATCAGACTTTGGGAAGGTTCGTCATTTTGAACCTTCTATGCACCTTTGTGTAATTCGTTTGCTTGCAAAGACAACGTAGAGGCTTCATCATACTATCTGGTTAGTGATCATGTAATGACACCGTAAAAACCAATGCAGGTGGCATTTGTTGCGATCGGAGCAACAATGGTAGGGAGCATTACTTTCACGAAGAAGCAAGGGGACCAAGTTCAGAAAGGGGATGAGGTTTAAATTTTTTTTGTTTACAATCTTTACACCGAAGCGTTCTTCTGTCTTTTCAAGTCCTTGACTGAGTTTTTCCCTTCATTTCCCATGTTACAGTTTGGATACTTCTCTTTTGGTGGGAGTACAGTGATTTGTGTCTTTGAAAAGGTCAGTACAAGCTGAAGTTCAACTCATCACCCCCCACCCCCCGACTTTTTCTGAGTTGCTTTTTTACGTCTTGGTTTGTCCACTTTTCCTCACTGGTGGCCCCACTCACATAATTTTGCAAGTCGCACTTCCAGGGATCTTACGCTTAATTACGTCCTCTGCTTTTGTTTTGTGTGCGACTGTGTGTTAAGCATACACCACCGAAATCATGAAAAGATTGAACAAAAGCCTTGGATGACATTTCAAAGATCGGATGCATTACTAAATGTACTTGAGTTTATATATTATCTGGTAGCAACTTAAGTCTGTTGCTGGCCCCACTTAGTGCGATAAGGCTTGGTTTGGTCGTTTGGTAGTCAAATTGAGTAAATTTTTGCTGTGTGTCCATTTGTTTTTAGTCAGTTGCCTGTTTAAGCTTTCCTCATTTATGCCAAAAACCTAGTATGAGATGCATAAGAGCCTTCCCTCATAGGTTACATTTGTATAACATGGTGTATGGTATTGGACCGGAAGGAACTATTTTAGACAACCACCCCTCTCCTTGTCTTTCTTCCCAGTTTTACATACCTTAAGGGGATTTTTCTGTTTAATTTACCAATCCAACGGAACCTCAGGGTAGTAGCTAAGTAAATAATTTTATTTAATTCCCCACGTCACTTTTAGCATTGAGAAAATATCTGAAGTTTCAAGTTCATCCTTGGGTCATTAACTAGTGCTGTTACATGTATTTTTACAGGGTTCTATTAAGATAGACGAGGATCTGATCGAAAACAGCGGAAGGTCACTTGAGACTTTAGTTTCTGTCGGAATGACGTTGGGTGTGTCCACCAGGAAAAAGGAAGATAACTTGCCTAACATAGAGAAGTGTAACATAGTCCCTTAAAGAGAGTTCCTTGCTTAAAATCTCCAACAGAGTGTTCTAAACTGTAGATCAATGTGTATTTGGAAACACCATGTGGTGCAAAACATATGAGTGTGCAGGCAATTGTTGCGTTGCCTTGATACCAACTGATCATGTTCGATTTTCACTCGTTTCACCAGTAGCAGTAGTAGTGAGCATCTACAAGCATTTCTGTTATCAGATCATCGACTTTTTACCTACAATTCTTTGTTTATGGCTAGGCCTTCACTGTATTTCTCCCGTAGTTCATGCTTAATTTTGGCATGAGGTGGGGGGTTTCATGTTTTGTTCAAACGCTCATTTGTAAGGGTAGTTGTACACGGTATTATCTATGTCTTCGAGGTAAAAAAAAATTAATTAATTGGGGCCTATAGGCAATACGATCTTTTCCGGGTACTAATCTTGATTAGGTGACACTTTCTGTCATCTAATTTTACATTCCCGTTCCTACCTATAATAACAAGTTGATAAATGTACATTACTGTTGCATAGAAATGTGTAACTTTGTGTACGACTGACGTCTGTAACTTAATGCCATTTTTTAAAACTTGCAAAGTATGATCAGAATATGTAATAATAGTGACAACATTATGCAGAAATATATCGTTCGAGGTAAGGAAATCGACAAAAATATTTGTAACTCTCACTTTCATTCAACCTTCACTATAGCTGATTGCCGATTGGGGCTTGCCAAGAGGTCTTCCTACCTGAACAACAATTACAAGAATTCACATATCAAACGAATAAATAGATACTCTAAATTCACATCAATTACCCTCGTCTAACATCATATGTATACACAGGATAATTAACGATGGATGCATAACAATCTAACACCAAATGCTGTTCGAAGAGTGTATATAACTGATTAAAAAGAACGATTAAACAGACAAACTCAAGTCTCCTTACCTCTGAAGTGGATTAGAAAGAATGATTAATCTTTACAAGGCGGATACCTTTTTGGGAAGAGACCATCGTCCTCCCGACCAATCTTGATGAATTCTCAACTCCTCAAACTTAAAAACAGTATTCTCATTAAACCTTTTGAAGTGAACCAAATACAATTGGTCATGAGGTTGATGAACACACTCGACAATCTCCCCAACCCACCATCCATCGTTGTAGTAAGCATCAACTTTTTGCTTGAAAGCGAATTCGGAAACAGGAAATGGAGGGGGTTTAGGACGAATTTCCCTTTCTTTGCAGAATTGTCTTAAGGGTCGAAATTCATCAATGTAGCCTTGACGTTGGCCTGCATGCAGAGTTGTAAATTGGACAATGTAGTTGTTTTCTGAGGCTTCAGATATTATTATGGCGGGAAAAAATGAGCCCTCGAAGCCTTTTTCATTGCTTAAGATTTCCACTCTTTCGCCTCTTTCGAAAGCCATCGCCGGGGAGGGAGGGGGAGCGGGGGCGGGGGGGGGGGCACTTTAATTACGTATGTGGGTTTAGGGTTTGAATAAAAAGTTAGAGAAGAAGGTGGAGAAAGTCGCTGGCTTAATCAATATATTTGGGGATATCATTTTGTTAATACTATTAAATATTTTCCTAGATGAATGTACAATATTAGCCTCTTATATCAAAAAAGAAAAGAGAAAAGATGAATGTACAATATTAGCCTTTTATGTGAATATATAACTTAGTTTAGAGTATTTTATTTCACTCATTATCGTGATTACATTCTCTTTTCATAATTTTTTCTAGACAAACTCTAACTCTAATATGAGTTTCTTGAACTTCAAAAAATTCAAACTTTGTGTGATTCTCTTAAAAGGATGAACAGAATGTGGACGAACGTTTGCTTAACGAGGATAACATATGAAACCCAGATATTAGCTTTGATAATGTGGTAAGCTATTTTTTCATTTTCTTATACATAATTAAAGATCTACAATGTTTGAACATACTATTGACATACGACGAGAATGCCCTAACATATTCAATTGATACTGGTTTGGTTTGCGATACATAATTAAAAATTTACACTGACTGAACGTGCTATCGGCATACGGCGGGAATGCCCTCGTTCATATGTCCTGACATAATTAAAAATCAAACGTAACTTTTAATCATGTGAAAATATTGGATGTAATGGACTAGGTGATTGGGTGGAACTGTGGAAGTGTGGAAGTGATATGAATAAAAACAAATGTTGACTGAGAAGCACTAGAAGCCCAAGTCCCACACGGCCACACCCATTGACTTCTGACCAAGTCGCACTACAAGTCCAGCAGGCTTTCTCATAAGAGCTAACCACAAGCACACAAACGTCCACATGGTAATCATTTAGCATCCCTCCTTTTTAAAATTTATTTTATTACTAAAACACAACAACGAAAAAGAAAAATGACTAATATATTTCGCACAACTACTCATCGGGATAGTTGAAACTTGATATTATAGAAATTTCTCAAGTAGCATCATTTATATGACGTCTATCATTATTTGTAATATTGTAATATTAACTATAAAAAGATCCCGCTTTTCTCCATTTATTTTTACCAGTCACAGGCTTATTGTTCTGATTTTTGACAGTTTGAAGTGATGGTGACATATGAAGATGCTTGCCTTGTTCATTGAGTTGAATGAGCCAACAATAAAATCCAAATATTTGTTTTTATCATTCAACTTCTTGTATGATTGCCTCAGAGGCTTAACTACTTTTTCTTTATGATAGTCACATTATCATTAAATAGGAAAGACAAGCAAGTAATACATGAAATATTACTAGTCAACTCCACCATGTAGTCATAATCTTTTATTTTCTTTATTTTTTACCATTTCTCTTTCAAGTGTAATAATATATAATCTATGGATTGCTTTGATAGATTCAAGAAATACCATTTTGTGTCTTCTTATATGTGTTCTGTTTTATGGAAAATTCTTGCATTTTAGTTGAGCATATTAGTTAATTTCTTGGTTGGAGGATATGTCCATGGATATGGGAGAAAAGAATTTCCCTAGTCCAGTTTCTGTTTCATTATCTGATCAAGAATGTTCAAGATCAGAGTCTGTAACAGAGCTTGCAATCTTCATAGAAAGGTTGAATCCCATTTTAGTTGAGATTATGGAAAACAAGAAACTCATGGAAATACCTTCAGTTAAGAAAGCCATTGATTCACTTGAAACTGACTTTCAACATGCAAAAGGGTTCGTGAAAAGAAGCCCGAAAATCGGGCTTTTATCGCCTATGAAGACAGTTGAAGATGTGATTGAGAATCTTGGGAGGTCATTAGGCCTTGTGTTGTTTACTTGTAGGGACTTGTTACCAGTAGACACAAAAGAACATATTGAATGTTTGAGGAAAGAAATGATGAATATTAGGTGTAATATAAGTTCAGGAGTTGAATCAGATTTTATTTTTGATATTGATACAGAGGAAGAGGAAGAGGAGGAGGAAATCAGCGAGGAGATAGTTAGCGTGGTGGAAGAAATTGTTGAGGTGGAGGAGGATGAGATAACTTGGGACTTGGAGGCTGTGGTTGTTCGCCTTCGAAATGGAGATGATGATGAACTTAAACTTGCTCTGTCGAGATTCAATGAGCTATTTAATTGTGGTTCTGTCACAATGGAAATGATTGATGATGAAAATGTAGTTCAGGTTCTGTTTGATCGGCTACGCAGAAAAGCTGCGCCTCAGAATAGAGTAGTTATCATACAAATACTGAGATTAATCAGCAGTATGAACGATGAGAATGCGGTACTAATGATTATTTGTACTGTGATTTATTCTCTTGATTTTTTTGTTTATTTTGGTTTAAAATTATAAACTTGACATGAACCGATTTAGTTTGCAGGAGAATATGGGGGACTCGCGTTATCTATCAGTATTAGTGAAGTCAATGATGAGGGGGGCAGAGGAGCAGAGAGAAGCCGTAGGGCTTCTGGCGAAGCTGTCAGATTTTCCTGCTGTTAGAAGTAGGATTGGGAGGATTCAAGGAAGCATACTTATGCTAGTTTCAATTTTCAATGGAGATAATGAAGAAGAGGCTGCAAACAATGCAGGGAAGATTCTGAAGGCATTGTCTAGTAATACACAGAATGTTCTTAATATGGCCGAAGCTGGTTATTTTAAGCCTCTAGTACACTATCTCAAGGAAGGTAATATTCAATATTGCTGTTTTGCTGTCTCCTTTATCAGACGCTATACCCCATTCTTATTTATCTCTATTCGTCTATCGTGGCATGGTTTAGACTTTAGAGCACTCAATGAATGTTATGTCCTTATTATTACATTGTCAGTACGAACAATGAATGTTACTGTCCTTATTAATACAATGTAAGTAAGAACACCTTGATTGCATCAAAGTAGGATAACTAGTTTAATAACATTATTGTTATTGCGACATATGCTGTTTCGCATTGATATTTGAAATTTCATAAATCATTGTATGACTGGAAGATTGGTATCGCATTTTCACAGGTTCAGACATGAGTAGGATTCTAATGGCAACAGCAATTTGTAGGATGGAGTTGACTGATCACTGCAAAATTTCTCTAGGGAGAGATGAGGTGATTGAGCCTCTTGTTAATATGTTCTGCAAAGGTAATTTTGAGGCAAAGTTGGCAGCCTTGAATGCCTTGCAAAGCTTATCATGCTCAGCGGAGAATATTTCGTACATGACTAATTCAGGGATTGTAGTAGCATTGCTTCAACTACTTTTCTCTGTTACATCAGTCTTAATGACTCTACGAGAACCAGCATCAGTAATTCTTGCTAGAATTGCTCAATTTGGAAGTATACTAGTTAGACACAGTGTTGCTCAGCAGATGCTCTCGCTGTTGAATGTTTCCACTCCGGTCATTCAGTGTAATCTCCTAGATGCACTAAACAGTATTGTTTCTCATCCAAGGGCATCTAAGGTCAGAAAGAAGATGAAAGCGTGTGGCGCTCTTCAACTTCTTTTTCCGTTTTTAGCAGAAACAACCAATATCAGAGTTAGAACAGGTGCATTGGAGCTAATATATACTTTATCTAAAGATATGCAAGAAGAATTGGCAGAAAATTTAAGTGTGGCGGATATTTATACAATTGTCCGCATAATTTCCCTTGAAACAGTGGAAAATGAAAAGAAGGTTGCAGCATCAGCTATAGGTATATTGGGGAATCTTCCCTTATATCACAAGAAATCAACTGAGGTGCTTGTAAACGCCAAGGTTTTGCCGGTTTTGGTATCTATATTGAGCTCAACCTATGCTAGTTCAGCAACACATTCCACGGTAGATCTAGTCGAGAGAACCACAGGTTTAATGATTCGTTTCACAGTTTCTTCAGATGTAAAATTGCAGCTTCTATGTGCTGAGCAAGGCGTCATCCAGATTCTCTTGAAGTTACTGACTAGCGGTTGTTCAATGACAACCAAATGTAATGCTGCAACCTGTTTAGCTCAACTTTCTCAGAATTCTTACTCTCTTGGAAAAGCAAGAAAACTAAAGTGGTTCTGTGCCTTCCCATCGACAGATGGCTATTGCACAGTTCACGACACACACTGCTCAGTGAAAAGCACACTCTGCTTGATCAAGGCAGGTGCAATATCCCCTCTAATCGAAATTCTTCAAAGCGATGATAGAGAAGGCGATGAAGCCATTCTGAGTTGTCTAGCTACCCTTCTCCATGACAATTGTTGGGAGAACGGAAGCAACTATTTAGCTCAAATGTCCGGTGTTGAAGCAATCATCAAGGTTATGGCAACGAGCAATTGTAAGTCTCAGGAGAAAGCTCTCTCTATGCTACAAAAAATACTCAAAATTGATGCTCATCGAGCAAGATATGGTGAATCTGCTCAAGGGGTGCTTATTGATCTGACACAATATGGTGAACAGAAAGTGAAATCAGAAGCTGCAAGATTGTTAGCACATCTTGAGGTTCTGCAAGAACAATCTAGTTACTTCTGAATTGGAATCTCCAGTGAGAATGATCATGTGTAAACAGATTCATGTTGTCTTTTTTGTGTCTTTTAGTTTAATTTTAGAAATTTACCAAACTTCAGAATATTTACAAAATTACATTGATTTGTTGTGTATTGAAAAATGTGTTTATTGTAGTTGTACACAACATTGATATAATTTTGTTAGTCTTGTTAGCTGCAAAATGTCAATTCATCCATTGTTACTTGAACATTTCAATTGTTTTACTGATTACTGGATAAGAATTTGATTAAGCAATTATGCATGGTGGTGTTTATACATCTCTCATGCCTAATCTCTTATTAAATAGAGCATCTCTTTGATTACTAAGTAAACAATTTATGTTTATTATAAAAAATTGAATTTTGGTGTGATTTGAATGAGATGGAAATGACGATGGTGGTTAAGAGTAGAGAGATCAGTCAGAGAAACAATGTCGCAGCCCAAGTTGACATTGGTAGTTGAGTGGGGTGGGAATGACGATGATGGTTGAGCCACTCAACCACAATTGTCAACTTGGGCCGCGACATTGTTCTCTGTTTAACCCCTTTAGTCTTAACCACCATCGTCATTTTTACCCCATTTACTCAACCACGATCATCATCCCACCCCACTCAACAACCATCGTTAACTTGGACCGCGGCCTTGTTCCTTTAATTGATCCCTCCAATCTTGACCACCATCGTCATTCCCACCCCTTTCAAAATCACATCAAGATTCAATTTTTATAATAAACATAAACTATTTAGGTATTACTACTTTTGAAACATGTATGATCAAACGGGCCATTAGTCCTAATTTTAATGTTGAAAATCAATTTCGGAAACCGTTCTGGCAAAATAAATACTCCATGAAAGAAATTTCCTATTGGATTGTCCAGTAAACTTGCACTTGGATCCCACATATATCATGTACGTTGGACAATGAATTGAACGTTTAAATGGACGTTCATATAAAACGTGGATGGCCTTCTTTACTAGGGCTTCCAAATCTGATCTGTTATACACACAATAACACACCAAAAGTCCAAAACAGTAGAGTTTTGGTGCGTAATTACAATGTTGCCCCCTGTACAGTGTTGCCCCATCCAAATGTGTGAGGATAGAAGTGGACATTCACAAATGCTAATCAGTTGTCTGGTATCTATCATTTGTCAACCTTTGACATTTGTTTGGTTTGCCGACAAATAAATAAAGTAACAAAAAAGACAAAACAAAAAGATACATTATTATAATACTCTAAACTCATTCCAAATAATTACTTTGATAAATCCCACTTGAAGAACAACTTTTACGAATTCGTCTCCTTTATTTTGGAGATCATCCATTTTTGAAGGAGTTATAAAATATAATGATTAGACAATTATTATATTGCATGATTATCATCAATGCAATTCTTCACCATTGTAAATAATCTCACAATTTCTTCATCAATAAATCCTTCATTTTCAAGAAGAGGATCTTTTGATATGCATGCTTAGTTGTAAGTGTAATTTCATTTTTTCAAGAAAATTCCTTTTTGGGTTTTGAATTATCATAATTTTCATATTACATGAATACATAATGATCATATTATTATTGTGTTTGATGTAGTTCAAGATTTGGAGAAATAGATGAGTTGGAGCTTTAATGTTGTTTCTTAATCTGGAAAATTCAGAGGTTAAGATGGCTAACAAAGAGGATGACACAGATAATTATGATGAATCAAGTGCAGGAGGTAAACATACCCCCCCCCCCCCCCCCCCACCCCCCCACTCCTTTGGTAATGATCTAGAATGTACAAAAACAACATGCCCCCAGTGTCTATGAATCTTGTTTGTGGTCTATAAAGGAGTTGTGCACCCTTAAAACGCCTCGACTGAGGGGTTAAATCGGGTAACTTACAGTAGGAGGCCGAGCGCTCATAAGAGCTCACTAAAAGTGAAACTTTTAGAGTGAGACTGCCAAGACTCGAACCTGGATTTTTTGGGTCGAATGTCTTTACCACAAGGTTATAAATGTCTCTCTATCTATTGATAATAGGGAGCTAGTTTATGAATTAACATAAGATGAATTGCGAAGACTTCACTGTACTTCTATGAAAAGCATAGCTAGAGATTCATTGTATCGAAAAGCAGAGCATATAGAACATTGACACCACATTAAATGGAATCAAAAGTAGAATAAAGAACAATTGGGGAAATCCCATCTGTTCTATCATGTGCCCAAGTCATTGTATTCTTGTATGTGGTATGTTATTATGGGGATCGAATGTTGTAATAGCTATTATAATTAGTTGAATGCATGTTATTTTTGCTTTAGGTTGTTGTATTTTTGACGTCCTACAAATGGAGAATTCGGCAAGTTATGGCCCTCAACCAATGAAGGAACCGGCAGATACATCTGACTGTAAGTTCAATTCTACTTCAAATTATCTCTTGAGAGTAAATTTTAATTGTACTCGTACGATTTTGTTATTTCTTCTCAGCTTAAATGAACTGAATGAGTTGTAGCTTCCCAACTACGATACTAGAGAAGTGTATGTTTGATAAGTTAGAAATTTACCCTAACTCAACAATGTGTTCATATTCAACCACATCTCTGGTCTCTTGCCTACAATTATCAATTCTGAAAGACAAATATACTCCTACTACCATCTTGATGTAGCTGAAAGGTTTGACTAATCACCTAAAACTTCAATTTCGAGTATATATTTTTCTTGGTCGAACACATTGTTTGAATGATCAAGAATCTTAAGAGGATTTGATTTGTAGTATCTTATGGTGTGCATATTTTGATAGAAAAATGATAACATATATATAGATGAATTATTGCTTCAAAAGTGGGTTGACTGTTTGTTTGAAAAGAAAAACCTTTAGTTAAACTTGAACGGTGGAAGTATATATCTCCGGTATGGTTCATGATATTTGTTCCTGATTATCTCCATTGATATAATTAGTTTCCTGATTGAGATTGCAACTACTGAATTCTCCGTTTCTCTAAAAAGAATTATGTGGTAAATAGGTCCTCCTAAAGTGAGGTTAGTGAAACTGCAGTCCGAGGGGGGAAATGATATTTGTGCAGACTGTGGATCACCAGATCCAAAATGGGTGTAAGTATCATGCCTAATGCCTTATATTTTTGTTTTTCCATAAATGAAACAGGACTTTCTTATTCCAGGATTGTACAATTTTGACATGAATGTTAATATGTGTTTCATGTGCTAATACAAATCAGCAATTATTCCTAACTAATAGTTTTACATGTCTCACTTCGTCATTATCAGATCATTTAACCTTGGAGTATTTATATGCATCAAGTGCTCTGGAGTTCATAGAAGCCTTGGGGTGCATATATCGAAGGCAAGTAACCCTTATACTCCCTAGTCTCCGTTAAAGTTCTTCTACTGATGGGATGATTATAGGTGCCTTGAAGGTTTATTTCTGGTTATGATTTTTTATTATCTGTGAGTTCCATTTTGACTACAAATATTCTAATGGTTATATATTGTTTTTATCTGATTTTTTTGTTTTGTTTTGTTTTTGCAATCACATGGTCCAACAATGGCTAATTTACATCTCAAGTGTTGGAGCTTCAGTCTGAGCTCTGAGTCATAGATGGTTTAACTCATTAGTCTATACTTAGAAGTTTCAAAGGATAGTGTTCAGATTTCCAGCTTGCATCTGTGTCACAATTAAATAGTAGAAGATTGTGCTGCAGGCTATCATCTAATCTTTATTCGTAATTCTTCAAAAATCAGCAGATAAGTGTGAATTTGGATGAGAGGTTACAATATGACAATACAATGGTAAATATCTAAGGTGTTATTGATCCCAATGTGCAGGGATATTCCCTTTGTTCGAGAATAAGGGAGTTAGAGTGTATGGTGTATTTACTGATTACAATCTTAATAAATATAATATAATGAACACTGCATTTCGTCCGCAAACCAGGTTTTGTCCATAAACTTAGATGATTGGACAGATGAGCAAGTTGATATTTTAATGGAATCGGGGGGGAACAGAGTCGTTAACATGAAGTTTGAAGCCTGTCTCCCGGAGAATTATGAGAAACCAAAACCGGATGCTTCTATAGAGAAACGGACTGATTTTATTAGGTGATGGGAGACCTCTTCTATAATTAGTTTGAACTCTGACTTTATTTTTATTCTGACATAAGGACATTTTGATGAGCATTCAGGAAAAAATATGAGCAGCAACAGTTTGTGCATTCAGATTCAACACCGCCTTTACAAAATTCAGGAAGTGGATCTGGAAATACCTATAGTTCTATGGATATGAAACCCAAGAAACATACTGTTCAACGCATTCATGATAAAGTTCATTCATTTCGCCACAGCTGGAAGAGGCCCGGGCACAAGGGGAATAAGAAAAGCCAATCTATGGTAATTATTTTCTGCACATGATATACTAAAACAAAGAGCTTCAATATGATCCTGTCTGGTGTATGTCCTTTAGCTCCTACCTCACAAATGTCTGTCTACTCCAGTTAAAAAATACTCGTCAAAATTAATCCAGAAAAACTGATGATGATGGACCCTCCTGAAGTCCTGACCTAATTATATGTCTGTTTTTTGCCTGATGATTAATGAAGTTTTTGAGTTTCGCAGTATTTAACTTAGTATTAAGGATGAACACAATGTCTTAAAATTGGATCTGAGACTGAAACCTTTTCATCATGTCTTACTTATAGGCAGGCATGATTGAATTTTTGGGTCTGATAAAGATCAATGTGGTCAGAGGCACCAACTTAGTGGTGCGCGATATGACATCAAGCGATCCTTATGTTGTCATTTCTCTAGGAAATCAGGTAAAACTGTCTTCAAATCTGTATTCTTTCTACAAGTTGTCGCTAGCAATTACTGTATTACCATTGAGAATTATTTGATCATTTATTTTTCAGACATTGAGGACACGTGTTATAAAGAAGAACCTAAACCCAGTCTGGAACGAACAGCTTATGTTGTCTATTCCAGAAGACATACCCCCTCTGAAAATTGTATGGTTTTCTATCTCTATCTAATGATCTGAGTGAAAGCATATAATATTTTATATTACAACATTACTACACAATCCATGTTTCATGGAGTCAAATATTTCCAAATATTGCATAGGGAGTCTCTTGGATATAATGTAACGAATCAAAATGAATCACTACACTCCCTATTGTTTATTACAGTAGTAGATAGACTTCCACTTCATCTTTGTGATTTCCGAACAGCCTCCCTGTTGCCATAGGGGGGAGTGTGTGTACTATCTAACCCCTCCTCCCCTACCACGCTTAGGCAGGAGCCTCTTGAGAAGCATTGGGGCATGTTGTATATTGTGTTGACATTACCACACAAGAGTCTCTAAATCTTCTGCTACGTGTTTTAACTGAACTTGTAATATTTCCAGTTTCTTGCTAACCAGATGTCCGGTTACTTTCAAGACTTGACTTCGTTGATCAACTTCGATAGAAATTTGAATTGTCTGGTTATTTCGCTTAAATAGATTTCAGAATGTCACTCTCTTCGTTGAAGAAGGTGAAACATAGGAAGACTAAATGAATAAGTAAGCTGAAAGTCAAAATGATCAAGGTGCGTCGCAACACTTTTTAATGAAAATAGCATGTTTTCATTATTAATTTACACAAAAGGACATCATGGTAGATTCTTCACCAGCTATATACTCATAGCAGGTGCTTTGTGGCACCTTTAAAGGAGTTTTGAGGGCTGTGTGAATTGCATAGTTGGTATCCTACATTATGGGTTAGGTTCAACCCAATAATATACTAGGTGAACTTTTCCCCAATACCTTACGAGGTGTAGATTTGGTAACCAACATTGGTAAATGGTTCACGTTAGTATGAGATATTGAATAGATGGGCAATCATTTTTCTCTAGTTAATTAAGGGGGCTACAAACCAACTAGCTTGACCTAGTGGTTATCGACCCATGCCTCCTCAATGGAGGTCATGGGTCCGAGACCTGGCGAGGGTCCAAATATTTACGGATGCCTCTGCCCCATTGTAGTGTAGATTCCCCTCCCCGACAGTGTAGGTTTTCCTTACTTGTATGATGTCGATTGGTTAAAAAAAATTTAAGGGGGACTACAAGCCACAATGGTAGCATGGCCTCTTGATGAATTCACATTCAGCTGATACTGATGTCTTAACATAGACTGACTGTTGGTGTTTATGTTTTCTGCAGCGTGTATATGACAAGGATACTTTCACGACGGATGATTTTATGGGAGAGGCTGAAGTTGATATTCAACCATTAGTCATTGCTTCCAAAACATCCGAGCCATCTGCTGCATTATATGATCAGCAGCCTAGTTCTATGCTGTTGTCAAATGCCAAAGACCACGACAGAAATACTAACGCCAATGATGATGATGAAGGAAATGATGATGATAATAGTTGTAGTACAAGTAATAGTATTAATAATCCAGTGAAAGATAGTGGGGTCATCACTTTAGAAGATGGTACAGTGAAGCAGGAAATTACTCTCAAGCTCGAACGGGTTGAAAGCGGGGAGCTGGAAATTGAACTTGAATGTGTTCCTCTGATGCAATAGTTTGGGAAAATAAAGGAAGAATCATATATCACATTTTAGCAAGCCATACTAAGTCTCATATCAGTTATGAGAGACCATTTCAGCTTCTCTTCAGCTTTGTTGAAGAAGAGGTAAGAAGACTCGAGAGTTCTTGTTGTGTTTGTTAAAAATCTTATTCTGTCATTATGTAATCATACTTCACTAGTTTGAGTATCCTTATTAGAATGTTGTATATTTTACATCGCCCTTGGTTCCTTTTGGAAAATTATTCTATCTCTTGTGTTTTCATTAGAATTTAATTGCGTTGTCTATACCTAGCTTAGTTCTGGTTCGTTTCACCATGGCAATTAGATACTTTACATGAGACGATCTTTCAGGAGTGGTATATCAGAATGGACCAGAGGATTCGACTTGCACAAGGCAAAAATGGTATGGAATATATCACCTGTGTGTTATGGAACGCTTTTGGAAATGCTGCAATGCAAAGATCTTTAGTGCTGTAGAGGAGGATCTCATCCATGTTCTCCAAACAGGCATGACGCATGAGACTAGCTAGTGATTTCATTAGACAAATGATATGGTCAGAGCAATATTTGCTCGAAACACAGTATTATCTCTGTGTAATTACGTAGGTGCCTCAGAGGAGAATAGGAATCGTGGTTCATGTGGTGCGTCGAAGTGGACCAAGCAAGAGAATAGCAATATTAAAATAAACGCTAAAGCTATTAGGAAGGGTGCTATTGGTGTTAATGATCAAGACTCTCTCGGCTCTTACTTTTCAGAGAAGCACAGAGACGATGGTCTTTCCGTCATGGAAGCTTTATTTATAAGGGATGGAACAATTATGGCTAATACTCTTGGGTGGAACAACTTCATGTAGACAATGACTCCTTATGTCTACACAACATGATAACGGGGACAATGAGCACTTCACTGGAGGTCAAGGTTTTAGTAGCTAATGTCACTTAGTTGGCTCGTGCCTTAGAGATTCAGTTTGATTATGAGCGACAGTGTTGCACCCAATTGTGCATTGGAGTCATGGGACTCAGAGAGAGACATCAGAGACCTTGCGAGCCCCCCATTTTCTTGAGTCGAACTTGTGGCAAGTTGATTGATTATGTTTGTACTCTTTGTATCGGTTCTTGTCATTTTTAATGATACTTCTCAGTTGAACTTTTGGACATGTTTGGTTGGACGAATTTGGAGATAGAGGGAAGAAACATCTATCATATCTGCTCACAATGCTAATCCACCTGACCTGATATATATGTACTCTTTTTAATATACTAATAGTGAAGAATTAGTTTTGCCAATCTTCAGTTATGGGGAAGTGTTTCTATTCTTCCATCTCTGAAGACTCAAATTCCTTTTCTGCAGATACTTGTACCCTATCGGCTATTCGTACTGTGTTTCACATGTCAATAGGGGGAATAGGTCGTTTGTTATACCTATACCTATGTTTCTTCCATCGTCAAGTGTCCTCTGTGATAACTCTGAGTATGAAATCATGAAAACGTCTGGAGTACTGTCTCGGGTCAACCGAAGATATTGATGTTGGATCAACCTGGAAAGACTTATATGCATGCGCCAACTTCTTGTTAATATCATAATCTTGTAAAATATCTACGATTCCAAAGTGAATGATCACATCGTAGTACACTCCTGTTCTTTGTCCTGGTGGTTGATACTCACCGTCTGTTCTCCTAGTTTGTTCAGCACGGGCTCGTACGTTCATGCCTAATCTCGTGGCTCCTTCCCTGCGATATATGGAAAAGCTATTTCTTCAGAAACTGTAAACACTTGCAAGTAAAACGAAAAACTAGATAACTTACGTGTTACGATCTTTAACTGTGTTTGTTCTTGGAGTTGCCCGTCCACTGTGCAATGCTCCATTAGCTGCAGGAAACAAATACAAACATAATTCACATTGAAATATCTCTGCATCTATATTTATTATAACTAACTACTATTGAAATTTACCAGTTGGAGTTCGCTCTTTCGCATCACCACCTTCACATGGAATTGGTTCCCTGTAGAGGAAACTTGTTGAAAGTGTATACCAAGTGAAAAGCTATAACCCATTATCCCCTCCTGTTCGAGGAAATCAACATCTCTGTCTAGCTGCCTGAACGTAAGGAAACGAAAGGATTTATTAAAGCAAAAAATATAACGCAGAAATCATTAGCATGCTAAAGTGCTCCAAGTAAGGAAATCCATCGCCATGTTCCAAAGTATGCATGTCATTTAAGTTAGAACGTACGTCTGTGGCCAAAGGTCTAAAATGAGTATATTGAGACACCGGAAACAACAAAAACCTTAAAGAGTCTAATAGCAATATTCAGGATTTATCAGAATTCAGGACAATTACAACGTTAACGTAGACAGGACTTGTATAGTAGAATGTAAAGACGATTCAAGTTAAACATCAAATTTCTTTCTGCCTTTCTGCGTTTATTTTCTCAGAGCAAGTTCTTTACTACCTAAGAGCGTAGGTAATGAGATAATCTGAACTGATCACATTTGAGACAATAGGATGTTCATCTAATAAGTAATAACCTTATGAAATTCATTAAATAAAAGGGGTAGCAAATTATCACTGGAAAATTCTTGGAACAAACTTCTTCGCACTCTGAAGATGAAGTTGAGGTCAAGATCCTTGAGGGTTGTCGATGAATCAATTTTAGATTCAGGTTTAGCTGCTGAACGACCATGAGAAGAACCTTTTAGGTCAAAACATCGATCGATAACATCAGTGCAAAAAAGATTCCCCATGATGACAAATCGAACCTGATCATCGTTCCAAAACTTTAAGTACATATGTTCGGTGATTCAAACTGAAATTGGTAAAATTTCAAATTTGTTGAACAATATTACCTTCTTTTGAGAATTCCCAGTTAACTTAACACAATAAAGGCCGTAAAATCTGGATATTAAGGTATTCGCATTGGCTCCAAGATGATTGTAATATTCAGGAGAGCATTCTCAAAATCACCTGCAAATGATTCTCCTATGTTATAAAGAAAACAGATGAGGTTTGGTACTCATGCTAACAACTTAACCAGTGAACTTCATGATATAACTTCGAAATTAAAATAATATATTTCAAACTAATCAGAAAAGTCCGTGAAGAACAGAGACGAATACTTAACATGCCATTTCGAATATAATTTCACTTTGCAGCCACATAATATATTGATGCACCATAATTAAATTTCGTAGCTCTGAATCCATATATGTAATGTGAAAATAAAATAAACTACCAATAAATTGTTCAGTGCAAGAAATCAAACTAAAGAAAAATAGAATATGCTCACTTTTATTTCTGGCTTTTAACAGTTTTTATTACATATTTTTCATCATTGGACAAGTAAAAGAAGCTTCCACTTCTGCCACCCGTTGAGAGCTCCCACAGAGGACCAGTTTTCACATATAGATCGCATGTACTCGTCTTGATCCATTTTCAATACGTTCCTCACCATCCTGAATACATATTTCAAGTAGTGGATCAAGTCAAAGTGTCGAATTATGATACTACGAACCAGTATAGAGTTCGAAAACAATAGGAATTATAATTGAGCAGATTCAGACAAATTGCTGGAAGCGTAAGGACGTATGATCATGTATAACTAAATTTCAATAAAATACAGTGTCCAAACCTGAATACTGAAGGGCAATAGTCCTTAAACATGAATTCACTTGATTGATGAGGTGGAGTGCTATTAGATCCCTCTGGAGGAAATTTAGTCCATCTCTTTTCCTTTGTGTCAAAAGCTGTAGCATTTAAATCTCCAGGACTAGCTGAAACCGGCCTTTGTAAACAATTCCTATGTAATCGCACAATAAGTAAAATACAGTGGAAACAAACATTAAAACCCACGCAGAAAAATATGGAACAAGTTGTACAATCACGAAATAATCAAGTTATTCGATGAGTGAGACTCAAAGATGAGATGATCAAGAAAGAAAATTCTCTTTTAGTTTACAGGCAATGCACTATTGGAATAAAGAAGAACCACTTAATTGGAACATTCTCATACTATAAACTATCAACAAGCTAGGAAAAGTTACATGAGTCAAAATGACATACAATGACTTATACAAAAGAGTAACCAGTTTT
>CM016564.1:16675178-16840719 GCA_003412495.2 Echium plantagineum
TTTTCACTAAATCCGGTAAAAACTTACTTGTATTACTCCTACATCAATTCAACTATACTTTTCAAACTTCAAATATTTAATTTGTACCTTAACTTAACCTATATTTGAAAAAGTAATTATCTTCACTAATGTACTTATAAATTTTACTTATTTAGTAAATTATCAATTCAACTATGGGTTGACCATTTTGTTCAAAAAACTTTAAGAAAAAATTAATTTTGCAAATTATCCCTCGAGTATTTGTTTATTCTAATTCGATTTCATTGTTTGGTGAAGAAACTATAGAAAACGATGTCGGCGTTTGGTTCTCCTGCAATTGCCTCCAATACGAACCCCAACAAGTCTGCTGAGGTGGATTTCTTGTTACTTTTGTATATGTTTATATATGGGTTTTATTTAGGGAAGTTGCATTTTATAGATTTAGATTTTTTGCTTATTGTTTAAATTATTATGTAATTATGTTGTACTCGTAAAAGATTGTGCGGTTTCTAGGTTGTATAATATTTGGAGCTAATTGCCGATCTCAAGCTGCAGAGTAGTAACAAAAGTGGCATAAATGTTGTTGTATAGTACCAAAAGTGACAAATGTTTGTATTTGAGTCTATTTTGGACGTTACAAAATATTTTTCATGTTTATGGACGAATGCGCAACATTTGTATCATTTTAAGGGGCTAATTTGCAATAGTGCAATTAATAAAACCATAATGCAACTTGGTCCCAGATTACCTCTAAAATTAGGTATAAAATGTTTAAACATGTAGTAATTTCTCGCTAATGTGCTATAACATTATAATTTTATTGAAATAAAGTAGTATGAGTCAATTAAGGCATTGAAGTTTGTTATTGGAAAAGGAAACTGGACGATTTTGAGGGATGGAGATGGTGTTTGAGAAATTCGAATGATAACTTTTGTATGCACCGTTATTGTTTTGTTAATGTTTGTAGTTTATGGTTATCTTTGGGTGAAACAGGTTGCACAACCTCCGACTGATTCCATATCAAGCCTTTGTTTTAGTCCCAAGTCGAACCACTTGATTGCTACATCATGGGATAACCAGGTTATACTCGATTCTCATGAATTTTGGTTTATCGGTTAACTATGTGACAATGGTATCATTAGGTTTTTTTGTAAGCTGATCTTGTTGTTCCATGGTTTCATATAAACTTTTTGATGCTTTAGTGTAATCTTCTTTTCGAATGGATTTATGTATGTGAAGGAAATATTTAGTTTAATTGCTCTGATGTTGGAGGGTTCTCGTATCTCTGTGTATGAGTACCTTGAGAAGTTATGTATGTAGTTAATTTGTTGTGTTGTAGGTTCGTTGCTGGGAAATCATGAAGTCAGGGAACAACATATCCTCTGCACCTAAGGCTGCAATAGCACATGATCAGCCAGTAAGTTATTGACTTAGTTTCATTTATAAAACATTAAATTTTTGGCCTAGTTGTGATCATTGAGTTTAATTTTCTAATTTGGGCAACGTGTTGGAAAGGTCTTGTGCTCGGCATGGAAAGATGATGGGACAACTGTCTTTTCTGGAGGCTGTGATAAGCTTGTGAAGATGTGGCCGCTACAATCTGGTGGCCAACCTGTGCAAGTGGCTGTACATGATGCCCCGATTAAGGAAATGGCTTGGGTTCCTGAAATGAACGTCCTGGTCACAGGAAGTTGGGATAAGACACTGAAGTAAGCATTGCATTAAGTTTTCTTGTGCGATATTTGGAATTACGAATCCATGGAACCCTTCTACAATTATTTTCATAGTTTCTTTTTACTTCCTCAAGTTATTTCTCTACTGTAGCTTGTCCAGAGTGATAGCCTATCAACTATCATGCAAGTTAATCTCACATTAATAAATCGTTAATTTAACTTCTTGTGTATGGAGTAAGGACTGTCCTTCAGTTCGCCTTTTAAATTTTCTAATTGTATTAATTGGGAAGAACATAGGGCATCCTATCTGTTATAGAAACACCATAACTCTTCATCGGGGGAAAATATTCCGTATGCTATCAAGGTGATCTAGTTCTATCGCTCTCTCTCTAACACACGCAGACACACCTCTTCATTGTGTCTGAATTATGTTGTGGTCTGAGCTGTTAGATAGTCAACTTTCTTAGGAAGTGCTATCTTTTTCCAGGTATTGGGATCTGAGACAGCAGAATCCTGTTCATGTGCAAGCCCTTCCAGAGCGCTGCTATGCACTTACTGTGAAGCATCCGCTTATGGTTGTCGGCACTGCTGATAGAAATCTGATAGTCTTCAACTTGCAGAACCCTCAGGTTTGTTTATTTATTTTATGGCTATTCTATTGACATGTAACTCATCACTAATTGATGTTAATTGATGATAAACTCACCTATCGGATAACATTTATTCTGGCCATCCAAATAATCCTTGGTTTTGCCTATTGGCTCTTTATATTAACTGTATGTAGATGCAGCTCTCGAATTGTTATTATATCTCATGACAAAAATTTATCACACTTCTGAATTATAATTGATTTTTTTCAGCTTTCTCCCCACCTTATTCTTCTGGCCACAGATTTCAACTCTGGTCCTTAATTTAAGATGGACATGATACCAAATATTCTTAATTGGTTACAATGGCAATTACACTTGTACCCCTCAGATGGAAATTCCTGTCATTTAACTTCCCTTATGACTTATTAGTCAATCAAATCATAGTAAAAGTCCGATCATTTCCTTGGGTCACTAACTTTTTAGACATAATTTCTAATTGTCTTGTCTAATGGCTTTTCTGTGGAAGTCGTTACCTTCTTTTGACTGTTTTCGCCTCTGTAAGATGACAATACTCCATTAGTAGGGCATATGGATTCTGACAATTGTAATTATTTAGACCGAGTTCAAGAGAATTGGTTCACCCTTGAAATACCAGACAAGATGTGTAGCTGCTTTCCCTGATCAACAAGGGTTCTTGGTTAGTATCGACTTCTCTTTTCTTTTTCTTGTATGCTTCGTCTATTTTCTATGGTTGTGTGCCATGTATGCTTACCACTGAATGTCATGTTGTAGGTTGGCTCAATTGAAGGAAGGGTTGGAGTTCATCACCTTGATGATTCACAACAGAGCAAAAATTTCACTTTCAAATGTCACAGAGATAACAATGATATTTACTCTGTCAATTCATTGAATTTCCACCCTGTAAGATACCATTTCATCATTTGCCAATGGAGTTGGTAAAAGTTGATCTTTATGTGTGAATTTGTTATAAAATTTGGTGAATAACTACAAAAATCTGTATATTCTCCCAGCAATATCATACATTTGCAACTGCGGGATCTGATGGTGCTTTCAACTTTTGGGATAAGGATAGCAAACAGAGGCTTAAGGTATGATAGATCTGTTATCTTGACACATTCCAATGTGTCACGTCTCCCACCCAAAATAAAGCAGGTTTATAGTGGGTTCTTTCATTAGCAAGTGTTAATTTCTAATTGATCATTGGTTCAAGGGAGTAAGGATTACTCTCTTCATCTCATTTTTTACCCTCTCACACACATACACACAAACTGATACATGCTCGCAGTCTTTGTAGCATCCTCATCAACAATGCTAAACCTTGTACATCCAATATTTTGTGCTGTTGCTGCTCTGCTTATGAGTGCATGTAGTAACTATCATGCTCTTTTATTAAGAATATTAGGATATTGTGATGGTCCTGCTGTTTACTATGACACCGTCCACATAAATTTTCTCAGTGCACTGTTTGAACGGTTACCTATTGTAAATTTCTGTCTGATGTAATTGGGTGAGTGATGGCTTGTTCATGGTTGTATAATTAACTGATTATTTTTTTTCTTTTTGCAGGCTATGTCAAGGTGCAACCAGCCTATACCATGCAGTGCATTCAACAATGATGGCTCAGTTTATGCATATGCGGTACATTCTAATGATTTAGTATTTAGAGTTATGCCTATGATAAGATGCTCTGTTTCTTCGTCCCCACTCTCGTTAGAAAATGAAATTCTAAATTTACTTCCGTTTACATTCTTTCCATTTCCATTACATATGGTTGTACACGAAAAGAAATATGTAAGTGTCAGGGGGTTTATTCTGTAATCTAGCTTTTCCGTTCTAGTAAGTTTCTTATGCTGTTGGTGAATTTCAAGCAAGGACAGCCCATTTTCGAGTGGTTATATAGTGGATGTATTCTAAGACAGTTCATGTACTAAGAACATCGGATAATAGCATTGGTCGATGCTGAGTGTATTCCATGATCCTGTCAAAGATAACATATTGTAGATGAACTGGTTCTACAATTAACTCTACCATTAGGAAATAGATGTAAATGTGAATTTCAAAGGTACAGTATATATCACAACCACTTCTTTCTTCTCTCATGGCACTTCAAAAGAAATATTGCTTGCAACCTGGTTTGTCATTATTCTGCTCTGTTATGAGAATTCTCTAAACTGCATTTGTGATGTAACTAGTAATTTATGTCAAATATTGTACATGTCTTTTCTAGTACATTTGATGGTTTTCACTGTCATTTTCAGGTATGTTACGATTGGAGCAAGGGTGCTGAAAACCATAATCCAGCTACAGCAAAAACAAATATATTTCTCCACTTGCCCCAGGTAAGCCGAAAGTTTAGATGTCAGAATAATTTCACTTGTAATTATCGAAATAGTTTCAACTCATGCATTTTTTGGCTATTCACCTCAGGAATCCGAGGTTAAAAGCAAACCGCGTTCAGGAATTACTGGAAGAAAGTGAAGATGTTCTGCGATGTCATGTCCCTTTTGTCCATCGACGATTTTCTTCCGTGCCCCCATCTCTTTCTGCAAATGTACAATTGGCAGAAGCAGGGTGGTAAGCAAAATCAAGAAATTATATATTGAAGGCTTTTGAGTGGTATTGTATATGTGGTTTTGCTCCAGAACTCAGTTTTTGAATCTAGCATTCTTGTGTAGATGTACTTTATTGTCTAGGCATTAAAACTGATATAGCGAAGAAGAATACTTACGCTTGTAGCCTGTAGGTGAACCTTTTCTGAACATCTCCATAAAAAATTGTTAGGCTTGTATGCTTAATTATACAAAATTAATAAATATGTTGTCTTGATTGTCAATTTGCACGCAATTTATTCAACAACATTATAGGATATTGTAATTTGAACTGAAATTATTATATTAGTAGTAAAGTAGGTTGAAAATATAAATTTTATTGTATTAGTCAATATTATAACAATAGTATGTTGTATTGCCAATATATGGTTAAGTTTTTATGGCAATAGTATGTTGTGTTTGAAAAAAACATTTTTGGTGTAGTATATTATAAAAGATTCGGTTTGAGAAGTTCGGCTCGGAAAGTTCGATTCCAAGTGTTATTCGATGTAGTTCGAACCACATTTTTAGGTTCAACTGAATTCGAACAGTAAGTTCTTTTCGGCTTGGCTTGAATTAAATACGTTTTAATATATATTTTTTCATTTTTCTTCTTATTTTATCAAAGAATATTCAAACTTTTCTAACCTCAAACTTTTGAATCTTTCGAACCAAATCGAAGTTCTAATTTTTGGGTTCGGTCAAACTCCAACCGAATAGAACATTCGCCTCTCTACTTTCGAGCCAAATCGAACACTGACGAAGTTTGGTAGGGTTCGGCTCGTTTACCGCCAATAGTTAAACTTCATATTTCAGTTTTCTAATTTAACAAACAAGCCCTTAATCTTTTTAATTGGAAGAATACCACTATTTGCAGCAAAATGATTAAAATACCCTCAAATACCTTTAATCGACTCGGGATTGGCTCAAACCAAAATACTCGGATCGACTCGATACTCGAATCAATTCGAAAGGACATGAAACCAGGTCGAAACGATCCGAAATGAACTCGAAACGACTTGAAATTGACTCAACATAAATGACCCAAAATTGACTTCAATCAATTCGAATCGAGTTTGTGTAATACGATAAATAATCGTATTAGAACTTTAAAAATGAACCGAATTCTCGCTCCGATCCCAGATATACTTGGCTTTGATTTCAAATCCAACTGTAAAATGGGAATCGGAAATGCTTTTGGCGGGTCATCGAGCCGGATTCCCAAGACAATTACCTCTAATATGAAGTCCCGGTTACCCGCCTCGTGCACAGTATCACTATTCTTTAGGTTTCAAACTAATTACCTCTAATATGAAGTTCATTTTTTTTTTTAAAGTACTGTATGTGTTTAGTTTATTTTTTACTATCTTTGTAACCGTATGACTTGTTACTAAAACAAAATTTTGCAATGCATTATTTTTGTATTCCCAAAGTTAACATAATATATAAATTTGGTGACCGAAGGTCATGAGTTCGCTTCTCAATCTAACATTATGCACTTGATGATCATCCATTAAGAATCCCGATTAATAACTAATCTTAGTAGATATAATTTCAGCCAGCCAAATTAATTGTTGCCAATTACATAATTTCGTATTGTTCAAAAATGGGCTAAAAATAGAACTTGTTTTAGCCAGTGAACAAATTTGGATGTTGCTCATATACACATGTAAAGGCAATAATACATAAGTGAGGGCAAATTTACAAGTATAATAAGTCAAAATATTTTTGGTTCATTTTACCTTTTATTACACCCCTTTAAAAAATGATGTATTATCCTTATAAAAGTAAAATGACCATTTAATAACCATTATGATCAGCAACCTTGTTGCTCTTGTCCTCCATCACAACTCATAGATAAGAGAGTTTTTATTTGAATTTAAATATTTAAAAAGTTTGTGTCAAGTAATAATTATTTACGATTTTTTCTAAAATGTGTCCTTAGGGCACATGTTAAGAGCTAATAAGGGAAACTAATTGATACTCCCTCTATCCCTAAATGATTGTCATATTTGACTTTTAATGGTCAATGAAACACGATTTAAAACATAAATATCTCTTATTTTACATGCGAAAAAATAATAATAAGTTGATATTATCGTTTAATGAAAATTCATGATCAAATTTTATTGTAATTGACTACAAAAGTCAAAATGTGACAATCTTTTAGGGACGGAGGGAGTAGTTAATTTGAATTCGAAGTTTGATATGGTATGATTTTTTCAATATGTTACCTTGTATGATTATGATTGTTAACTCTTATTTCTATATTTCATGCTTAACCTTTTTTCAATATGTTACCTTCAACAATTTCCGCTTCTACAACAATAGACATTGTAACCATTGAAATAAACGAAAAATTCAAAACTTTGCTCATATTCATAATTAATAAAATATTGTAAGAAAACAATTGACTTCTTTTTTGTAGATGAAAAATCCAGTGTGCGAATAATTTATAGGAGAAGATGATATTGGGTTATGGAAATAAATCTAATGTATTTAATGGAATCCTGATTTGTTATATGCACACCCAAATAGTGATTTTTAGGTGTCAAATTACAATTATGCCCCCCTCTATTTGCAAATGTAGCAATTGAGAGACTTCACATAGGGGTAAAATAATAAATTCGCCCCTTAAAAAAATGCTTTTGGTGTGTGCATATTGTTGCCCATGGAATCTTAATAAAACTGGTTACCATATTTGAACGATTTACACCAGCTAGATAAATGATACGTTATTTAGAAGATTATCATTGTGGAGACTCTCCATTAATCAATATTATTGCATTACATCCTGGCAAATAATATTCACGATTCACAAATATACAAGAGAACAATGAACTCCTAATAGGAAGCTGATAAACAACATGCCTTAACTAACAACTTTTGTCTCTTATAACAATACGGAAATCAATCCTAGCCGTTTGTTTGTAGATTCCATTTCAATCTCATCCGTTGTTTCTCTTCTTCATGTGCACACGACCGAGCCCAGGGTCAAGTAATTTATTCAATCAAGAAGTAATTGTGACATTTCAATCCATCAAACAATATGTTGGATATTAGTGGAGTTGGAGAAATGTCATGTGAATCATGGAGCATAACTAACTTAGCAGAGAATCAAGAGCAAAAGGAATGTGATCATTACAGTGGTCCCAACAAGTGAAGGCAGTTACATTTGGATTTAGCAATTAAATTGTCATTTACATACACGAGTATTTGCACTTAGTAATTTTGTACATTTCTAGCTTATAAATACAAGGTTGTAATCACTATTGAAGCAGGAATGAAATGTATCTTAATCTACCATCTCCTCTGTGATCTTCTCTTTTCTTCTTTAGTATTCTCATTCTCCTTGCTTCCTTCCCCCTTTTTCCCTGTTCTCCCTGCAACTCTGCCCTGTCCAGCCCTAATCTCTTCCCCTTCTCAGCCCTTCTCCTGATCTCCATAGCCAATCCTTACAAGAAGTGAAAAAAAAAAGTTCAACAAAAACTATGGCCTCAATCTTTGTGTTGTGCTTGTTGTTATTGGTACTTCATTGCACCATGATAACCGCACAAAACACGCCTGTTTTCGCGTGTGACACTACGACAAATTCATCTTTGGCAACTCTACCATTCTGTGATAAGAGTTTGGACTTCCAAACGCGGGTGCATGATCTGGTGAAGAGGTTGACATTGGCCGAGAAGATCGGATTCTTGGTTAGTGGTACGGAGGGTGCTCAAAGTAAAATGTTTATGTGGTGCATTGTGCACTGAAGGATGAGATGAAAACAAGAAGATCGTATGGCTGCCACCAATCTTTCCCACATTCTTGGCATTCAAATCAATGTCAAAAGCTAAACTCTTGCAGCTTTGATCTGTGATAGCCAAGGGAATAGCCAAACGCTGTGGTGCTTGAACTAGTTGATGACTAAATTCACTGTAGCTTAGTCCATAATATCTTCTCATGTTGTAACAATAACAGAGATAACTGCACAGAGATAAAGTAACAATAACAACAGTAACAGAGATAACTGCACAGAGATTGCACAGAGATGAAGTAACAATAACAACAGTAACATAGAGAGATGAAGTAACAATAACAACAGTAAGAGATAACTGAACATATATGAAGTTACAATAACAACAATAACAGATATAACTGCACAGAGATGAAGTAACAATAACAACAGTAACAGAGATAACTGCACAAAGATTGCACCATGTTTGTTATTATTGTTATTGTTACTTCATCGCCTGTTTTCGCGTGTTCTGTGCAGTTATCGTTGTGCAATGAAGTAACAATAACAACAAGCATAACACAGAGATTGAGGCCATACTTTTGGTTGAACTTTTCTTTTTGCAGTTTTCTAACGCCAGTAATATTTAGAATCTCCAACTCCAAATCACCAAAACTCTCTTATCTACGAGTTGTGAAGGAGGACAAGAGCAACAAGGTTGGTGATCATAATGGTTATTAAATGGTCTTTTTACTTTTATAAGGGTAATACATCATTTTCGAAAGGGGTGTAATACAAGGTAAAATGAACCAGAAATATTTTGGGTATGGACTAAGCTACAGTGAGTTTAGTCATCAACTAGTTCAAGCACCACAGCGTTTGGCTATTCCCTTGGCTATCACAAACCAAAGCTGCAAGAGTTTAGCTTTTGACATTGATTTGAATGTCAAGAATGTGGGAAAGATTGGTGGCAGCCATACGATCTTCTTGTTTTCATCTCATCCTTCAGTGCACAATGCACCACATAAACATTTTACTTTGAGCACCCTCCGTACCACTAACCCAGAATCCGATCTTCTCGGCCAATGTCAACCTCTTCACCACCAGATCATGCACCCGCGTTTGGAAGTCCAAACTCTTATCACAGAATGGTGGAGTTGCCAATGATGAATTTGTCGTAGTGTCACACGAGAAAACAGGCGTGTTCTGTGCAGTTATCATGGTGCAATGAAGTAACAATAACAACAAGCATAACACAGAGATTGAGACCATACTTCTGGTTGAACCTTTTTTTTGCAGTTTTCTAACTCCAGTAATATTTAGAATCTCCAACTCCAAATCACCAAAACTCTCTTAGCTACGAGTTGTCAAGGAGGACAAGAGCAACAACGTTTGTGATCATAATGGTTACTAAATGGTCTTTTTACTTTTATAAGGGTAATACATCATTTTCGAAAGGGGTGTAATAAAAGGTAAAATGAACCAGAAATATTTTGACTTATTATATTTGTAAATTTGCCCTCACTTATGTATATTTGAATTAACATGTGTATTTGACCAACATCCAAATTTGCTTACTGCCAAAACAAGTTCTATTTATAGCCCATTTTTAAATAACGGGGAATTACGTAATTGGCAACAATTAATTAGGCTGGCTGAAATTACATCTACTAAGTTTAGTTATTAATCGGGATTCCTAATGGTTGATCATCAAGTGCGTAATGTTCAATTGAGAATCGAACTTATGACCTTTGGTCATAAATTTATACTCCCTCCATTTCTTTTTATTTGATTGTTTGGGAAAAAAGTACTTTATTAAGAGATTGTGAAAAATTCCATTGGGATTGTAAAAAAGTGCATTGGAATTGTAAAAAGGTGCATTGGAGTTGTAAAAAGGTGCATTGGAATTGTAAAAAGTTGCATTGAAATTGTAAACAATCAAGTATTTTGAAACAAAAAAAAAGCTCTAAACAATCAAATAAAAAGAAACGGAGGGAGTATATTATGTTAACTTGGCAATACAAAACAGTGCATTGCAAAATTTTGTTTTAGTAACAAGTTATACAATTTACAAAGAAAGTAAAAAATATTCTTTCAAAAATGAGTGATGTCAGAAGCCATTTATTTTTAAAACTTTGATTTTTGAGTCTTTTATTGAATTAATCGGATGCCTCAAATAAGAAGCGAAAGGTGACCGGCGATGGAAAGGAGCTTGAAAAGTAAGTGAATTAGCAGATTATTTTGTTGGTTTTTGCATCGTTGGTCGTCTTCCCAGATCTCTAATCTCTTCCAAAAAGGCGAATGCTTGGGGGTCTCGTTTTAGATACATTTAATTTCCCATGTTTCTTCAATTTAGGTCTTGCTTTTTTTTTTTTTTGATAATTAGCGATGAATTGTGACTACAAAGATATTACAAACATGAATACAGAAATTGCTAACTAATAGAAAGTTAGAGTATAATATGAGACAAATATGTCTCCAACAAGGTTCGAACCCATGACCTCTTACATGAAAGGTTGGGCCGGATGCCATTAGGCTATTGAGCCATCGGCAATTTAGGTCTTGCTTTAAGGAGGAAGTTTGTTAAAAAGATTACACTTGCCCTTTGATCATATCTTTTTTCACAGTTTGTATTCTCAAACAAAATCTAATTGATATTTAGATGAGTGTTCAATTTACTGATACTGAAAATTCAGGTTCAAGTGTAATACCTCAAACAATAATAATATGTCCATTATTACCATATTAGAAAATTATAATATAAGCGGTCTTATGATAACAAATAATTCGTTACTAATATATTACACTTCAAAATTAAGTAAAATCCAAAATTATATGACTAATGATTTAAATTAAAAGAACGTACATGGCTAGCTTTTAATTTTACAAGACGGATCATTAACAATTATTTGATTAAGCGAAAAAAAAATATTTATCTAATAATCATCATATATAAAATAGAACTACCTAAAAACGAGTGAATTGCACAAATAGTCCCCGATAGTGTCACCAAGTTGCAGTTTAGTCCCCAATAGTGGCACCATTGCAGTTTAGTCCCCGAAAGTGGCTAAAAGTTGCAGATTAGTCCCCACGTTAACTATTCCATTAACTTTTAACATCAATACGCGATAAAATGTTAAATTTGGGGCAAAAAATGATTTTTTTGAAGACACAAACTCATTATTGGTGTTAGAAATTATTAAAATTTTGCATTTCAACTTCGTAATGAATTTTCATGAGATACAAAAAATGAGTTTAAGTCTTGAAAATTCATTTTTTTTGTCCAAATTTGACCTCTCATCGCGTGTTGGTGTTAAAAATTAACGGAATAGTTAACGTGGGGACTAATATGCAACTTTTTTGCCACTTTCGGGGACTAAACTGCAACGGTGCCACTATTGGGGACCAAACTGCAACTTGGTGACACTAACGGGGACTATTTGTGCAATTCGCTCACCTAAAAACTATTTAAATTATATTAAAGTTTGTTTTATTATATGTATTGATAATTTGAAAAGAATCTCGAGCTATTGAACGAGAAAGTCGGGTGGAAGCTAAGGTCCCTCAAGAGCGAGCGGAGCTTTGAGATACAACTCCCTCGAGATAAACTGAGCGAGCCTCGACTAACTTGGTTCATGCATAGCTCCATTCCTAGGTGATTGAGTGAGGCTATCATAACAAATACTATGAATTAAAAGCTCTATTTTTTTTTACCATAGGTCCCCCAAACGGACAACCAAAATTGACTATTTTCAACCTAACTTTTTAATTTATCAAAATAGAAAAAACATCATCCCAAAAAATAATGAGGCGGAATTCAAACCCAATTCTTAACCCAAAACCCAGAAATCAATTTCATGTCCGCTTTACTGTTTACCCAAAATCACTGAAATTATTGATCAATTCCATCGATCTCAAATCGTTGAATTAATTATTTCACCTTCAATTTTGACTTTTATTCTAAAGTCAATCCCAATTTTCCTCAATTAGAAGTCTGATCCTTTTGCAAGCTGGCTATGGACTACGAGCCTTACGATAGTAGTGGTACAATTTAATTTAATCAAATTTTACAAATTTTGTTAATGTTTAGTTAATTTTGGTTTTGAGAAGTTGAAGGTTCATTTTTTAATTGTATTTTGGCTTGAATGACTGAATCACAATTATGCGTTGTGATATTCATGTGGTAGATTGTTATTTAATTTATTTCGTTTTATGAACAAATTTTATTGAATTATTAGTTAATTTTGCTTATGAGGAGTTAAAAAATCGTTGTTTTTTTATTGTCTTTGGGCTTGAATGGTTGAATCTCTATTATGAGTGTGATATTCATAATATTTGTTTGATTTTTGCTGTAATTTTTGGAGTACTTGTTGTTAGTTATGTTGTACATATTAAGATTGAGCTTATGAATTTCGATGCATGACTTTTGTAATTCTGAATCGAGTTCAATTGTTGTTAGTATGTTGTATAATTTTTAATTTTTGGTGAAAACATATGAAATTCTAGTATTTGTTATGTACCTAACTATTAGCGTGACTGTGAAAACATATGAAATTCTAGTATTTGTAATGTACCTAGCAATTTTCATGATTAAAGGTTTTTCATACTTTTACTTTCTTGATTAGAGGTTGTTGATACTTTGTCTTTTTGTGACACTGAACTAGTTTTTTACCTTATGATACTCAATTTATTCAGGAACGGATGATGATCTCCCTCCATCAAATCAAAATAGGATTCCAAGAGGAGGGAGAATTGCTGGAAATGGAAGATCTGCTGGCATGGGCTCTGCCCCATACCCTCCTAGGGTATACAATAAACCTGATATGGAAGCTCAAATACACCAGCTTGAGCAAGAAGCTTACATTTCAGTTTTACGAGCCTTCAAAGCTCAAGCTGATGCCATTACATGGGTAATTCCTTTTCTCATATTGAACCGTTGGATCTGATATGTTTATGCTGCTGCCTAACAAAATGTACTTTTGTCAGGAGAAGGAAAGTTTAATAACCGAGCTCAGGAAAGAGTTGAGATTGTCTAATGAAGAACATAGAGAGCTTCTCGGAAGGGTACATGCAGATGAAGTTATACGCAAAATAAGGTCTTTATGGTTATAAAGTTTGAGTTGTATACTTCATTCTGCAGTGCTGTTGGCAAGCGAAGCATAATTTCCCGAAAAACCCCGTCGTTTTCAAGTAGAAACACTAAAAAGGTTCTCAGGTCATTTTTGTGCAGTAAACATTATGCTTGGTGCATGTGTTTTCTAAGAAGTTGTCTGCCACACATCTTTGTTATTCTAACAAACTCGTTTCTGCTAAACATCCCTTGTTATATTTGTGGTATTTAATGCATTTCTTTTATGAGGAAACAACCTTAGGTTTGCACAAGTCTTATGGAAAACTTTCTGTCTGATAAAAATATGTTTTTTTCAAAGAAAAAGTTTGTTGTAGGTGAATTTTGGGCACACACTGTTCCCGTGCCACAGGACCACCTAAACTTAGTGTTCTTATTTCTTATTTGCATCTTTTTCATTCTTATGAGTGCTGCAAGGTCTTGTTGTAGAATGTCTACTTATTTTACTCTTCTGAAAATATGCTCTAGGGAGTGGAGACAGTCGGGGGTTCCTCAACAAGGCATGGTTGACACTGGTCAAACTAGTCATGATCCAGTCCCCAGTCCTTCTGTTTCAGCTTCTCACAAAAAACAGAAAATAGCCCCATCAATGCCATCTCAACCATATGGTGGCCCATCTGCCTTCCCCCCGCAATCAGTTCCACCAACAAACCAGCCATCATCATCAGCTGCAAAACGAGGGCACATGACAGGGCCCAAGGGCAAGAAACAAAAATCTGTATGTTCGATTTTTAAGCTTTGAATAATCCGATCTGGTGTTCTATTTTTTGTACTTTCGGGGTACTCATATGTTGTAATTCATATAGACCTAATTGGTTAAATATGATCTGTTAGAGTTTCTTTGATATTGCAGCATCCTTCCTCTGGTCCAAGTGGGAGGGGCCAGTTAGGTAATCGTGTTTCTTCTGGCGCCTTTGCAAGTAAGCCTGCGGAAGCAGCAACGTTGGATCCACTGATTGGAAGAAAAGTGAGGACTCGATGGCCTGATGACAACAATTTTTATGAAGCTGTTATCACTGACTACAAGGCTGCAGAGGTTTCTTTATTAATTGTCTGGATCTTAATAACTGATCTGCTACACGGTCATTGCTAAAATAAACTTTTATCTCAGGGCCGGCATGCTCTTGTCTATGATATGGGTACACAGAATGAGGCATGGGAATGGGTCAACCTTTCTGAGGTGGATAATTTCTTTTCTTAGTAGTATTAGTAATGACAAATATCATCTTGTGACACACATTTGTTGTCTTATTTTTTTAGAAACCTCCCCTCTTATTTTATATTTGGAGAAGTCCACTTTCAGATCATCCTTTTGGTTGCATAGGTTTTTTGTTCAGGTTGGAAATTACCAAATGCTTCTGTCCCTACAAAAGTTGAAATGGAAGTGTGATTTTGAAATAAATATGATACTCTGAAAATTGTGTGGCAGTTCTACGGATAGTTGTGAAATGAGCCTGCAAGCGAGGATCCACAGAGTTACAGAATTGAGGGCAAGTATTAGTGTGTTTCTAGTGTTATGATGATGTTTGATTATAGTCTGTCTTTGGATTATAAATTCAGAAAGGAGGTTATGGTACACAATTATTAGATGCATGGATGTAAATGGTATTGTTGTTGGAGGGGAAAAAATATTGCCAACTAATTATGACACAATGAGAACTGTGGGCACTCTAAATATCAGACAGAATGTCACGAGTGGAGTCCCTTAGTAGGTTAAGAATTAATTCTAAATTTTGACAACAACTTGCTCAATGCCTATGTAGAGGCTCCCGCCTAAGTGGGGTTCAGCGGGAGGAGGGGTAGTACGCAGCCTTACCCCTAGGACATAGAAATATTCCAAATTTCAAATTGGATTATCCATAGCACATGCATTATCCATGTTCACTGTGTTTATAATGTAGTAGTTGTCCAACAGTGGCAATCCAGGATAGTATACTGTTAATTCATAAAAAGAGAGAGACCTTGTCGGACTATGAACCTGTCTTTTTGACAAAATATGCTTATAGATAAAGGTCAAATTCGTAATGAAGCTCAAACGAATTTGACCTCTATCTAGTTTCTTTTTTAGACTTCGTGAGCACGCAAAAAGAGTAATTAGCCGTATAAGTGAGAAGCAGATACTACTGCAGCTTGAGGTAACAGACAAGATCATTGATATAGGTTTTGTATTCCATTGTTTGGCGTGGAAGTCAGTTAGTTGTTCGTGTTGATGATAGGTAAATGTTGTTTGTCAATATTAATGTACTTTATGTACTTGATATGTTTATAAGGGAAGGAATTAATTCTGGTTAAAATTCCTCATATTGCATTGGCCATTAGGACGGTTTAAATAAGGTTTGTAGCTCTGTTCATATATGTACATGTTGGTGGCAAAACCATTCCACTTACAGATTTAGATGATATGATGAAAAACTATTCCCCAGTGATTCTTGCAACCATTAATTTCCTGCATCTGTTCGTAGATCTCTCCTGAAGATATACAATGGGTAGGTGAAGACCCTGGAATCTCTCGCCATGGTGGATCTGGGCGTGGTATAAATAAGCCTACGGGGCGTAACGGAGGACCAGGTACTGGGAGAGGTAGGGGGTTAATCAAGGGTCATTCTCGAAAGGATTTTCCACCATCCCAGAATGGTGTAGGGAAGACAGCTCTGCAAGACATCAAAATACTAAACACCAATTCTCTAATCAAGGAGGTAGAATAGCCAAATATATAACCTGAATCAGATATGCTTTGTCAGTGTAAATTTGGTTGCTAACAGTTTCATCTGGATAGGTGGAGAGAATATTCGGTGCAAAACATCCAGACCCATTAGAAGTTGAGAAGGCAAAACAAGTGTTAAAGGTTAGAATGCCACGTCTTCTATTACAGTGCTAATATATCTCTGCTTGCCAACAAGTTTTTTTATATTAGTGGTATATTGATCCAGGAACAAGAAGATGCACTAGTAGATGCCATTGCACGCCTGGCAGATATATCTGATGGTGAAAGTGGTTAGTGTGCCTTGCTCAATCTTCTATCATCCATCAAATTAAACACCGCTGAGGAACCAACAACTCAATTCCAACAAAGATGTTAAGAAAAATTAGCTGTCAACTCGTCCTGTCCATTTCAGTTACCCCGAATTAAAAATTAATCACAGTAGATGTAGCAATTCGTAATACATTTTTGCGACTAGCACATAATTTCCTATCATTCACCCTATCATTTCGACCTTGTAAATATTGCAGATGGTGGTAAGCCATACTTACAGGGGCACAAGCAATGAGTATAGAATAGCAAGATAAAAAGGTACTTATACATAGTAAATTAGCCGGGAGCAGGAGAGCGGAGAGCCTTGGGGCAAGGAAAGAAGACTTCTATTAGCTACGCGACTGGTGGTTACATGTTTTGTCTACTTGATCCAAGGCTTAATATCAGAATGGATTTGGGAGTCTGTTGTATAATCCTAGTAATGGCTGTAAATTATCTTTTTCCTCAATTACCATTTAGTCATTCTGTAGGTCGTAGGTTTGTATGGTATAGTAATTTGTGGTTGGTGAATATATTTAACTTTGCAACATTTCGTTGTATATGTATAACTATTTTAGGACTCGAGAACGTTGTAGATAGCTCCTTTGTTGAAATTGTAGGTAATACAAAATAAGTGAACAAGTGAACTTGCGAAAATTAATTATTTTATCACTTGATAATAATGCTCAATATTATCTGAGTGGTTTCAAATTTGGCTACATTCTGGCTTCATAGTTTCGAAGTCACAATTGTGGTTGTAATCCTGTACTCCTTACTAATATTTTCGTTTTTGTTTAAAGTTATTAATGTGGCAACATGTGTTTCGTGAAAGGTGTGGTTCAAATTTCAAAGGGGGAGTATTGTGAAATGAGTTCAATTTCATGGGTTGAAATTTCAAGCATCACCAAAGTTAGACACTCTTTCATGCTCCATCAATTACACGTATTAGATTTAACGGTATCGAAAAACTTGGAAGATCCGGTTCGCCCAAGCCCTAGGTCCGCCCCTGCTCAACCTCAAAAGCGCGGTTGGCTTCATGTCTAACTAATGCTCTAAGTAAGTTCCAACACTCTTTAGTCAAATACTCTAAATAAGTTCAACTTTACCCTCTTTAGCCATACCAACTAATGCTGCAAGAAATACAACATCATAATCTGCCAATTATCTGGAAACGTTCATTATATTTTTTCGTACGGAATGACATTCTATTAAATACAATTGTCCATTTTACCGTAGAATTTAAATCCTAGACCTCGTCATTGTACTATGAGTAATAATATGATGGTCACTATTAACTAGACTAAAGTCGTCATAATTCGATTATATTTTCCGTGCAATGACAACCGAGTTAAAAACCTCATCGGTTGGATGATGCACCGAAAGAACCTCAAATCCATGAAGGTCAGACACATCAACAATTGGATAGAGGACGCCCCGAGCACCATGAGCACTTCTCAACATCAAAAGTGCGCCTGGCGCCATGTTCTTGGCCAAATGCTTAATAACTTCAACTTTATCCTCTTTACTCATCCCAACTAATGCTGCAACGAATACAACATCATAATCCGCCAATTCTCTGGAAACATTCATTATAGTTTTTGTGTAACGACATTCTGTTGGATAAATCAGAATTAGATGCGATGAGGCGGGATGCCATAGTATTCGCCTCAACATCCATGTCATAGTTGCCAAATCTAGCGGGAGGCAAGTCATTCATGGCCAAGCATATTGAAGTGAGAGGCAGGGGTCCTGAACCTATAAAGGTGATGCGCCTAAGGTCCCAAGAGGAGCAATGCTGGCTAAGGATTTTGTGCTCCAGGAAGCTCAGTTTGATATAATTGCCATAATAAGGGAAGTCAGTCATATGATCAAGGGGATTTCGATATGATCCGAGGGATGTTGAGTGATGCTTCTCCATCAGGAGTTCTGCTTCACCGCAGAGCCTAACAAGTTTAGATCTCATTTCTTGGTTGCTTTTGGGGAGCTTGGATACATCAATTGGATTAGGAGGGGTGCATAGGAGAACAAGCTCTTTAAACTTCTTGTCTACATTTTTGGAAGGTTTTAAGGCTTTCAAGATTTGAGATTTTCTCATATAGTTCAGACACATTTTTAACAAGGGAATTTTTATTCAAACTCATTTTAGCTAATGAATTGAAAGCTTACTAGTATGAACATGATTATATACTAGTGTTATATTGATGATGATAATCTTTCATAATTGATCATATTTGAGTAATAAAATGTCTTACTCCCTCTAATTACCAACAAGATTATATATATGAGAAATACAAAATTATCTTATTGCTTAGTTAGTTAATGTTCATAAGTTGCAAATAATAATATTATGTCGAATATTTTGGAGTATATAGATCACGAAGATCACAAAACTTAATATTTATGACGAGAGAGGCACAAATTTTGGTCAATAAGAGAACATAAAAATCTGTACAAAAATTTGACAAATAGATTTAAAAAATAGTGAATAAAGGTTCCAACAAACTGACATATATACCTCATGTATATATAACAAAAACAACACCATAAGTTGAAGGAGACATTAAAACACCATAAGTTGTGGAGCAAAGAAATTTGAATGTTTAATCCCCTACATTTTGTTCTAACGATAGTAAAATTAAAATCATAGAAAAACAATTATCGAAACTATTAAATGAGATTGCAAGAAAAAATATTACAAAAGTAGTATTAGATAACACTCATCATATTTTGAAAAAGTGGATGATCAAATCCATGCAGTGTATTATCAACAACTTGGTTCATCTTGTTCAAAGAAGTATAATTTTTTTCAAAACTATTAGAGATAATAAACTTTTAACAATGGTGGAAGCAACATATATGATATATTAAAGGACTAATGAAGGAGTCAACGTAAAAGAGAAGAAAACAATGTTCAAATAAAGAAGTAAGCAGATTCAATAAAACAAATTCAACGGGACTAAAAACTATTAAAAAGGCCCACGGAGGAACAAAATTGATGCCAAAAATAAATAATTCTATCGAATGACAATGACGACGAGGACAATGAAATGAATATTACGTTTTTAAGAAACAAAATGATAAAAATAAACAATCCATGCATAATAAAACTATTGTCTTGAAAAACAACCATTTGTAAATATTTTAATTTACAAATAAGATAAATTTTAAATAGTATTTATTCTTATGTTCCACATTTGTTATTACATTTCTGATCCACGAGTAAATTATCTCGCTAAATTATTTGTAGAAACATGTCTTGTGCTCAAAACCAAATATACAAAACATCAATTCTCGCATAATGAAATGATCTTCATTCCCATGAACTAGTAATGGTATAAGAAACAAAAATCACGAGAAATAAATCCTACATACGAAGCACATAATGAACTACAAATAGACATTATATAGAAGAGCACAAAATGATTTTAAAAAAACACATACCTTATACAAATGAACCGTGCACTTTTACCCTTTTCAGTTGCCAAACACTATATACTTAAAACATACAATGATATTAGAACTCCAGCATTCGTGTTTAAATGGATGCTAGCTATTTATGTACATTTGGGTTTCCATCACCAGCTTTCAGGACCCAAGCTGAATTTTGTGGTACACACAGCTCAGTAATGACCTGCAACCATATTACATGAGTACGCGTTACATAACAGAACACAGATCTTAAATACTCCACCAATGAGGGGTTTCCCTCATTCAACGTTTTCTTACCAACAAGATCAAACCATAAAAATTCACAAGATGAGAAAATCAATTGACCTAGTAGTTGAACCAGCAACTTTGATCTAGAGGTTCTGGCCTCGATTCTCATGTAAAGGAATGTGGGGGAGGGGGTTGGGATCTTCTCTATGAAAATAACAAATTCATTAACCTGGCCGCAGTAGTTACATCTATATATCAGCGAAGTCCCATAAGCTTTCAAACATATATACTTGGATTTTTTTACTTTAGTGAGTATATAATCTGATGTCTGGTATAAGAATAGACACCATGCTAACAAGTTGTTCATGTGATTAGTGTCACCATACTCCTAAGATTTTCAGATTTCTTAATGCATCAGCAAGAGGAAATTCATCTGACAGAATAGAATGTTGACTGGACCTCTGAAGTCCAACCTATAAACAATTGAACGACAAAACTTTAAAGAGATTGGCAGACCAGTACTGTACTAGTTAATGAGACTTCGTCTAAGAGCCTCATATCATAGTGTGGAGAAGTATTAAGTCTTCTCTGTTTCTGCATATATAGTTTAGCTTACAATAAATAAAATCACATATAATAACCTGATGTTACATTTCATAGTTGTGATTTGTGAACCAAAAAATAACAAATAAAAGATGGCATAAAACATTGGAACCAACCATATATTTGTTCCAGTTATTACTGCCCAAGACAAACTTATAACTGTTTATATTTTTATAAGATATAAATCAAAACATGATTATCATACGGACAGAAACAAGATAGAGTCAGAAAGCATATATATTATCAATTGACACAAAATTTTATATACGGAGTGCTGCGTATAACCATAAGATACTGTTGGGCTATTTTACTTTTTGTTGCACTCAATTACTACAAATGAGATAACCAAGTAATAGAGAGCAAAGATAGAAAACCTTTCTGAATTCTTCATTACTCATCTCTCTTCCCAGCTGCAACTTAGCAGCTTCTGCTACTAACGCTTTTTTAATCTTTGCATCTGGACCTTGGCCAATAAAAAGATCTATTACCACTTTCCTGACATATCATGAGGAACAATGTTAATCTATACCTGTAAATATAGCTATATGTTTAACCTTATAATTCAGGTCATCTGGAATAACCTTAAAGCATCATGTTGTGAATTGATTGGCGATGATCTTAATACAAAGACGCCATGGATATTTACAGCAACTTCATTTGTTACTTTGTGAAAATCATCTGTGAAAGAATCAATAGCACCTGCAACAGCTATTGCCTCTCTAACTGATGTTTTTCTATGACGAGACTCTAATACAGCTTCAGCCCTCAGGTGTTCACATATTTGAGATAACCTGACAGAAGTAAAAGTCCAGTCCAGAAGGTCAATTGCAAAACTAAAATGGATTTTTAGGTGCAACTTCTTTTTGAAATTAATGTTAAAGGAGACCAGTAGCAACATCAAGTTAAGAAGATGAAATTACTCTTAAGATTTTTTGAAACTGGCTGAACTGTGCATTGAACAAGAAATTGAAGATGAATGAGCTCATTGTCTCATTGCTAAAGGAAACTCCAATAATATGAACTGAATATCAAGATTCTCCAAAATTCAGAGATTAACATGGCACTAGAGATACAGTTAACTGAGACGAGTTGACTGTTCAAGACATTCCTATAGCTTATCTATGAGAACAAATGAGACCCATAACATTCCAGGGATGAAGTTTAAAATTTTAACACATGGCAAGATTATTTAGTTGATGTTCCCATGTATTGCAGCTTAGATATCTTATTGATAAGGCATTTCTTAAGAAAATTTACCCAGGTGCTTGTAAATTACTCCCTCCGTTTTTTTTAATGTATTTTTTGGCAACAATCTACTTTATTAAGGATACGAAAAAATATTACTCTTCTACCCCCATTTAATTGGAGTTAATAATAAGAAGAGCTCAAAGCCAATGTCTTGAAAGTTGGGAAGTCAATAAAAGTCTACTACTCTTATTAAGGATAAAATAGGAAATGTAGCGAAAAAGCACATTGATAATGGTAAACACTATGATAAAAAACACAAAAATCTTAATCTAAACAATATGTTAAAAGAAACGGAGGGAGTATTCATTTAAAAGTAATGGAGGAAAAGTGATTGCACCTGAAACCCCCCTGTCCCAAAATTGTTTTAAGTGCATCTACTAAAGCCTCTTTAGTTGCTCCAGGCATTGACTTATGCATCGTTCCACTTCGAACTCTGGACCCTGCAGCTTTGTGGACACTCCTACTAGGGACAGGATTTACTGGAACGGTAGACTTTGGAGCAGTTTTCGATCGGTTCTTTACCAGAATGCTATTTAACTGTTCTTCCAACTTTTTCCAGGCTTCTTCTTGTTCCTGTTCAATACTAGGGTGAAGTTTTAAGAATGTAATATCTCGAGGTGTATCAAACTTCCAATCATTACCAGAAGGTCGTGCAAAAACATTAAGTACATCTTTTGTAGCATTCCTTAAGTCAGGCCTTTGAGGTAATCTTTTACTACTGAAGATGAGATTTTTTCTAAATTGAACAAGAACATTATCTCTAGCCACAACTTCAAGTCCTGTATCTTTCCCATAGACCAGGGGACTTTTTGCTACCCAATTACCCTGAACTAGTCGAGCATACTTCGAAATGATTTGCAAAATTTCCTCATCAGACTCCTCAATAGCAAGGTGCTTCAAAGTGTCAAATCTACTAACTGCAGGCCCCTGATATTCAGATATAAACTTCGGATCAACATATGAGCAGACACTAAGGTAGATTTTAAAAGACAGAGTGGGAGTAAGTAATATCACAACTATTCTTAAGGCCTTCTTCAGGTAAAATACTTGAATGATTTTTGCAACTTCTTAGGAAGATCTCCATTTCTAATTCTACTATACTAAAAATAAAGAAAATAAATGCTATTTAATCAGTTGCTCATTTTGTCTTATTTTCCATGACAATACCAAATGCTTGACCTCATAAGAAAAATAATTGATTACAAGTTAACAGTACTCAAAGGAGAAACTCCGTAAATGATCAAGATGACCTCTTCAAATGTGACATGTGATGCACACACGCTTTCATTCAAATCTATTGAATCCAAGAGAAGGGGGTACTTTATCATATTGTGTGGCATGGTTAGGAAGGAACATTGATAGCCTTGACAGGCTTGTCTTGGGAAGTTTATTTTATTATATGGATGTAGTTTAGACGAACAAGAACTTAGTTCCTTCAAGCCTATGATACGACACTGGAACTTTTTTATGTCCTTCAGCTCGAACTCAAGGGTTTTAAAAACCAAGGATTATTGAAAATAGCCTATAGTATGTCCAGGTCTCCGTCATCGAATGGATTTCCATATAAAGTCTTGCAGACGCAATGAGCATGAAAGAGGATTTTCTCCAAATTCTTGCAATATAATATCCCAGCAAGGAAATAAATCCGAGTCATAAGATGAATAAGTAAAACTAGATAATCATTCCAAATTTATAATATAATAACACAAAAAAAAATAAGCCAACAGTCATTGAATGACCACAAACCTCGTGAAACCAGACTTTAAAACGGTCATCCAGAGGTAAGGAACGCAAAGACCTGAAAGTCCATCATTCGAATTCAGAGCCCACGAAAAACCAAGGTAGATGATAGATTTCTTCAAATCTGGATGTAGAAAATAATATTGAAAGATACCTGATGGAAGGGCCTTTGACTTTGATATAGCCATTTGATGAGCCAGGGCACAATTTATTTATGTAATCATGCCTGAAATGAAGAGAGAGGGGGAGGAACGTCAATCGTTTCACTTTGAGAAATAAAAAGGAGAGAATGAAATTGGAGATGCAGAAAGATAATTCATACGGGCACATTAAGAAAGGAATATGAGCGCCTTCTTTCTCCATCATTTTATGCAAACAGGAGGTTGAAATGTCACTCCCAGCACCAAGGTACTGCAACGGTAACCACTGCCAAGAGAAGAGACTCAAAAAATCATGCGTACAAATTGCATCTTATTTACCAGTTATATGTGACTATGAACGAAAATTATATATTTATCTAACATGATGTATAAAAAACAACTTTCATTGTCATGACACTGATCAACGATGGGACATAGTATTTATGCAGAGGGTATAAAGAAAAGAGGTGAACACATGGTAAAACCTGCACTATCTATTTACATTTTGTATAGCACTAAGTGAACAATTACATTGATTTAAACAATGAAGCATATGGATTCATGTACCTCCTGACAGACTATGCAATTTGCTCTGCTGAGAAGGAAAACACATATCAAATGCTTACATCCTAAAAGGAGTTCATCCATAAGAAGGCTACCATGCAGCAGATTGAACGCCCACACACAAGAATGCGTATCAATAGGATCATTGTACCATGTTAAGTCGAAGCATATGAACTGGATGCGTCATTAAGAAGCAAGGTCCTACTGCAGGTTTAGCAACTATTTTTTAGGTTTATCAACAAATTCTTTTAACTCAAGCTCAACAAGAACCAATGTAATTAACTGTACTTGCATATAAAATTTTGACAGACGATAGAATATTGCACCAAGCCACAGAAAAAATCCAACATACCTAGCTTCATGGAGTTATTTGGCATGGTAGTAAATTAGTTATCCAAGTTTAGGTCCCCAAAGAGAGATAAGAAACACGTCTTCAAGGAAATATAAGAGACCATATCATATTGCTATGATGAACAGACTCAACATTACTATTGATAATTCTTATAATCATTAAAGCATAGACTCCAAGAAATAAACACTTGATACAAACTCGTTCATTCTTCTTCTATCAGGAAGCCGGAGGGAGGGTAAAAAAGAAACCTGCTTTGCTGATGACCCCCGCATTCTCTCTTCCTTGAGTTCTTGAACTTTAGCAATACCTTCACCTTTAATGTTCGCTGCACTCTTTTTGAATGACCCCCCTGGTTCTAAATGCTCTAAAGAAGGGCGCAGCTGGACAACTGCATAAACAGGGTTGAGATGCAACTGCATGGAGAAAGAAGAAAAGAGAATGTTGTATATGATCATTTATACTGCAAATGAATAAGCCTTGGGTCCAGAAGTTAATACACATCAAATATAATATATTAACATCTACAAAACAGTTACATCAAATACAAGGCTGCTCATAACCTCGAAAAAAGAGAACTGCATTAATACGTTTGTATCTATCCATTACATATTGTTACCCTGTTGAGAGACAAAACATAGTTTTTTTTGTCAATTAGCAATGAGGTGAGTTTCAAATCCATGACCTTCTGGCCACTAGCAAAAGCCTTTTCCACTAGGCTATTCGGTTAACTCGAGACAAAACATAGTTGGTTATTAGGAATCTATTTGAGATATGATGCACGATACAACCTCTAGGCTAATCTTTATATTAGATTACACTATCCAATCCATTCATCCACATCCATCTATGAAAACTATTGAGAAATAAATATAGTCCCTCCATGCCTAATAATTTGCAAAGTTTGACATTTGATGGTTGAACTTTGAGAATCCAAACTCGAATAGTTCTAGGGATAAAGCACTCCAACAAATTAATTCATAAGAAATTCTTATATGTATGACATTTAATTGGGAAACAAGCAAAATACATAATAATATCTTAAGGAAATTTTAATGAGTATGTAGTGAAGTACTAAGGCCTATTCCATCTTTGTTGATCTTTCTCAGTCAAAGGTATTCAACAAAAAAGTTATTCTAATTATATTACTGTTGACATGGCGTGTCAACTGACATCACCAAGTCAATTACTTTTGGTACTGAAAATCAACTTGACAATCTTTCAGGGATGAAGGTGCAAACTTAGGATCTGCATTACCAATGAGCTTTACCTCATTTCCAGTTAGAACTCCAACGGCATATGTCATTCGGGCAGGAGGCCTCCATGCTGATGAAAGAGTCTAGAGATGACCAAAAATAAATAAATGTTAGTACAACCTGCTTCGTGATTTTTACAGGAGATGACCAGAAATAAATCAATCAATCAACTTAACCCCCGAGTTTTACAGGACCAACCTGCTTCGTGGTTTTTATTCTAGGATCAGCATCATCGTCATAATTCAGATCACTATCAACGTTTATTGCTAAGTCTATCTCCATCTCGCCACTATCAGGTTTCACTCTAACCTGTAAACAAATCAGCATACAATCATTGACCATGCCAAATTCAGTTCATTCTCTACCACTTCATTTAACTCATCTAAGCTCTAACTATTTCAACACAAAAATAATACAATAGCTCATGACTACCTCTTTGCACCTCCCATCCAACTCATATGGTCGCCACACGGGCCTCAGTGGATACTGTAATACATATAGCTACAAACATCAAAATCATCCAATCAGTCTATAAGTGTTACAGAATACAATAGAACACACACATACACACACACTTGTCATAAACGAACTGACTCTACCCAAAATCAAGGTCGATTTCCGACTAATCACTTCAAACAACTTAAGTTTGACAACAAATTAATCTTATTTACATTAATGTTTTCAATGTATAGTTACCTTAGTATTATCACCAATTGATGGAGAAAAATACACATCAATCTCGTTAACGACTTCACCGATATCTCCCTCAACGACGTCGTTTTCACCTAACTCTGTGTTTTGAACCTCGAGTTGTGGGTTTGATTCGAAATCGGGGGTGGAGTTGATTTGTTCGGGTTTGATTTTGGGTTTGGAGGCTCTGGGAAGAAAACGGGGGGAGGTTCTAGGTGGAGGTTGGGTGGGGATATCCAGGTCTAGCTCCATGTCTGCCATTTTTCAACAGATTTTTGTAATTATCTGTTTATGATTTTGGAGGGGAAACTATTTTATTTGTTAAATGTCAAGTTTTTCGTGAATTGTGCCAAGGAGATGAACTGATATACACACCCAAACATTCTCAAATAAGTATTACTCCGTCCTATCCTAAAATATTGCTACATTTTGATTTCAATGGTCAACAAAACACAATCTAAAATGTAAATATTTCTTATTTTACATGCGAAAAAATTATAATAAGTTGATATTTCAAAAATATATATTGAGACGAATCTAACAATATCCCACGTGACTATATGTTATCTTACTGTTTAATGAGAAATCTTGATCAAATTTTGACAAAAGTCAAAATGTATCAATCTTTTAGGGAAGGATGGAGTATTTTTTTTTAGGAATGGAATGACTATTTTGCCTCAAATTTACAAGGGTAATATTTGAAGAAGTTAGAAATCATTGTTAGTGACATTTGATTTGATGTATATTGGGATATGTTTACGTATATTTGATTTTATGTATGTCGGGTATATGTTTAGTGACATTTGACTTGATTCAAAATGCAATTCACAATTGAATTGAAGACGTTTTAACTATTCTACCTTTATTCAAAATGCAAGTCGTTTGTGTTTTTCAATGCATAGTTTGTTCACTTGTTCCTTTGTTACCCCTGCCTGCGTCATCTGTAAAAGGAACACCATCCCATAGTCTCTAGATTATGTGATAAAAAATCTCACTTTTCTCAAATTTTAATTCTTCAAACCTAATCTTTTAAACATCTTTCTTTTCTTGTTAAATGAAGAACAAAACTAAATCTACAAATCTATTTGAAAAAAGATTTTTTTTTTCTTATTGTTAGCTCAAGAACAAAACTAAATTTACAAATCAAGCACATAATTGAATCCTTAAAATCTTTTTTCTTCTTAGTTTCTTTAATATTATTATATTTGACTTGTTTTATTGCTGAAAAGAAATGGGGATGTTCAAGAAATGAGAGATGTTGATGTTCTTTTTAGGGAGAAGATGTGATATTTGTGCTGTTAAAGTGGAGTAGGATGAGAGAAGAGAGGAGAGAGGAGAGTAAATAATAGAGGGAGAAAGGGATAAGATAGTAATAATCAATACTGTCTTAATCTTTGTGCATTGTCCACAACGACATACATTGTGAATGGGAGGGAGTACTATTTATTTTTTACTATGACATTTGAATGAAATATTGTTAGTGTTGAATATACGTGGTACTTTTAAGTATTTTGTAAATATATATACAGAGAAGGCGATTAAAAGAAAGAAGCTTGGAGCGATACTCATAAAAGTCTATGTTTAGCTTAAACGGCACTCATGAAAACATCTAGTAAGTACTAACTTAGACAATGCTCTTAAAAGCACTATCAAAAAGCTTAGATGACGCTCTGGAGCTAGCACCATCTAAGTTACATTACTTGAACGAAAACGCTTATTGTGGCACTTTTCTTGTGCAATCCAAGTGAATTCACTTGAACAACGACACATAAACAAACCTTGAAACAATTCTTGATCAAATCAAGAAACCAAAGGCAAACAAGAAACCAAAGTTTCGGACAGTATGATACAGAGTATATACTAAGTCCAAGCATTATTATCACGCTGGAGTAATAAAAGACTGTGTTCGCCATCAAATGAACGAGACAAGGACAAAACAATGCTTTCAAAAAGGTATTCTATCGAATATTGGAGTATTTGTACACAGTATTGTAGCTAGAGCCAATTTGCCCCATAAAATCGATAGAATCCGAGGCCATCTTAATTCGTTCCATGGCCAATTCATCCCGCCTACGCTGAATATCCCAGCCAGTCGGCCCCTGAGGCGTTGCAGAGGCACTAGCAGCTGTTATTTGAGCTACTAAAGCCTTAGCCTCATTGATCATTTGCCTAATTCCTGTTATGAAATATTGCTCATATTCATCGCGACCCACTGCATTATCTATGCGTAGGCAGCTCGTGTGGACATTAAATTGACAAGGCGCGCAACTGTAGGTCAGATTCTGGCAAGGCGCGTCACATGTCGCGCATTTGCCAGTTGGATGTGGAAGGGAGTGAATGGTGAGAGTGTGGGGATGAGATTTGTGAGTTGTGTATTGAGGCAATTCAAAGCATGATTTGTGAAGGAAATAGTTGCACTCTTGGCAAGTGTAACAAGCATCATAAAGGTACAAGTCACAACCTGAACATTTTGATTGAGTATTTTCTCTAGGGATATGAACGAGTTTCAGGTCGTGATTATGGCTAAAATGCCTCATCTTTTTTTCTTTCAGTTATGTGATGGGATGAATATAAGTTTGGCCTATTTATACTAAACGAAAAAATTTAGATAGATGGATATTGTTAATTAATTGAACCAATTTGCAGTTTAATTAATTATAAAAATTATATGGTTTAATTTATTAATTTAGTTGGTGGTTTGCCATTTAGAGTAGCAAGTAGCAAATAGTATAATGGAGCATAATAAATTTATGATTCTCCACATTATATGCACTTTGATGATTAATAATCTCCACAAATAGAGTTAATCGAATAGTCTAGTGGAAAAGGCTCTTGCTAGTGACCAAAAGGTCATGGATTCGAAACTCACTTCATCGCTAATTTACAAAATAAAAATCTCCATAAATAAATAATAATAATATGGTGATTTGATCCCTTCTCATTGGTTAAAAGGTTACATTTCAATTCTAAATAGATTGTAATGTTAAACTTGCTTGGGTAGAAGAACAATATATGCAGCAATTTTAGGCATACAATGTTATTAGAGTAATTACTACACTTTAAAAAGAGAATATTCTATTTGGAAAAATAAAATTTTCAAATACTTCATATGTACTCCCTGCATATTAGTAAGTGATTGTTACATTAAAATTACTTTTATATAACAAAAATTTTTACGTTCGCCTTCATTTATTAGAATAATCACTACACTTTAAAAAGAAAATTGAAATGTTATCAGAACAAAAAGCAAATATACTTTTTTGATAGATAAAAATGCAAATATATATAACATAGCATTTTCGTTCAAAACAAACAATGAAGTACTCTGAAATGAAACTTGTATTTTATTTAAATAATCTCTTACATTAATATGAAGGAAGTATAACTTTAGGCATCAACTTGTATTAATCTTCTCATTTCTAACAATAAGCTTAGGAAAGTGTTGCCCACGATGGGACCTTTTAATTTTAATAATATAGACATAAGAAGTTGACTATTCATTTATAATTTAAAATCGAAAGTCGAAAGATAACATAATAACATAAATGTTATTGAATTGAAAAATATGGGTAAAGTAAGTATGTACAATATTACATATTTATATGATAGTAACAATAACTTAATAGTCAAATATAATTAATATAAAAATAATAATGACTTATAATAATAATAATATATTTTCTGAAATCTTTTGGATTCATCTTCATACCATCCCTCAACTTGGAACATAGTGCTGATAAATGTCTAACTTAAAAATAGAATTTCAAATTTGATAAAAAAAAGATCTTCAAAATCTTCATCTTCAACGGCTATAGATACTCGTGTGTTGCTTGAAGCAATGAAATGAAGATTTTTAATTGTCTATCTTGGGGTGATATTGAGAGAGTTGTTTTAATTTACCCCATGAACTATCACATTCCTTTCAATCTGTTCCCTGGTATTATTTTTTTAAATTGACTCGTACTACCTATTTCAACATCAAACAAATGGATATAAAAACTTATATTTTAAAGTGAAAATTAATGATGCATTACATATTGGTAGATAAATAATCCAAAAATTTGACTCCATTTGCACTGTTCGACTCGATATTCGGTTTGTTGGGTTCCAAAAGAACTTGAACCTTTGATTTTTGATTTGGTTGTACTTGGGAAATCTCAGTTCAGTTTGAAATTATAATTTATCACTACACGGTTGCTCGAACGAACTTAATTACAAATCGTTTTCAATTAAAGCAAATCGAAGTTAACTTGTCGGTCTCAACCCAAACAAATAGAAACTTTTTTGAACCGAACTCGAGCTCATCGTCCGCTTCATTTACACGCCTACCCTTCTTCCTCCTCCCTCCTCTCCCCCTCCCCAAAACGACTGCAATGAAAAGCATTCATAAAACATAGATTTAATTTTGCAAATTGCAACACATCAATTATTTTTTTGCAAGAACCTAACTTCGATCAGGTGATTTATTATTCATTTTTATGTTTATGAGCTCATATTTCATTATATACTCCCTACATCCCAAATAAAAGTTCAGTTTTGAATTTTGAGTATTGCCTTTTATAATTTCATATTTATGTATTTGGATTATAATTCGGTGACAAGTATATGTCATGGTAATTTTTATTGCAATTTATTATGAACATGATTATATCTATTCAAATCAATGTTACACAAGTTTTTCAATTAAAATTTTGTGATTTTTTTTTCTGAAAGATTGAATTTTTATTGAATGGTATTAACTATATTCTGGAGTTGAACGATTATGTTCATATATACACACTGGTTCTGTTGAATAATTGAGTTATTTGATATTCATTTGAATGTAGGTGTAGCAGGGATGGATAATAAATGGTACAGTGGTAGACAGGAGATGCGAGGGCGTCAACCGAAAGCAACAGAGGTAATAAACAAGCTAAATTTGTTGCATATGACTCGAAGGATCTTGTTTCTTAGATATACAAAAAGGAGCGGGGCGGATCTAGTTGATCTTTAGTTGTGGTTCAAAATATACAGTAAATTTGTTCACCGCATCTAATAGCTTTTAATACAAATAAAATATATTTTCAATTGAGATAATGCTCTCTAAAGTTGTACCTAACCAATTCTTTAAGAGAGGCGCCGAGATTTTTGAGCTCCGAGCAAAATGAAGAATATGAAGCACAAACCCCACCCAATAAAAATTTGGATGATAATTTAATAAGCAAATGAAGCTTTCAGTCAGTAGTTGTAGAAGAAAGTTGAATCTGGAAGATGAAATAGTTTTATGAGCAAATGAGTTCATATGATTGAAAGAGATAGTAAAAAATTATAATGTCTGTATTGAGGCCTAGGAGAAACTTTTAGAGTTAATAAACGTCGAGTTACTTAGTTATGAACCACCCCGTTCATCCTCTCAAGTTTCAGTTCTTACGAATCGATCTAGCTTGATTTTTGGTTGTTCAACTGAACCACTACGCACATAAAGAGGTCCATCCCTGCATATAAGATGCCTAATTTTGCTCTGTGTAGTTTTTGTTGGTTTATGTCCTTTGTTGTTATATAATTTTTATGGTGATGTGATTTGACTTAGTTATTTAGGTGTATGATGTCATCTTATGTTTTCATATGGTATGTTAGGACTGTCACTTTAGATCAATTTTTTTTCTTCTTTTCGTCATGTTACATCAGATCAACTTGTACTAGTTGCTTTGGTGAAGGGAGTAATATTTGATTTTAATTTATTTTTACTGTTCTTTAGGAAGATGAAGCTGTTCTTGAGGAGCTTGCTGAAGATTTCCGTTTACCAATTGGGCATCGCCCAACAGAAAATGTCGATCTAGAGAATGTGGAGCAGGCATCTTTAGACACCCAACTGTCATCATCTAACATTGGGTTCAAACTTCTACAGAAAATGGGATGGAAAGGGAAGGGTCTTGGGAAAAATGAGCAAGGTAATATTAATTAAGTATTTGTGTCATTTTGCAATTGCTATTGTTTCTATCTGTTTTAACGGTTAATAATTGAATTTTATAAACCAGCTTTTGCCCCTCAACATTTTTAGGTAGTTCATGGTTGGTTTCTAGTATTGAGTTTATATATGTAGTTTAATTATGATAAAAGATAAAAGCGGCTTGCTGCAAATGTGTCTGAGATGAACTCTTTCAGGACTACATGTATTGAAGCATGTGCACTTCATATGATATGGACCTGCAGTTTTCTTATATGCATCATGATAATATCTTTATTTTCCTTGATAAATCAGCCCTTACTTTTAAGAGTTTAAGTTACTATAGAACTTCATAATACCTACTTAATTTATGAGTTACTTATATAGTGCACACTTGTTATGTTCTCAACTTTGTTAGAAATTGAAGGACGTTCTTTCGTTGATCCCTCCTATATTAGGAGTCTCCACTCTACATTGTCTCCTTGTTGATTGTTCATCATCACAAATAATTCTTAAAAAGCTTTTCAGAGATTCGTTGATCTCTTATTTAGTGGATTAGTTACATGCTGAATCAGTATGCTTGGCCAAAGAATCCAACAATTGATTAAACGTGGAACTTACACTAATTGATTGTACATAGTCGGTTATAAATTTTCAATTATGAACTCAATAAATCCCTCGAGGAAAGAAAATCCTTACATTGGTTTCTTATGTGCTTGATAAATCCCTCAAGCTTTTCTGGATTTAAGATCATGAATAGTCTACTTTTTATTACCCCTCCCCTGCATATTAACTCAATAAATCCCTTAGTATTTAAATCAGAGACCTTACCTTTTTTTCTATAAAAATGACTATACTTAGTCTTTTAATCAGACACCTTACATTCTTTTCTGTAGAAATTACTATATTTAATCTAAAACTAGGTTTTTTCCTTTTCATAAAGGGATTGTTGAGCCAATAAGATCAGGAATTAGAGATCCAAGATTGGGTATTGGAAAACAAGAAGAAGATGACTACTTTACAGCAGAAGAAAACATCCAACGGAGGAAATTAGAAATTGAGGTTGAGGAGACAGAAGAACTTGTAAAGAAACGAGAGGTATGTCTTAAGATGCAATCAAGTAGCATAAAAGTTATACTCTAGATATTTTGAGTTTGATCGGAAATGTACATCTAATAGCAGAAGGCAGCATATAGCTTATATGTGTGTCTTTTGACGGGATTGGTATATCATAAGCGAACATCACCTTTCGAAGAGCTTGAGAATTTCCTGCAGTTTTTATTACCTGGTGGCTTCTACTGCCCTCTTCGTGCAAATTATGAAAATCCAGGTTCTAGCGGAACGTGAGCATAAGATTCAGACCGAGGTGAAAGAAATACGCAAGGTTTTCTATTGCGAGCTCTGCAACAAACAGTATAAGTTGGCAATGGAGTTTGAAGCCCATTTAAGTTCATACGATCACAACCATAGAAAGGTACTTCGGCAAAGAACTTTAGTCTACCCCTAGTTAGGTAAACCAGCAAATTTTGTAGTCTGAATAAGTTTTTTTCTTTTCTTTTTGTATTATCTGAAATCAGCGTTTCAAACAAATGAGAGATATGCATGGAAGTAGCGGCCGTGATGATAGACAGAAAAGAGAACAACAACGTCAAGAGAGGGAGATGGCCAAGTTTGCGCAAATGTAGTGGCTTCTCTGAATATTCTGCTGTCTTCATTCTCTTCATATCTAGGATAGTGATATTTTATTTTCTGTTTATCAGGGCTGGTGCTCGTAGGCAGCAGGAGCAGCAACAAAAACAAGAAGAAATCTCGGCAATCCCACTTTCATCCGAAGAAAAAAATGTTACACCACTTGCCGATCAAGATCAGCGGAAGACTTTGAAATTTGGGTTCTCAGGCAAAGGTGGCACCTCCAAGGTACTTGGAAGTCTGCTATGCTTGTTGTGGTATTTCCATTTATGGTGTTCTTATCGTCTAAGAAAACAAACAAGAGAAAAACCGATTACCTTTATCTCGCTCTCTTATGTTTTAACTTGAAACACAACATTTAAAGGTGTGATGATAGATTAGGAAGTGGTTTAATAAGAAGGAGTTTAAACATGCCTCATTATCCTGTGTTGATTACGTTTACCATAGATTGATAAATCCAATATTTCATTAGTAATTACTCGATTTTCGTCACACTATTTATAAAATTTAAATGTTACTGTACTAAAAGCATTTACATGAAATTTGAAGGTTGAAATATGCCCGTCTTTCCTGCATGACCCCCATGAAGTTAAAACATAAAATGCTTATGTGTGTGGACTTGTGTATTGATATACAGTATTTGTTAGTAAAAGGTACTTGTACAATGTTTAGAAATACTTATGGTGTCGCTAAGTTGACTTGTGCTAAAAAACAGACACACACAAATAAAGACAAATTGTCAGGCCGGCTCCAACTCAGTTTTCTTTTCTTTGCTGTACTTCTTACTTAGCAGAGCTCAGGTGCTAAAATGGTTAAGAAGCCGAAAATACCCATGGCTTCTGCTTTCAGTAATGATAGTGATGAAGGCTAGCGATCTCCTCGCTTCGCCAAGCAGAAGTCTTCTGGTGGATGCAGAGCAATGTATCATTTATCCTCTTCATGTAACATGTAAGATTTACGGAGTTATACAGCTTTTGTTCCGAGTGTAAACATAGTATTTTCATTGTGTTTTGTTGTAACGAATGACATTTTTGTAGTGGATTTGATATAAACTATGCAAATTGTGAATATTTTATATACTCCGTCCCTGTTACATTAAGCTCAGCATGAGTTTATACAAATTAGAAGAGATAATCTAAAATGATTTATATACAAACAACTAATTCTAGAAATAACGTAGGCACGATATTGAATATTATGTACGTTTTTTCTACCATGTATCTCCTTAGGGCATGTGTTGATAATAAAAATGTGTATGTTTGTCACGCTCTCGACGCTTCATTATGTAGTATAGTGTTGCATGCCTATTTTTAAATCCCATGCCTACTTCACAAACATACCTGAAAGGGACGCATACTTAAACTTGAACAACCTCATGAATAATGCTATTCCTTAGAGTATCTTCTTTTAACCCCTATAAATGAAGTATATCTCAAATTGTAAGCGTTTAAACCAGAAGAAAAATAATAGCTAAAATGGCTGTCCAGAAAGATCCCATTGTTCAGAAAGTGAGTAAAATATATGTGAAAATCTCAAATCTAAAAAGCCTTAAACCATCTAAAGATGTAGACATGTTGTTTACACAGCTTGTTCTCCTATGTACCCCTCCTAATCCAATTGATGTAACCAAACTCCACAAAACAATTCAAGAAATGAGGTTGAAGCTCATTAGGCTTTGCGGCGAAGCCGAAGGCCTAATGGAAAAACATTATGCAACCATTCTGGGATCATTCGACAACCCCCTTCATAATTTCAGCATCTTCCCTTATTTCTCAAATTACATTAAACTCAGCAACTTAGAGTATAACATCCTCAGCCAACATTACCCCTCTGAAGCACCTAATCGTGTCGCGTTTGTAGGATCAGGGTCCCTGCCCTTGACTTCAATATGTCTGGCCTCGTACCATTTGACTACCACCACGTTCGATAACTATGACATTGATGTTGAGGCTAATATCATGGCGTCTCGCCTCATTGCATCTGATCTTGAATTATCCAAGAGAATGTTCTTTCACACTGAGAATATCATGAACGTTACTAGTGAATTGAAGGATTATGACGTTGTAGTTCTGGCAGCATTAGTTGGTGTGAATAAAGAGGATAAAATTCAAGCTATTGAGCATTTGGCCACGCATATGGCGCCAGGAGCACTTCTGATGCTCAGAAGTGCCCATGGCGCCCGTGGCTTCCTTTATCCGATAGTTGATCCATGTGATCTACGTGGATTTGAGGTTCTTTCAGTATATCATCCAACGGATGAAGTTATTAACTCTATTATAATTGCGCGAAAACTGGAACCGATTCATCATGATTCTGATAATAGGGTTCAGGTAGGGTCCATTGCCCTCCCTAGCAAATGCTCCCCTGCTGAGGAATACATCTTCAAGATGAATATGATCGAGGAATTCGGATATGAAATTAATATACTCGGATGAAGATTTTTTCTTGGGTGTATGTTTTGGTTGGGTTATGTATTGCCTCTTGAAGAAATAATAATGCCTAATATGTCCCTTTATGTTATCAATGTATCCATCTCACATTTTACATTAAGCAAATTGGAAATGTTCGAGTGAGACTTGTTGATTATGAGCTCAACGACTAGTATGGGTTATGACCAATTAAATAAGGATGCATATTAATTTTCGAGTTCGATCGGGTTTATGTCTCATCATCGTTCGAGTATAAGATTAATGTTTGTGTCTTAATTTAAAAAATCGCGTAGAATTATCGAGTCGAATTGAACTCTCTTATTATTCGATTGTTACATGCTCGTTCTATACGTGAGGGTTTGACGTGGGCGTGAGATGATTTTTGAACGGTAAAAGGTTGTATCCACGTCATCATTGTTATTCAAACCAATCAACGTTATTAATAATTTTATATTACTTTAATCATATGTAAAATCTAAGTAATTTTAGTATAACTTATACATAAAATGAAATAGTATTACATTGAGAACGAATATGATTTATAAGTGATATTACAATATCGTTACATTAAGTAACTTTAATATAACTTATAAATGAGCCCTTACACTTTATACTCAATAACCGAACCAAGCAAAATTAATACCCAATTTGATAAAAGCACTTGCTCAGCCGAATAACTAGGTTCCCACTCAAACTCGAATCGTTAACGAGCCTAGACGTAGAGAAATCCTTAAACATCTCAAGTATTTTTTTGTTTTCAAGTTAACAATGAGATCTATAAATATATGAGAATCGGATAATATTACTTCGTATAAGTATTGAACAAACAAATTCGTAACAAAAGTTCGGGCAAGATACCATCATGTCATGGAAACACACAAATGGACCCGCACCCGATTTGGAAGTGTAGTACTAGGACAAGTCTCATGTAAAATGATAGTGTTATGATTTTTGAAGACCACAAATTATTAGCGTCAAACAAAGCCACCGATGATCTGAAGATTCTTGATTCCATCGGTACTATTCTCCTCTCTTCTTTTTCTTAGAATCCTATATTTATACCTCTCCTGGATCTATATTTTGGGCTCTTTTTTTGGGTTTACAAGATTTTCACTTCTGTATACTTATAAAGATCCTGTTTTTATTTTTTATTAATCAAATTGTCGATATTTTTAGCCTGAATTCGACTATTGTCATTGCAATAACTTATGGCAGACCCTTTCTATAGAGCTTGAGATTGTATCTGTATATATATATTATTCGATTTATTGTGAAGTAGTAGATAGTATTTGTGCTTTATTATTGGGTCAAGGCTAATTATTTCAAAGGGGTAACCCATGTAATTCTGTTTGCTATCCGACCTCCTTATATCATTTAGGTGGCCCTCTTAAGTGAAATTGGGCATGTTGGTGTTGATGATTATTACTCACTTTTAGTTATTTATCAAGAAAAAAGCTGTAAAGAGAGGTTTTTTTTTTGGGTGTTTCTGTGGTTATTATTTTTCATTTAGTTATCTCTGCTCTTCTGGGGTGGTTAGTTTTGTTGGCTGAGTGGGTTGGTGGTTGGGGGGTTGCTGTGGTTCACTCTTTAGATTATGAGAAGTTTTGTGAAAGTAGATCATTTGGTCTTACTTTGCTGATACCATTAAGTAAAGGTAGTGTAGAGGAGAGCACTATATACGCTCCGTTCTTTTATATTTGTCATTCTAGCTATTTGCAGAGATAGTAAAAAATTACGTTGAAGATGTAAAAATGACAATCACTTAAAACTCTATAATTGGTTGGTTGATAACTTTATAAGAAAAAGTAATAAAAAATTACATTGAAAATGTAAAATTACAATTAGTTATGCTAGAAAGACAAACAATTTAAGACAAAAAAATAATGCTAGAAAGACAAATATATAAGAAAGGAGGGAGTATTATACATGATGATTTCGTGGAAAAGATGGATGTTTCTATGCGTTTTGATATATGAAACTTGAAAAATCTTTTGTGGTAGAGGGAGTAAGATATACCTATGTTGTGAGAAGCATTCAGTTATTAGTATAAAGTATAAACATGATGATTTCAAGGAAGGTGGATGTTTCTATTGCAGTTGTTGGATAAAAGGACATATAAAACAGCTTTACATAGATGCTCTTGTGTAAATATTTGGGTTGGGCCAAAACTTGGAGCTTGATTTAGGTTAATTGCATGCTTCTATTCTTTTCTCATGTTCTCCTTCTTGTCCAATCTTACCTTGAGATTCTTGACCCGTTCAGAAATATGCACATTAAAGACTTATATTGTTACCTGGAGGTTGATATGTCCACTTGGCAAATGTAAATGCTAGACAAGTAGTCTAGGCTGTGCCTTGAAGGTTGCTTGCTGGATCGTTGTCAAATGTTTGATCTTGCTATTTTCCAGTTTGGCATGTCTCTGATGGTTCTGTCAGCCCACTTTGAGTTTCATCTATGGTTCTTCATGCATGTATGTGCTATCTGATTTCTACCAATGGCTAAGTAGTTGTGAGGTCTTGCTATACTATCTTTTTGCTTATTTATCAATCCCTGTAGTGCGCAAAGTTTTAGATGAATTCAGTTGGGTGTGGATTTAATTTCTTCATGAGGTCTATCATATTTCCATTTTTGAGATATGTTTTTTAGGATTCTCATACTGTTCATCTTTCTATTGGTCTCTCGAACAGTTTGTTCCATATGTTGTGCCGTGTATGAATAATGGATATACTGATATATCTGATCACTGTTATCATTTTGTTTAGAGATATGCAATGGAACCCCCTGATTACATTAACAGACGGGACAATGTTAGATTGTATTTACAATATGCCGCCCACGTAGTGAAGTGTCCACACTGAATACCCTAAGTTTGGTTCTTTTTTTGAAGTCTTAAAAGGCTTTTGTTGCTGCTTCATATTTTTCTTGGAGTGATGCAAGTTGCCACCTGTTAAATTTATTTGTCATAAACAACCTATGAGGTTGATAACTATTTGTACATTGAAACGATGGAATTACATTTTGTTGCGATAAATTTTGTTTCCCCATGTATATGTAATTGACATTGTTGATGATGCAACCTATATGATGGCTTCTTTGAGCACTATTGTGTGACCTGTTGATCTTAATAACGTACTATATACAAAAATGGCATGAAAGTTGAAGAAAGGGACTGTGACCTGGTTTCTTAATTTTAGCATGCTGTTTGTTTTAAAGGTGAAACACATATACACGCTATATATAGAGCCTTGCTACATAGACCAATGGCTGCACTCGGTGTAGCCCCTTCATCTGGTTTAAGCGGGCCAAGTGGTCATACCGTTGGAGTTGATAAGTTACCCGAGGAGATGAATGACATGAAAATCAGGGATGAAAAGGTATACATATCAAAATCCCCATGTTACTTTATAGATTCCCTGTATTACATCCCCTGTGTTAAGGTTTTCTCTCTCTAATTGATAGGATATGGAAACAGCTGTTGTTGATGGGAATGGGACAGAGACCGGTCACATAATAGTTACCACTATTGGTGGTCGAAATGGACTGCCAAAACAGGTAATTTATCAGGCTGTCATGGGAACCTTCATTCATTCAAAATTTGTTCCGGAATTTCTGAAGTCATGCATCTGTTGAACATGGTGTATATATTTCTTCTAGCATCTTTGACTATTATCCTAAAATGTATGTTTGTATAAGCTAGAAGCTACAAATATATGAAGAACTTTGTAACTTCGCAACTCGTTTAAGTGCACGGTATTTGAGCTGTCATGCTTAAGTAAATAACTAGTCCTATCGGTTTATATGTTTCAGGTCTTGGTGTGCAAACTTTTTCCCCATGGCTTTTTCTGATTTGAAACCGTTTCATGTTTTTTCAGACTATTAGCTACATGGCTGAACGTATTGTTGGACAGGGATCATTTGGAGTTGTGTTCCAGGTATAATTGATGATCGATTCTACTAACTTGCAGTGAGGGGCACAGGCTGATCCTATTTTGGTGTCCAGGCTAAATGCTTGGAGTCTGGTGAAACTGTTGCAATAAAGAAGGTTCTTCAAGATAAGAGATATAAAAATCGGGAACTGCAAACAATGCGTCTCCTCGACCACCCAAATGTGGTGTCTTTGAAACATTGCTTCTTTTCAACTACTGAGAAGGATGAGTTATATCTTAATCTGGTCTTAGAATATGTTCCTGAAACTGTACATCGTGTGATAAAACACTACGCCAAGCTGAACCAGAGGATGCCTATAATTTATGTGAAACTTTACACTTATCAGGTATATGCTGGCAACAATTATCCTTCAATCTGTTTGCGCCTTAATCTATACTGTTGATGGCAATGTAATTCGTTGCTTTCTACTTCTGGCTATTGACTGAGCTTAAAAGTGTACTGTATATTGTGGCTGTTGAATTTAAATACTATCATGTTTATTTTTTCTACATCTCATGTCACTTAAAGAGTTTGTTCTCCCTTTTTATCTTGCTTGTTCCCTAGTTATTTCTTTTTAGTTTTTCACTTGTGTGTTCTACATGCAGATATTTAGAGCATTATCCTACATTCATCGCTGCATTGGAGTTTGTCATCGGGACATCAAGCCTCAAAACCTTTTGGTATGTTTAGGGGATCTTTTAATGTAATAATATCTTCTATACTATTGCTCATATTCTCGGAAAACAGCCTCCCTCATATCACAGGTGTAAAGGCTGCATACAATCTGGACCCCCTTACACCGCTTAAGTCTTATCATAAATGTTGACTGTATGTTGTGAAGTATTTGAATTATAAACTCATGCTTCAAGGCCCATTTCTACATATTTATGTTGGAAATATGTGTTTTATTTATGGATCCTTAGTTCTATGTTTAAAACAAAGTGTATTTTTTGTGGTGGTCCTTACTCCTTAGTAACCTACCATACTATGTGGGTTTTCCCTTTTGCCTTCCTTTAGGATGCTCTTTTAGAACTTGTTTTCTGATGTCTTCATATTTCTTTACCTCTATACTGGAAACCAGTATCGACTATTTCTGCACATAATGTCGCATTTTGTTTTACAGGTGAATCCACATACCCACCAGGTTAAATTATGTGACTTCGGGAGTGCCAAAGTTCTGGTGTGTATTATTCACTTGTTGGTTTGGTCCATTTCCTTGGCCCACAATAACAATACAATGATTTCGAGTTCGAATGCTTGATGAGTCTATACTTTGATTTTGTCAGGTTAAAGGGGAGCCAAATATTTCTTATATCTGTTCTAGGTATTATAGAGCACCAGAGCTTATTTTTGGAGCAACAGAGTATACAACAGCAATTGACATATGGTCTGCTGGCTGTGTTCTTGCCGAGCTGCTTCTTGGACAGGTGGCCAGCTGATTTTCATCCATTATTCAAAATCCCTGATTATTATAGTTCTTTCTTATGTTCATTACTTTTACCTTTTGTTTTAGCCATTGTTTCCTGGTGAGAGTGGAGTTGATCAGCTAGTTGAAATCATCAAGGTTAGTCAAATCTACAATTTTTTATATTGATGTTTTACTTGTGAATTCACAATCTGGATATTCTTTTCTGTCTCACATTTTATCCTGTTATACATGATGTAATTATTACTCATCTTTTGTTTTACTTTGCTTTCTTAATGTGACTTGGACCCCTTTTATTAAAGTGGGTGGAGGTCCCTATTTGCATAACATTTATACGACTCCCTCCGTTCTTTTTTAGTTGTCCTAAAAGTACATTGGAAATAGTATTAGACAGGCAACTTTTAGAAACAAAAAATTAAGGCTAAAAGGACAACTAAAAAAGAATGGAAGGAGTAGTGTTTAATCCTTATGGCTACCCGTGCTGCAGAATTTACATTTTTACTGGTTATTCAAACTTTATAAATTATCTTACTTCAATAAAACATGGTACTAGAGAGCTAAAATTGGAGAATGGCAATCTGTAAAAAGTTGATATCCCCCTCCAATGAATTAAGTTGGAACTTAATTAGTTAAAATAATCTATCGACCTTTAAAAACAATCTTCTATCTATATTTATGGTATTTTACATTTTCAGTTCTATTTTAATCAATAGCATTTGGCTTTGCCACTGTTTCACTTAACACTGACTTAAATGAATGTACTATTTGATTTTTTGGAGAATAGATATAATATTTTTTATAATAATTCATTACCTATCTCATAAAGTAACATTGTCCTTAGTAAGAAAGTCAGTTGCTGACCCTGTAATGGAAGAATGATTTTGTAACTTTGAAGTCAATCTTGTGAAAGGGAGATTTGTGATTTTGTTTTACCTTCACTTAGTAAGGTGTATCCTCCTGTAGTCCTTTATACATATATGATGCAATATGATAGTCTAGTGTTAGAAAAGTTAATAATGTTTGAGACCTGTTGTCTTAACACAATCCTAAGGTGTAGATCGCTATGCTCCAATGCTTCTAGTCAATTGATGAGCTGAAATGTTCAGGAGGAACTTTTTTCATAATTTGACAGGTTTGTAAGGGGTTTACTGAAACTGGTTCATTACTTCATCACCTCATAACCTTTGTCATCTACCTTTCAGATATTGGGCACTCCAACAAGGGAGGAAATTAAGTGCATGAATCCTAACTATACCGAATTCAAGTTCCCACAAATTAAAGCTCATCCGTGGCACAAGGTAGCCAAACCCCTTTGTTTTAGTTTATCTGTGTAAGTTAAAGGCTTAAACGATTGGGTTCCTTTTCAGATATTCTACAAACGCATGCCCCCTGAAGCTGTTGATCTAGTGTCAAGACTGCTACAATACTCCCCTAATCTGCGCAGTACAGCTGTGAGTATACTAAATAACACCATATGATGAGAAAGTTCATGTCGTTTTTATTTTATTTTTTATGTCTTTGCATCTATTCCTTGAAATGATATGTTACTGGTGAGCTATGTCACTAATGGCATTGGGTGACTTAGCCTATGTCTTGCATCTATTCGTTCTCATGATTTGTTGGTGGTGATTTATGCCACTCATGTTGGATGATACACCTGTGTTCAATTTAATCCAAATCCTATTATTCATGAAAGTTTAGTAGTTATATTTGAAAATCTCAGAGCATTTGGTGTCTAACATTGTCTTTTCGTTCCATTATTGTTACAGAATGTCTCTTTAACTTACAGGGGTATCTAGTTAATTGCTCTTGTAGAAAAGTTGTACCGGGGGTGGCTATTTGAGCTTCTCTCGTTACAACTTATTAACATTACAAGCTTTAGGTAGGAGTTCTTTTCTGGAGTAGTCTTTTGCCTATAAAACTTTAGTTTTCTCGAGAAAAGCTCAGATGAACATCATTAGAGTCTGACATACTTGGAGTCTCTTACACGAGTCGGGTGGTGCTGTGATAAAACTGTGACCTATTCTTGGTGATGACTGTCATTATATTACCTGTTATTGAATTGATTCCCCTTCTCTATTCTTTTACTTTTTCCCGTTTGAATCTCTATGTGTGATTGACAATTTAATACACATCCCATGATGCAGCTGGATGTCATAACTCATCCTTTCTTTGATGAACTGCGAGATCCAAACACCCGTTTGCCAAATGGTCGCTTCCTACCACCACTATTCAACTTTAAGCCCCATGGTATGAAGTACATAAACAGATCTATTACAAATTTCTTTGTCGAATGTAAATTGTGATTATCATAATAAGTCATGTTTTCATGTTCTTTCCAGAACTGAAGGGTGTGCATGCTGAGATTTTGGCAAAGTTGGTTCCTGAGCATGCAAGGAAACAATGTCCCTTCCTTGGGTTGTAATTTTGCAATGCTGGAAATGTGCATGAGTATATCTCCTTTTCTATGTTGTTTTAAGCGCTTCAACCATACCACAATCTTGTTGTATCCACGTGCAGTATGAATGAATTACTTACATATCAGTAGGTACTCAGACGACTTGTATGCTATATTTACCATATGTCTGTGCTGTCTATTTAATGTATTATTATCACCAGCAAATATTTTATGTATCCGACTGAATCTGTTATATTTGAGTACCACTATATTTATTTACATTGGTTATTACCTGAAAATATATATGCAGTCTTTATTCAGCTTTTGAATCTTTATTCTTTGTTTCTGGCTTTTGCCAACGAGATACAGTAACTTATCTTTAGGTTTGGAGGAGGGAAAGATGAATGATGGAAATGAATTTTGTACTTGAGAAAAGGGGCAGGAGTGTTTGCTTCATTATGAAAATCGTTTTGTTCAGTACCTGCCGCCACCCTGCAAACGGTATCAGAAGCTTGTGATTTGATTGTTGATATGGCGAGCAGGGGAAAACAAGGCGATGCGTCTTGTCAAAGTGATGTCGAGTAGATAAGTAAATTATCCGCTTCTGTTATTCTGCACTTTCAATCTAACATGCCTCAAGTTGTAAGGCAACTAGAAGGGAATAAATATCCCAAAATTGTTGGTCGATGCCAATAAGTCAAATAGCACATACACTATAGGTTAGTTGCACACTGAAAATTCTAGTTGAAATTGTTCTTCAAAGGCTTTCGAATTCCCATTAATTAGATAAAAGTAGGAATGATCAGAAGTAAAGCTAGTTTTTGAATGATGGAAATCATAGGTAAAGGACCATGAGTTTATAGCCTCTGATTTGATTGAACATGGCCGTGTAGTACAAAAATATTTTACAATTCTAGAAGATGATGGACAATGTGAACTTATCTAAATACTCTATACTCATTCTTGGCTTTAAGACTCGACTCAAATGTTCTTTCCGATAGATCAGTGATAGTTAAGTGGTAGGCTATGAGAATAGGATTTTGCTCGTCTAAAGTACGCGAGTTTCATTAATGTTCCACATGTAATCCTATATGTTTCTTGTTTATGTTAAAAATGAAGTTTTTTTTCACTTAGCCTTAGAACCTCGGGTAATAAACTTGGCCGAAGAGTCACCTTAACAAGTCTAGTGCTCGAATAGCTGGCCTGACCATACTCCTTTGGACTACCACTGAAGATATCCAAAATCTTTTTTCATGAGTTCAATAACTATTTAGTTCAACCTTAGTTTACCCAAATCATAAATCAACTATTAAACCGATTAACCGTCAAAATACAAATAAAACCATACAATTCGATATACGAAAATGTGGTTCTCGATTTACATTTTTTTTAAGGACCGCACTATCAGATCGCCTTAAAAATAAGACAAAACCAAACCCTACACAAGCTTGTATACTAATAGGTTTAACACTCATTTTCAGTCCTAGGGTGAGGGTGGGGATTCATATGACTTCTAATGCATGCAAATTGCGTCACTAATGACTTCTAAACACCCAAAAACCAAAATTTTGGAAGCCAATTTGTTCAAAAAAAAGCACGCCGTAATAAGTTTCTATCAAAGAACCAAATTCAACTATTTCTCCAATGCAAAAGGCCGATTTTGGACCAGAGAAAGTGGACAAAAAATGAGAAGAAAATTATGGGGTCTTTTGATTTTACTGAAAGAATTATTAGTTAATAGTAATGATGTATGTCAACTTACACCGCCCACTATTATTGTATGTAGTAGTTTATAGTGCATATATGCAGCCTCCCTCAATGCCTCATCCTCATGCACACCAAAATTACCATTCTTCAAATGGATTTGGCCGGTTTTTATTGTGATATTACTATCATGTTAAAATAGTGGGGGGAGGTGCACACCACCCATCCTCAAAAAGTATAGCTTCCACTCACCACTATGCCTTTGTATTACCTTTAGATTAAACTTCATCATTGGTAAATTATGTTTATATGTAATTATTAGCTACTTCAGTTCGACTGAGTCGAGACTTGAAGCGCGGTTTGATTTAAGATGAGATGAGGCTCGAACGGTCCGTTAGATCAGTGAACTGGCTCTGTAGCTCGTTCTAGATTGGTATTATTTATACTAATAAAACACAATATATATGAAGTTTTATCATAAATAATAAAAAATATATATTGAAAACTCTTCTTATTTTATTGCTCTATCTAAACGTTTATTTTGATTTTGGCATGACTTATGAGGTTTGAATAATGTGTGCAAAGCCATTTACTGTCTTTTAAATTTTCATATTGAATCAATTTATAATATTTTTATTGAAATTAAATTCCTATTTTATTCGTCGTTACCAAGTGGTGATTAGTTTTACTTTTTTATTCATAAACTAGATTTGATTTATTATTAATACATCGAGATTGAATTCGAACTTTTGATGATGTCTTGACCAAGTAAACTAACTTGAACCTCCAACTCAGCTCAATCTCCATTGTATTAGATGAACCATTGATGATTGACCCGCTTGAATAGTCACTAAACTAAGCCAAGATTTCTTCGATACACCTCTCATGAAGAATGCTTAAATTAGTTCAACCTGAAAAAGTTAATCACACGATACAAGTTATCGTTAGTCCAACTGTTATGCAGAATGAGCTCCTCCTTATATAGGCTAGTTAGTCGGCCTCCAAAATTGATGAATAAACAATTATTCTTCTCATATTAAACGTGCATTCCCCTTCGATAATAAGAGAGAATAGGCCCATATTAGACTTGACTTCTTAATCGGTTGATTATTCCTCAAGCAATGCATGTTGCCATAAGTGATAAAGAATCCACGTACGGCTTCTTCAGTCAACCAATTATTCTTCAATCAAAAGATTGCGTCATTAACTATTGAGATCTATTTTTAAGGCAACTGCGGATTGAATTGTCTTCCTGTTTTAACACTTGTACTCGACTGCGTCATCATTTATCTTCATGTACGGTTAATAGCCAGATGTGATAACAGTTGGACTGGTATAAAAAACTTCAACCAATCATTGCACGAACACAACCAATAAAGGTGTTTGAATTAATTCAATTTTACTTTACTACTCCCTCCGTCCCTAAATGATTGTCACATTTGACTTTTTGTGGTCAATAAAACACGATTTAAAATACAAATATCTCTTATTCTAAATGCAAAAAAATTATAATAAGTTGATATTTCAAAAATATATATTGAGACGAATCTAACGAGGTCCCACAAGACTATATTATTTCTTTTCGTTTAGTGAGAATTCGTGATCAAATTTTGTTGTAATTGACCACAAAAGTCAAAATGTGACAATCTTTTAGGGACGGAGGGAGTATTATTTTATAATAATGATGTGGAAGTACATTAACACGCATCTTAAGTTGTGAATAAAGGTAAGATTGTAGAGTGATGCTGAAGAGAATGATCGAAAACGAGATCACGATTTATGAATAACCGATAAATCAATTTTGACTTCCAAATTACTAAAATCAATCTTGACTTCTAAAATTACTTTATATATACTCGGCATTATTTAATTTGTATGTCAAATGCTTCAGAAAAGAATATGGGATACAAAAGAGTTCAATATGAAAATAATATTCATCTCATTAATTGTTCTACTAAAAAGTATACGCATGGGATGCAAAAGAACATGAAAAATTCATTCATCTCATTTTTCTCCACGATTCTATGTATGTGTAACTTGTTTCATCGAACATACATTAGGAGAAAAGGACCATATCATTATATTATTAGTAAATGAAACGTGAGATGACCATCGAACATGTTATGTCTCCGGTGTTTATGTTATTATTCCTTATCTATTTTAGTGTGCTTAAATTTGAATACATACAATGCATAAGTAGTAAGTATTACTATATATTGAAGAAACTTACATTAACACTCCTAAAAGTTAAGATAACAGATAAAAATTAAAAATAGCTAAAATATTATCTTTTCAGCTTCTCTACAATAGGTTGGACCCTAAAAAATTATTCGCACAACTGTTCACTTTATACTCTTTCAATTCGGAAGTTATTTTGTTTTATGCTCCATTTTTTCTTTTTTTCCTTCATATAAAAAATAAATCGAATATATTTTTATCATATATATAAACTAAAAATATCTTTCATTTAATATCTATATGTAATATATTATTTTATGTTTCTTAAAATTTACTTTTATCCTAAATATTGTATATGATATGTGAAATATTTATTATTAAAATTTGAAGTGAATAATAGAAAAATTACTATAGTATTCATGTGAAAAGCAAATCCCAAAACTACAAAAGGAGTAATGATTGAAAGTGTATCTATCTTAACGAAAAAAATTGGGGATTAATTAATTAAGAAGTAATAAATATATAAATTCCAAAACGGTAAAGTACAAGTTTTAAAACAGTAATTAACAAAAGCCATCACTCGGTCATTAATTAATAAATTTCAACCGGAACAGTAAGAAGTAATAAATATATAAATTTTAAAAACGGTTATTAACAAATGCTCTCGGTCATTAATTAATTAGGCAATAGCTACCTCAGTAAAATTAAGGGATAATTCTGTATGTGCACTTATATAAATTGTCCCTAAATTAACACGCACTAATATTAACAAGTAACGAAAATATCTAAATTTATTTTAGGGCCATTTCTGCATACGATACACACAATTAAGTGGACCATTTGTTCTCATTTAAAAAAAAAAATTAAGAATAAAATATTTTCCCAAGCTTTTATGAAAATCGTAAAAACCCAAGAGTAAGTATACTCATTAACTTTAACGGTGGTGTTAATTTAGGGACCATTTACGCACTCAATACACGCGAAAAACCATGTGCATATCATTGTAACTTACGCGGACCAAAATGCGCAACGGTCGTCAACTTACTAGGACCATTTAAGCAATTACCTCCCTTAATCAACTATGAAAATCAAAGCATTTAATTTATACCAACAATAAAAATATTTCCCTAGCCGATCTTCCCTATTTCTATTTTTCCTCCACCTGTGTCTGAGGCTCATTGCCACGCGATTTCTAAATCAATGAATGTTTCCTAGTAGCAGTTTTGTAAGGGAGATTGAGGACCAACGGGACACGAAAATCAAAACAACCACTGTAATATTTCAGCAAAGTATTGCCTCCACATATATTCAAACATGCGATTTCAATTGTATCCACCTCGATCACCTTCATACTTATCCCTAGGCTATGCCGGACGATACCATCTCTTCTTTCTTCAAACATATAATATTTTGAAAACAGTTTCACCAAAAACGTTAAATAGCTAGTTGCCCAACTCAAGTTGTGTAAGTGCTTAATGTGGTCACATACACAATTCCATCCTTTTCAATTCTTCTTCTTTCAACTTCCTTCCAAGAACGTGGGTTCCTTACCTTCGAACTCACCTACAAATATCTACTCCTACTACTCTTCGTACCGACTACATATATATACCAATAGTGACAAAATCTATACATATACAACTTTAATATATATTTGTGGAGTTAATCGGATAGCCTAGTGAACAAGGCTTTTGCTAGTGACCAAAAGGTCCTGGGTTCGATACTCAACTCACCGCTAATTTACAAAAAATATATATATTTGTAATACTAAATTCATCAATCATCTACCATATCAAGCCCTACTCATATACACGCATGCTATGTTTGATAGCCATGGCCTAACAAACACTAGCCAAATCAATTGCATACTCACCTCACATTCTCCCTATATATACCCTACTTTCTTCATTAATTATTTAGCAACAATATTTTCATAATAATAATAATTATTAATTATTATTACCATGGGAGTGTTGAAGTTGTCCATCTTCATTATTTTCCTTTTTTCTTTAGCTCATTATGTTACTTGTAGGATATTTGATTATCATGCAATAAAACATATTAATAATAATAATCGTATTTTGTCGCAAATTTCACTTCCACCATCTTACTCATCGCCTGAAGCATCATCACCAATGCAGCCAAATTACAATGCTTTGGCTCCATCTAATAATGATGATGATGATGCTCATAAGGCCCCTAAGAAACCAACTCCTGCTTTGTCTCCAACTTATAATAATACTAATAATGATGATCGGTCGATTATTTTCGACGTTAGATCTTATGGAGCTGTAGGCGATGGCGTGGCCGACGATACTAAGGCTTTCAAGATGGCTTGGGATGCTGCTTGCCAGGTTGATTCGGGAGTTGTACTTGTGCCGAGCAAGCAGTCTTTCATGATACAATCTACCATTTTCACTGGCCCATGCAAACCGAGTCTAACGTTTCAGGTACATATACTTGCGTGTGAATTCATTTATTTTGACTTATATAAATTGAAATAGTTATTGATGAGCTACAATTTGTGCAAGGGAATGATGTGTTAGTAATTGCATATATATGATGTGTTAGTAATTGCATGCAATATTATTATTCATGTTAATGCATCACTAAATGGTTTATGAAAAAGGGTTGAAATTGTCATTTAATTTGGTCCTCGAAAATTTAATAATTATGCATTAATTCCCGACAAAAATTGGACAATAGTTGCAACTTAGTCTAAAAATGAAAGATGAGTTAAAAGGTACTGGCGGTGCACACTGACTTCCACTTGCGGAGACAAAAGTTCCTTAAATTTCAACATTTATTTCCTTCTTTTTATGGACTAATTATCAACTTTCACCCAATTTTGAAGACTGATGTATGATTTTTCAAGACCAAATACCCATCTTGACTCATTTTCGAGGATTAATTTTATATTTCCACCCATATATGGCAATAGCGGTTCAAAAAATAATAAACGTTTTAATAACATACATTAGAAAAATTGATACTCTTATCGATTTATAATTAATGTATGTTTGGCATTGTTGTTTTAGATTGATGGAACAATAATGGCTCCGGATGGACCAAAAACATGGGCAAAGGGAAATAGTAAGAAACAATGGTTAGTATTCTATAGAGTCGATGGAATGTCAATGCTTGGTAGTGGACTTATTGATGGCAGAGGTCAAAAATGGTGGGCTCTTCCTTGCAAGCCTCATAATGTAATTCAAATTTATCTCTTGTTTTTTTTGTTTTTTAAAAAAAATTCATTCCTATGCATCTAATTTGTTTATTTTGATCTAATTGGTATTATTAATCGTGTGTGTCGCAGGGAGCAAATAAAACTATTCCACCTGGTCCTTGTGATAGCCCAGTTGTAAGTCCCAAAAAACAATACTCCACATTCTGTCCCTAAAAAATTAGTACATTTTCACTTTTGTAGTCAAACTTCAAAACGTTTGATGAAGAGTATTCATTAAACGATAAAAAATAATATAGTCATGTGAGATCTTGTTAGATTCGTCTCAATATATATTTTTTGCAATATCAACTTTTTATAATGTTTTCGCATATAGAATAAAAGATATTTAAGTTTTAAATCGTGTTTTGTTGACCATGAAAGTAAAAAATGTACTAATCATTTAGGGATGGAGAGAGTAATATAAACTTCATTTTCTTTATTTATTTTATTTATTTTTATTTATAATTTAGCAATAAGATTATGAGTACAATAATATTACTCCTACAAATTACAAGTAACAAATTAAACCCAAAACCTTTTAATAGAAAATGTCAGTGTCACCAAACTATTGAGTCATAGAAAATTATCATATATATATATATATCTTTTATGTCTCACCAAAAGAGGTAAGGGGCATATTGACATGCAAAATTATGGCTCTATTAATTTATTCTTGTTTTCATTTTAAGTTTATTTAAGTATAAAATAAAAAAAATTGTTACTATATTTTGTGGGCATCATATATTAATCCATTTTCTTACTTTGATATACAAATTTGAACGCATGATCTCTTTATTATACTTTAAACTTAATTGATAGTTTGAAAATTTTAGATTCTATGAGTTCGAGTGTAGATGTAACTGACTAACTGAGGATACTCATATTCATATTCATTCATGAGCATCCACTATTAAAAATTCTTAATCTGTTGAAAATATTTAGTGTTAGTTTACAATTAAAATATCCTAAAATCTTGCAAATGGTCAATGATGTCCTAACATAAATCTATTTTTGGAAATTGTTTTCTAGGCTATACGGTTCTTCATGAGCTCCAACCTAACTGTACAAGGGCTTAAAATCAAGAACAGTCCACAATTCCACTTCAGATTTGATGGTTGTCATGATGTTCACATCGAGTACCTAAGTATAAATTCGCCCGCTCTCAGCCCCAACACCGATGGAATTCATATCGAAAACTCCAATAATGTCAAAATATACAATTCACTTGTCTCGAATGGTATATACTTATGCCCAAAAAAATTCATATTATATGCTCATTTATCAACTTTTCGTATGCTCATTACTCCAATTCCATTTCCTAGGTGATGATTGTGTATCAATTGGAGCAGGCTCTTTCAATGTTGACATAAGGAACATAACATGTGGTCCTAGTCATGGAATTAGGTACATTTACTAATCTTCGGTGATCCTGATGTATTTCTTGTTACATCGATCATGTACTGTGTCTGTGTGGTTACGTCGTTAACCTTCGACTATTGATGCAGCATTGGTAGCCTTGGCATGCGCAATTCTCAGGCGTGTGTATCAAACATCACCGTCCAAGATTCTGAGATAAAACATTCGGACAATGGAGTCCGAATCAAAACATGGCAAGGTGGATTTGGAGGCGTGTCTAAAGTCACATTCAACAATATTCGCATGGACACAGTCCGGAACCCCGTAATAATAGACCAATACTATTGTAATACTAAAAGCTGTCAAAATCAAACCTCTGCAGTATACATTTCAGACATCGTTTATGCAAACATTAAGGGGACGTATGATGTTAGAAGCCCTCCAATGCATTTAGCCTGCAGTGACTATTTGCCGTGTACCAACCTTACGTTTTCGGATGTGGAGTTGTATCCTGCACAAGGGAAAAAGATACTGACTCCCTTCTGCTGGAATGCTTATGGAAGTCTTAAGACGTTAACCATTCCGCCTGTTTTATGTCTGGTTGAAGGAGCGCCTAATAGGCTCCCATCATATGACATTGATCGTTGCTGACAATGGTATTCAGAGGCAGTCTGGTGCATCTAATCCGCGCTATGTATGGATCAAAAAAGGATGCCTAGCTGATTAGTTGTAGTCAGATAACATAAGAAGTTAGATTGACGTAATTGGCTTGCCAACAATGTGAAGGTGTGCAAGTGTAAGTACTGAATGGAAGTAGCACTTTCTGGTGCCTCCATGAAAATATATAGTTGCATTATCACTAGATAATATTGCCATTCGCCCATGAAAATATGTAGTTAAGGACAAACGTGTTGAAAGTTGGTTCCAGTCCAGTCGTGGTTTGTGAGGTCAGCCTATCAAATCTAATACTTGAGTCTAAGCGGACTAACATATGGAGCCAAGAATCTCTACATCATAGCAATCTTTGCCGATGCTTTTGTAATGACATCAACTAGCAAAGATTACATTAAGTGAAGTAAAGGAGTCGGAATATAATGCGATTTGATCGGTACACACCACAATACCCCTAGGAGTTGTTGCATTGTCACTTTACGCCTCAGACTTAGGTGGATTAGATGAATTTCCATCTGCTGCAGGACTCGTTATTCTTTTCAGAGGGGAAAACTCTGTTTTAAGTGTTAAGAAATTGTCGCGAAAAACAGAGAACCTTACAAACAAAACCAAATAACCAAAGCTTGAATTGATTCAAGAACAGGCTGATATGAAATTGTAGCACTTGTATATTTTGCAATTAAGTGCTATTACAAACACATAATAGCACTTCGTCTTAACCAATTATGTGTTGATATGAAATTGTTGCGTAGTATCACCCGGTAACGGTTTCGAAAATTTAATGAGATGTTTTGAATCGTCTGCGTACAAAACGCAATATCAGAAAATAAATTGTGGCACTGCATGGGGCTTAAGGAAATTTGGACGACATTCGTGTCATCAGGTTGCCTGCACGCCTGGCTTCATATTTCCTAGGGCAAAACACATGGATCATCACTCATGTTTTATCATAAGTCGTTTTTCGCTAACACATGTTTTAAATTTACCGAAGTGAACTTTGTTATATGGATAACTCAACTCTTCCACTATCCTATTCTCTTACGTAGGATCCCGAAGTGAGCTTTTTTATAAGTTTTTTTGCCCCCTTCGTTTTTTCGATTTGCTTACACCTTCCTCTTAAATTGACTAAAATACCCTTAATGAAACCCTCCCCCTTATTAGATTTCTCTACCCATCACCTTTTCTTTCTTCTTTCTTCTTCATCTCTACCATTATAACCACCAACATCGCATACCTCCACCACCAACCATCACCACAACAAATAACACCCCACTAACAATCAACACCACCACCAGCAAAAATCAACACCACCACCCACCACCACCTTTCTTCTTCAATACACGGAAACAACCACCACCCTTCAACCACATTCCACCCACCCCAAATCGCCCCTCCCCCAGTAAAAAATCGGGCCCCCACCCCGCCCATTCCTTGCCCGAAATCTAATTGTATGTGCATTTTCGATTTTGCCCTTACTTCAATTCACTTTTTTGGCGAAAAAATACTTTAGGGGGCGGAACGAAAAAAATAGGGGGTAAATTGAAAAGAATGATAGTTCAGTTCCGTATTTGAAAACTAAAATACTTCAGGGGGCGAAGCGAAAACGTCTCGATAGTACAGGGGGCCAAAAGAAAATAAGCCTTATTTTTATAATCGGTCACCTATCTTAAAACTTATAAGAAGATAAATAGAGGAATGCTCCCAATTTTTGTATGTTCCTTCATTGGACAGTATTAAAGGTTGTCATACATAATTTCCAAATTCCAACAATAAATCCGTACACTAACCTTTAAGAAAACGTTACACACATCCCATTTATCATATTTAATGGATTTTGTACAATATCAATTGTACTATTGACTATACATTGGGTGATGTGGCATAATCCAACCGTTAAAGATTCAGAGTCTAAAGTGTTAATAGTCTCACTTCTTTATGCATTTCGGATTCTATTTATTGAAAGATAACCTTGTGTTTCGAAGTGGTAAACATGCAAGTTCTAGCCCCTGATCGGGTGAGACATGTCTCGTGGTTTACCTTTTCCGTGTACTCCAAGACAGAGGTGCATATGAACTTTAATGAAACGGTTTCACAATTGGAAAAAAAGAATTAAAATATACCTCTGAATTTTTATTGAAAAGTTTGGTGAAAAGTTAGAAGAAAATTGTATTTTGAAGATAGTAGTACTTAGATGGTTGGTGCTGGTGCATATATTGAACTTTACATATATAATGCCAATGAATCAGAGGAAATTCAGTAGATTACACTAAAATATCTAGAGGGTATCTGTATAAGAATAATACTAATATAATAAGAATTTATTTCAATCTTTCATCCCCACATACGATTCTTTTGTCTTTAAAAAGCATTTTTCAAGATAAATTAATGAAAATACTCTTGATTATATGCTACATTTTAAAGAAATTGGCTAAAATATTCAATATCTAACCACATAAAGCTTATGTGCACTAGCTAGTAGCTACCAACATATCCTCATCAATTCTGAATTATTGTCTTCCAGTGACTATTATTGATTAGGATTACGTTGACTAGTTAAACGAGGCGTTATTGAATACAAATATTGGTCGAGGAAGAGTTACAGCTTATTGTTCAAACAAGAGGTTCATTCAATGGTTTTTTCTCGAAATCTTGTAGTAATGGAAGTTGTAAGATTAATTCTTCCGGTCCCTCAACTTTAACGAATTGCTCATTTGGCTCATTAATTTTCAAAATTTGTCAGTTTGCTCTTAAAGTTATCCGAACAAGTTAGTTGAGGATTTTGTCCACATTTAACGATACACTACTAGATTATGAGGCAATAGTGACGGGATAGTTTCCCGTCTACAAACATAGAGATGGATTGAAGACGGGAAAGATTTTATCCAAATTTTGATAATTGTTGACTTTGTCTTGATTTGGAGATAGGTTGGAGTCAGGCTCTGTAATAAAAATATCATGTCTCCAATCTGTTTTCATTTTTAATATTTAGGATTGTATACAAAATAACAGCATTGATATATTATACGAGTAATTTGATGGTACAATCTATTATACACGTATTTTATTATATGAAGTAATATAATACTCCCTCCGTTCCAAAATACTTGACTTCACGCTTTTCGAAACACAACTTCAATCATCAATTACTTTATATTTACATTATATAAAATTACAAAAAAATAATATTATGAAAGTATTTTGAAAAACGAATTCAATTATATCAATTTTATATTTTTTGGACTAATGAATATAAAATAATTTGTAGTCAAAGTTTGACACGAATTCCCAAAACGTTAATTAAATTGGAACGAAGGGAGTAGTAAATTATCATAACTACCTTATGTAATTTTGCATATGTGAATTGATGGAATGGTCCAAGTAAATATGTGATCGTTGCAATTTGGTCCCAATTAGTTGTTGGTCTATCGAAATGGTCCCAGTAATTAGTATATTTAGTGCACTTTAGTCCCCAACCATTAAATATGTACGAAAAATTGTAACTTTAGACCAAAATTAAAGTTTTAGCATTAAATCAAAATTAAAATGCAAATTAAATATAATATTATAATATATAATATATCCCCGTTCCCCATTTGACACTCCAACATATATATAATTTTTTTTTTTTTTGTAAATTAGCGATGAGGTGAGTATCGAACCCAGGACCTTCTGGTCACTGGCAAGAGCCTTTTCCACTAGGCTATTCGATTAACTCAACCAACATATATATAATTGAAAATATGATTTATAATATAAAAAACTGAGATCCTAATTAATTACTGCCTTCATCCCTAAATGATTGTCATATTTTGATTTTTCATGGTCAACAAAATACGATTTAAAACATAAATATCTCTTGTTTTACATGTTAAAAAATTATAAAAGTTGATATTTCAAAAATACATATTGAGACAAATCTAACAAGATCTCACAAGACTATATTATTTCTTATCGTTTAATGAAAATTTATGATCAAATTTCATAATGTTTAACTTACAAAAATCAAAATGTGACAATCTTTTAGGGACGGAGGGAGTAACCAATATTAAGAAAAAAAACTGACGTTCACCCATTTGAACACCCAAAGAAATCCAAGATTTATGATTTAGTGATATGTGGTTTAATTTGTATTTTTTTAAATTATTTTTTATCATATGATTATTTTTAAACTTTTATTATTGGGAAAAAAACACGCAAAGTAGAGATGTATGTTATGTAAATTGCGGTAGATATGATGCACTCCCCGTCAGCTTTGCTTTATTAAGAACAAACGTCTTCCTCAATATCTTTAGAGCACTAATTATAAAGAGACTAATTATGGATTGGAATACGCCAAATCAATATAGTGCTATGTGCTTTACAGCTTCAACGTCAAATTGGATCACATTTGTTGTTCTTCAATTATAAATCACCACAAAATGACAAAAAATAATAAAGAAGTCATAATAAACTCATAAACTAATACGTAACATATTTATTTTGTTTTTATTATTTCAACAAGATAAAAAACAAATGGTGTTATGATTGCATCATGAATGTAATTAGAGATTTGATCGCTAATTATGAAATCAAGTATTTTTCTAAAAACATCGTATTTAAAGATAAATTTAATCCGATCATCCTGACATATTTCATATAAATGTGATCATGTTTTTGAAAAAAAAACTATTGTAGTAAATTTATAACTGGTTGGTCCACAAGATCATCAATAAAGTTTTTCTTTTGTGTAAGTCGAACCTAGAGACAAAGGTGCTGGTACATAACATTCTAACTTTTATTCTAACTTTTTATTTAGTTAATCTATGGTGACCTGGTTGGTCCATAAAATTCCTACTTTATTTGTTTGTTTGTTTTTTTTGCTCAATGAGTCTTTCATATGATTCATCCCTTCTTTATTGATTTGTTGGAGATAATTATCGAAAAGTCATCACAAATGACATTAAGTTGTATTTTGGTTCTTAATAATGTCATATAAGCAGTTAAGTTAATATAGGTGACACAAAAGTTATGCTTTAGTTCCCAAACTAACATCTCAGTTATATTTATCACTTACACTTACAGTTTGGTACCAATAAGTGGCACAAAAGTCGCACTTTGACCCTCAAATTAACGTCTCAATTAATCTTAAGTTGTTAAGATTTAATGGAAACACTACTTTGGTCGTTTGAGAATTAAAATGCAACTTTTATGCCACTCATAAAAACTAAATTATTACCGTGACACTATTTTGGACTAACTAAATACATCTTGGTACCATGATGGTACAAGAGATATCCACGAGCATCATCAACAGAAGATATTATAAGTTAATTGTCTATTTGATCATAAATAATGAGAAGAAGGTCCATTTTAGAACTCAATAATTTTATTGTTGCAAAATAGCTCTAGAAAAGTGGCACAAGTGTCACACAAAAGGTGAAAAATCTTGCATATTTATCATTTTTAATTTTTTCGGGGATCATATTACAACACTTATCACTTTTCAGGAGCATATTATTATATTTGTGCCACTTTATCGAACTAATTTACAATAATGTAACCATCTAGGATTAAAGTATACCTTTACCTCACTAACTGAGATTAAATCGACGGTTATTAATTCGAAGATATTACCATACTTTTCATGCTTTTGTTATTGATAGTTCTACAAAATATTATTTCGAGAGCTTGTTACGGGGTATCTCTATTTCGTTTTTTTTGTTGTAAAATAATGATGAAGTGAGATTCGAACCTAGTACCTTCTGGTCACTAGGTAGAGCCTTTTTCACTAGGCTATTCAATTACGTGAAAAGATTGAGTGCATCAATACTTCCATGCATCAAGTTCATCAAGAGGGTTTGAGCATAATTGTTATAGTATAATTTGGGTACAAGTTATGTTGATATTGTTTCTTGTACCAATGATGAAGTTTCAAGTGGGTACAGTACCCAAGTGAAACCTTTAAATGGATACTTGATGCACATGATGCATGAAATTATTGATGTGCCGAAACCGGACTCTTCGATTACTCCTATTTCGAGGATTTTGAGTGTTCGCCAAATATTACTTAAAAAGCTAGATGACTAGAGATGGCAGATCTCCAACTATCGCCGAGTCCCATACACGTAAGCTTCAATTGATCATATGATTAATTCAGGGCTACACTATGTGCACACCCAAACAGTGTTACTTTCGGGTCCCAAAATTGTTGTCCACATCAATTTTTTCCTGCGGAAAAATGCAAATTCGACAACTACAAGTTGTATTCTAAAGGTGGCAAACACTCAAAATACCCCTACTCACACAACTTTAATCTTCCATAAATGGAATACATCGTTGCCATGCATGAACCTCATGTATATATAACAAATTAATACTCCCTCCTTTAAAAGAAATTGTCTTTTAATTTTTTTTTCTTGACTTGTCTCATTTAATCAATTTTTACATGTATTTTAAAGAAAGATCCACTTTAACTAGTAATTTCGTTAAAAAATTAGAAAGTAAAAATATAAACAAAATATTTATGGGATGAAGGAATTACATACATTTTCGGATTCCTTCTTGTTTTTTTAAAGGGAGTTGAATATTCTCTACGTATAGCTATGTCAGAGGCCCTTTGACTAGATGAATTATAAATTGAGGGATGTGTGCTACTAGCAGCTCTGCAAGAAATATGACGAACGGCAAAGGAAACCGTAAACAACCCTTGCAATATTTCAGCCCATACGGGTTCAAACTCGTGAATCACGGTGTCTCTACCTCAATCACATTTTTATTTACCACTAGACTATGTTGTGGACACATTTCCCTTTTCCTTTATTTTATATAAAATTGATTTAAGTTATCTCCTATTTATGTTACCATGTATCATGCTAGTTTCTTGATCACCCTAGTGGATGTCTATATAAGAAGCATCTACTCCTCCTCCGTTTCTCATTCTCTTTAGTAGCTTCATTTAATTTGTTTCGAAGGTGCTCTTCATTTCTTCAAGCCTTTTCTTCTTATATCCAAAAAGTTAATTAGTTGAAGAATATTTTGGAAAAAGAAAATGGCAGGGGATTTATTTCCACTTATAGCAATGGTAATTGTTCAATTTGGGTATGCTGGAATGAACATCATGTCAAAGCTTGCTATGGATACTGGAATGGACCCATTTATCCATGTTGCTTATAGACAAATATTTGGCACTATGGCCATTGCCCCCTTTGCTTTTTTCTTGGAGAGGTATGTGAACTTTTACCTATTCACTTAATAACTAGCCCGATATCTAAACCAAATCGATAATTATCTCACGAATATATTTTATAATCACGTATTCTTTCTGTTTTATATTGGCTTTTCCAGGACAACAAGACCTAAGATGACATTGTCTATACTCCTCCAAATATTCTTGTGTTCGATTTTTGGGTGAGTAGTATATAGTCCCCCCCTACCCCCATTTTCGACGCACGTAAAATTTATAGAAATTTTAATCTATTGTTGTGCTTTTTTAATCTACGCTGGCTACGTTATTGTTTAGGATAATAATATGAAGTCTTTAAATGAATTTGTATATATTAAATGCTATTTGTATATATTAAAATGATGCTATGAAGAAAAAATGCAGTGTAACAGTGAACCAAATCACATATTTTGTGGGGCTGAAGAATTCGACTCCAACAGTTGCTTGTGCATTGTCAAATATTACTCCAGCAGTCACCTTCATCTTTGCTCTACCTTTTGGGTAATAATTTTGATCTTCTTATTCATCAATTTTTACCCATAAAATACTAGGGTCAATTCTAAATCACTATATTTTTGTGTAAAGTAGAAAATACTAGAAGAATAATACATATATTTTACAAGAGAGTTTAAGATATACTAGCTAGCTAGCTACCCTAGAGATTTTCCTACTTATTATATACACCCTTTAGCTACTACATAAATTTCATAAAGTCGTTTTCAATAAAATAGTCAATTTATTTGTTAAGCTATAATTTATTCGAGATAGTTGATGCAAAGGTCCTCATAATATATGCAAGTTACATTTTAGTCCTGTAAATATACGAAGAATGTTTTATGCAAATGGTATATGATATTCGAAAATGTGCACTTTAATCCTTCTTTTGACAGAGATGATCAATAATGTTGACAGAAAGAGTGCCTAAAATGCACCTTTTATGCCAATATCAGAGACTATTTGAGCATCCCGAATATTTATAGTTACTAAAGTGCAACTGGCGCATATTATATATGACCATTTTAGCGATTTTGTGTAATTTATCCATATAAGTAAGTGTGGTTGATCCATGCATGACGTGTGGGGTGAGCAGGCTAGAAAGTGTGGGATTGAGAACAAAAGCTGGGCAAGCAAAGGTGTGGGGAACAATAGTATGTGTTGGTGGTGCATTGTTGCTGTCGTTTTACCATGGACAGATAATTGAAATTGGAGAGTCAAATATCAACTGGAAATATGCCCAAAATGCTGGATCTTCTACTACTGCTGCTCATGGGAATAATTCTTTCTTGGGGCCCTTTCTTGTCATTGCTAGTGCACTTTCCTGGGCAATTTGGTTTATCATCCAAGTAATCATTTACTCCCTCCATCCCTAAATGATTGGTACACCTTTTGTGGTCAACAAAATACAATTTAACATGCAAATATCTCTTAGTTTACAATAAAAATTAATAAATTATGTGATTTAATTCGTACGTGTAACTTTATTTACATGATGACAATAATAATCATGTTGATTATAAAATTGTGAGGTAACTGTCGAAATGATCTCAGTAAATGGGTCACTGTTGCACTTTGGTCCCCTTAAGTGGTACCATTGCGCAAATAGACCCTGTAAGTGTGCAGTTGGTATGAAAATGGTCCATAAATTAACGATTTAGTTAGTTGTTGATGGAGAAATAAAATTTAAGTCTATTGTGAAGTTAAAATTACTAATTTAAAGAATATTTTAGGGCAAAAACATAGATTCAGTTTCCATGGTTTAAAGTGTAGTATCTAAGGTAGTTCCAGTAGGAAAGGGGGAAAGAAGGTAGGAAAGATTACATAAAAGTTCAAAATATTATTGTTTGTTTCAAATATTAATCAACATTATAAATTAAAAATGCCTCAAAAGTAAGTTTTAACCGTTAATAATCAACGGAACTGTGAATTTAAGGACCGTTTCTGCACCATTTACACACTTATCAAGACTATTTGCACATCATTGCCACTGACATGGATCAAATTGCAATACTAACCCACTTATTGATACAATTTCAGCAATTATCTTTATAATCGTTGAAGAATATAATGTCATCCAAGAATATACGCAAAGATTTGAGTTTAAAATTTATATATTCGAAACTCAAAATATGGAACCTTTGATTGTGCTATACGTTTGAATTAGTTCACCTTATCAAACTAGAAAATCAAATTTTATAAATAGAAAATAAAGAAATAGTTTGTTTTGGTATTTTCCAGGCAAGATTGAGCAAGGAATACAAGGCTCCTTACTCGAGTGCTGCATTGATGTGTTTCATGGCTACTTTCCAATGTCTCATTATCGGTTTTCTATTTAATCACGATATGTCCTCTTGGGCATTGACCCCATCCATCAGGGCCACATCTACTATTTACTCGGTAAAACTACTTTATTTAATTATTTTGCTAATTTATTTTACATGCATCATTGTACTATTCAATATATATAGTCAATATATATGACTTAATTATCAATTCTGACCCCAGCTAGAGCCTAGAGAGAGGAATGAAGTTGTATTTTATTCGGTGCCCGACAGTTCAAAAATTGGGATTCAATGTTATAAAACGACGAATATGTGGGTGCAATAATTTGGCCTCCAATTTGATGAAAACGCTATTTCAAGAATATTTGTATATGAAACCGAACTGGATGGGACTAATTGCTTCTCATATAACCGTTTTAAGATTTGAACCCAAGATCGATAGCATGAAAGGTTGGGTCATACTCCGTATGTCACTAGACTACCATTGACAACTTATCCCATTTTTAAGGATCAAAATGGCGATTAACTTCAATATATATACAATAGTAGCTAACTAATTTATTTATATACTCTGATGAGCTTGAAATTATTTCAGGGGATTGTTTGCACTGCAGTTGCATTTTGCCTGATGAATTGGTGTTTAGGAAGAAAAGGTCCATTATATGTCTCAGTATTCAGCCCCTTGCTTCTTGTTATTGTTGCCATTCTCAGTTGGGCGTTACTACGTGAAAAATGGTACATTGGAACGTAAGTACTCAATTACTTAATCATTTACCTCTTTTTTAAAACGTAAGTGGTGTCCAACGCCATTAACCTTAAACAATATGTACTCCGAGAGTGCAATATATATAAGTACTAAATCAATATTAATATATGAATATCTAGTTTACATGTCGTGCGTAAATACAATCCCTAATCAAAGTCGATACCATTTTATATATTCCGCCACTAATTGTATTTATCGAATAATTAATCAGGCTTGTAGGTTCCATTATGATTGTGATGGGATTGTATGGAGTTCTTTGGGGGAAGAATAAAGAGATGCAAATTGATGATGATGATATCCACATAGACCTAAACTTGATAAATTTCAACGAGACGAAACTAGGCAGAAAAGATATAGAATCAAGCCTGAAGCAAGCAGAATTTAATGTTGAAGCAACTCAAAATCACAAGCAAGTGACTCAAGGAATTAAGGAATGATTTGTGGTCAATGTCGTTGACGATTGCAAAGCTCAAAAAATAGTGGTGCATTTTAAATGCAATTGGTCATTATTACTCAAATGCTTGATAATTTATGAAAATATGATACATGCTATGGAGGACTAGTAGTTCTTAGTGCATTGATATAATGGTGTCTTATTACTAAATAATTAAGATACTATTTCCGAAAGTGAATAAAAATAAACATTATTACTGGTCTCCTTCCATCTTATATGAAAATTGTCAAATTTTTATTTTCAGTTATGGACATTTTAAATATTTGACTTTAATTATTTGTTATATTCCTTCTGTTTTTGTAGTTGTACATTTTTATCACCATCATATTTAATCGGAATAATATCTTTTTACTATCTTATATATAATGTGGGAAAATGGTATATGGTAAGTTACATTGTGAAGTCTTATGTACTAATTTTCCTAAAACTTAGCTACCTACTTATCATATTAATTTTTACTTTCTTTAGTTACACAAAAAATAAAAAGTAAAAATTAATTATCTTTCGCTGTATATAAATATAAACTGAAAGGATCTTTCACCCAATACCCATATTTAATATATTAATTTGCACTTCTCACAATTTAATTTTATCTTATATTTTTAGTGAGATATTTGAAATTTTCCCTTCATCTGTCTTTTCTTTCTTTAATAAAGTTATTTTAAATTTTGATTTTTAATACAAGAGCATTGAATAAAAAATGTTAATTCACACACACATTCATTATGCACCTATAACTAGTCAATATTAATGTTGGAACATCTCATCTAAAATTTATTAATGATAACAAAGTGAAAATATATCATTGATATGCTTTATGCCAAAATTTACTTTTAAGGTTAATATTTTTTGCAATACTATTAAAATGACAAGGATATAAATAAATAATTTGTTCGTCATAATTAAAGTTGTTGACATTTCCTTCAGCATCGGGTGTTGAACGGATCATCTGATCAAACACCCGATCGGGTTTTGTGAGATATGCATGTTCTTTGTAGATCGGATGTTGGTCATCCAATATCCGATTGGGCGTGAAATTTTCACTGTAATTTTGGACTTGTTAATGTCCAACCTCCATCAAACTCGGGCGTAATTTTGAGAGGCGAGGGGCTTTCACTAATTAAGGCTAACACATGTTAGTGTTAATTTAAGCAAATTAGTGTTGGATTTGGATTGAGGTCGGAATTAAATATAATTTAATTAGTATTGAAGTTAGTTTGGAGTCGGGTTTAAATAAATGGTAAAATAAATTAATTTTACTTTGTGTTTTAGGGTGGCGTCCGGACCCATGGGTTAAATTGAAACGTTAAGTAGGAATCGGGCAACAAAGTATTGACAAGCTTAATAAACATAAAGATTATTAAAGTATATACATATATGCAATAAACTAAAAATATAATAAAATATTTTGAAATCAATGCTATTTAGAAGCTTGAAATAAGATTTGAAACAAAAAAACAAAATTTTATATAGAATATTTACATTATTTAATATTATTTGTAAAACTATCAAAAGTTAGGTCTAAGGAATGGATAGACACTTGTAATTATCTAACATGTTGAAAGTGTCAGTTCTATGTTATATATATGTATGTGGCAATAGAATTATTAAGTAATTATCTTAAATCAATATATAAAGTTATATTTTTTTATTTAGATATATATCTTTTTGAAAAAATCAATGAATTCTCTTTAGTACGAGTTTAATAAAAGTTGAAAACTTAAACTAATTTCTACAAAAAAAATAGATTTCAAAATTATAGTAACATTTCGTTTCAACAATTTCAAAAATAGAATCTTTTCTAATGTTTTACAGAAAACTGAATAGAAGAGAAAAATGATTCTTATTATTCAAAAGTGATGTCCACAATACAATTTATATTTACAAACTATATGTAAATGTTATACATAGTACTCTTGTGCATATTACCTATTTAAAATGACTAAAAGACTCTTTCAAATCATCAAGAACCAAAGTTGCACATTCCTCTTTCATATGCCCTCTCTCTCTCCTTCCATCTTTCATGAATTATTCTCTCAAGACCTGTGGAAGTTTCTTCTCCTTCTCTACTAACATATCTATTGAATTGCTCTCTTCAAGGATCTAGAGGTCATGGCTGCTCCGCAGCATATCTCTTTATGTGTTTCAAAGAGGGAATTGCTGAAATGGTCCCTGTAAGTGGGTGTCCGTTGCACTTTGGTCCCTGTAAGTGGGACCGATGCGCAAATGGTCCCTGTAAGTGCCAAACGGGTGCGGAAATGGTCCCTAAATTGGCGGAGCCGTTAAATTAAAACGTTTTGGGGCGTTTTTAGCATAAATTGGGGCCTTTTTGTAATATTAACATTTTTATTTGGCCCAAGGGTGTTTTGGCGCCAATTAATCTACCTTTTTCACAAATCCAACATATTTCCCTCCAATAACAACCCGACTTGTTTATTTATTTACAACTTTCTTCCTCATTCTTCCCAATTTTTTTGAATCCAAAATCTAAAAAATACATATCTAAAAAATACAATATTTGATGGTGGTGGCCTGGTGGACACCTCAAGATAAGTAAAGATTAACCATAAATAAAACAAATAATGAAGAAGTAGTTTTGATATTAATCCTTAAGCTTGATTTAAGAAAGTTAAGCTTAACAAAAGCTTGCCACTAACCAAAACAGATCTATTTCTAGAGAAGGATCAAATCATGAACATATCCATATGTTGTCAATGATATCAAAAGCTTGCCACTAGTTAAGCAAAAACATATCCTTCTTAGAAAATGATATAACCATTAAGTTCAGCAAAAAATAAAGACATTCTTCTTGATTTGTCAAATCTCTTATGGTAACAAATTTTTTTCCTTGATTCATCAACACTGGAGGCCTTCTCGTTGGAGGTCTAAATGCCCTGCTCGGCATCACCCCATCATAGGTGGTGGTGCTCTAATTGTTACACCTGCTGTTGAAGTTATCATTGGAGACCTTCTTGTTGTCGTTCTCTAAATCATTTTCTGTAATGCATATATAAAGAAGTCAAAAGCTGATATAAACCAAATCAGTGTTCTCTAAGCTAAAGAACCGAAATTAAGCATGAAATATAGGAAAATATGATCATGTCTTCTCCTTGATCTTCTTAGCTACAACACATATAGCTCCAATAACACCAATCACTGCCCTCGGAATTAGTAAAGTTGTCTTTGAATTATTTTCACTTTTACCCCCTGCCTCCCTCTCCTTCTTCATATATAAAAGAAATTAGAATGACACAAATATTAGTTGTCCAAGATTGATTAGGCTCTTAATAAAAGTGTGTCTTAATTAAAGTGGTTATTAAAACAATTCGTAAAAACCACAAATTTTCTTAAGAAGATGCACAATGAACTATGACATCAAATAGTGAAATTTATAATTCGTTCTTAAGCATAACCTTACCTAATATCATCGGCCTCTAAGACATAATCTAGTAATTTTACATTCTAATTTAGATTGAAGTTTTTTTTAAGCATTACTACAAAATTTATTTAGCTTAGAGAACACTGATTTAATTATTGGAGCAATCTATTTTCTGAAATGTGCTCATCGATTTAAGTAAACAAACATAAAACATTTTTTAACTAAAGAAACCTGATTCATGCCTAATTTTTTATTCAAAAAGGTTTGGGATCTAATTAAATAACCAATTGTTTACCTAATCCTTATATAAATCTCAAAATCGACAAAACCTAGTGATTTCAAGATTGGGGCTTACCATAAACGAGATTATCCTTATCCCTCACACCTCGATCTCGTAGGACGGCCATCGACTGTTGTTGGGTTTAGGTCAGATTTTCTTGGCTAACTTCGAAGGTTATGTTTGGGGTTTCATTTTGGTTGAGAGATAAACAGTCAGGTGTAATAAGGGTATGTTTAAGCTATTTTCGATATAATCAGTAGTTGGGTTAAAAAAATAATTAATGTTTCTTAGGGGCCAAATAAAAATGTTAATATTACAAAAAGGCCCCAATTTTATGCTAAAAATACCTCAAAACGTTTTAATCTAACGGCTCCGTCAATTTAGGGACCATTTTCGCACCCGTTTGCCACTTACAGGGACCATTTGCGCATCGGTCCCACTTACAGGGACCAAAGTGCAACGGACACCCACTTACAGGGACCATTTCAGCAATTCCCTCTGTTTCAAACAATAATGAATACATTTTCTTATTTTGAAGTTTTTGTAGTTTCAAATGATAATGAATATGTTTCTTGTTTTGAAATTTTTGTAATTGAAATTAGACGGTTATTTTTCTTAATTTCTCAGTGTTATAGATGGTATTACAGTTGCTAAAATCTTATCAACCCCCATTTGCTAGATAATTTATTTTCATTGCCCTAAATAAAAATATATTTATTAATTAGTCATTTTCAAACAATTGGTAAAAGCCAGATAACCGATTTTATCAAGGGAGAAAATTCAAAACAGTTAGATGTTGTTGAAAACAGATCAAAGAAGAAACTTCACAAAAGTTAGATGTTGATGAAAATAAGGAGAAGAATGATGCGAAGTCCATTATTCTCATCAATAATATTGGCCAAATCAACTAAAATTATCTCTAGATAGTAGTTGGTTTGATATTGTAGTTTGATATACAGAAGTACTTTTGATAAGGAAAGAGAGAAATATGGGGCTAGAGAGAAGAAGTTTTAATAAATGAAAGTAAAACTTGTGTTAAGGATGATTTAAAGGGGCAGTTTTGTAAATTTGATATATGAGTACTATATATAGTATTACTCCAAACTATATGACTAAAACTACCTCCTAAGTACACCAACATAACTAACTTGTCTATCAGCCCCCCTCAATCGAAGCATGAGATATACCAACGCCAAAATTGGAACACAAAGATTTAAAACGAATAAATGATAAGTTGTTAGTAAAGATATCCGCAAGTTAATCCTTGGTTAGAATATAAGACACATTTAGCTTTCCTTGGGCAACACGTTCACGAACAAAATGAATATCGATTTCGATATGTTTAGTTCGCGCGTGGTTCACCAGATTAGCAGCCATGTAAGTGGAGTTATTATCGTCACAAAGAACAGTAGGACATGAGTCAAGAGGGACACCAAGTTTCAGGAGAAGGGATTCAAGCCAATCCAGTTCAGCAACGGATTGCGCCACAACGCTATATTAGGCCTCCGCACTCGATCGAGAAACCGTAGCTTGCTTCTTACGGGACCATGTTACCAAATTGGACCCAAAGAATATACAAAACCCGGTGGTAGACCGGCGAGTTGTGTGGCAGCCTGCCCAAGCGGCATCGGAGTACACCAACCGTCAATATGCCATTCAAATGCTGAAGAATACGCTTCAGAGTGACAAAGTGAGATTGAGTTGGTTGATGCATAAATTAACATACCTGATTGACAATAAACTGGATGTCCGGTCTGGTGAAAGTTAAATATTGAAGAGCGCCAACAATACTCTGATACAAACTAGGATCATCAAATAATGGGTCATCGACATCATTGGACAAATGAGAGCGATTGATCATATGAGTAGAAACCGGACTACGGTCAGACATACCAGAACGAGCAAGGAGGTCTTTGCATATTTAGTTTGGTGGAGAAATCATCCAGCCGATTGAGGTGTAGCAGACATCCCAAGAAGATAATTCAAGTCACCCAAATGAGTCATTGCAAATTCCGATTTGAGACAACAAATCACTGAATTGATAAGGACTAGCGGAAGAGGCCGTTAACAATATTATCGTCAACATACAAAAGAAGTACTACCATATCAGATCCTGACCGGAGAATGAACATGGAAGCATCGGCTCTGCTATTTGAAAACCCACAATTTAAGAGAAATGAGGTAAACCTGTGAAACCATGCACGAGGGGCCTGCTTCAACTCGTATAATGCCTTATTAGTAGAAAGTTATGGTCCTCCTAATAATTGTCTAATGCATTATATGCTTAGATTTTGTGTAAATTGCATGAAGTACAAGCATATAATGCATTAGAGAATTCTTAAGAGAACAAATCTTAGGAGGACTGTAACCGGTCTGGCCTTATTAAGCCGACAAACATGATTTTTTATAAATCGGGTTTCATTCTATATGATTTTTTTTTGCTTTTCCTCCCTATTTGTTTTTTTCGGTTTTTTTTTACCACAATTTTTTTCCATCACGGTTTTTGTTCCACATTTGCATGTACAATGTTGTACCTTATGCATTATAAGTTGTACATTTTTTTAACTTCCAATTCAAGGTCTAATTTTTTTCATCTTAATTTAGGAAAATGTTTGAATTATTTATAACGAATGTCTATAATAATAAACTATTGCGGTCCGTCTATCAATTGAAGGTCTAATCTTTTTCATCTTAATTTAGGGATACATTTTAATTATTTATAATGGATGTCTAAAATTAATAAGCTATTGTAGTTATCTAATTAATCTTAATTTAGGGAAACGTTTTAATTATTTATAATTGATATCTATAATTAATAAGCTATTGTATTTATCTAATTAGAAGGCAAAAACAAATTTTCATTTTTATTAGTTTTATTAGTTAGTTCCGCATTTAATAGTATTATATAATAGCCCGTCAATTGACGAGCTCAAATTAGTAAATCTATTAATAACATGAAAACCCAGAGAACTTGCATATGATCATCCAGATAATATCAATCAACACTTGTAGATAAGCTATTATTTATACTAGCCGTTTGTACACAGTCCAGCCTGTGGGAATTCATTATTATTCACCATTACATATTTGAATAATTTATTTGTTATTATTAAAATCTTGTAACATATATGATAAAATATCAAAAAAATTGTATACAATTGAAATTTGAAAAAATTTAAATGCAATAATAAATATAAAAATATACAATTAGTTAAATTATATGATGAATAATTAAAATACAAAATGGAGGTTATTTTTAATATCCATAAATGTCATTTTCTGATTGGTCAGATAGATCATGGGGCTTCAAATAAAATAACTAATTCCCCCCTTCCCAAATTATATATGGTGTAGATTAAAATAACTTATTATATTCATATTCAAACTTAAAATAGATCATTCGATATTTTTCAAACGACATTACCTCCAAATACTCAACAAATATGCTTCTAGATTGATATTATTTATTTCCTTTTATATAAGAATTTATAGTCTGCCATTACAAGGACCATAACTCGAAATCTCATCATTACGAGTAATATTTCGTTAGATTCCCACCTCCTTCACCGCCACCTCCTTATCCACCACTTCATTAGCCTGAGCAATCTTCTTCACCTCCACTTCCTTCGTCTTCTCTTCAACATCAACCTCAAAAGCAGAAACAGGGAATGTCCTGTAAAGCCCAGTTGGTATCTTGAAAGTGATGTTGCCTGAAGCAGGATCATCAATGCAAATCTCACTAAGTGTTACCCACATCAAAAGCTCCTTAACCTTCACACCAGTGAGTTTCTTGATTCTGTGTTTTTCGACGTAAGCGGTTATTTCAGTTGCATATTGGCAGAGCTTGCCAACCTTCTCAAACTTGTGCTCTTTCTTCTTCTTCTGTTTCAGCCAAACAAAGCCTGTAGGCTCTATATAACCACACTCTTCAATGTCCTCCAAAGGGAGTAGACCATTTGGTAAGTTCATATCTGTGAGCAATTGCTTTGATTTTTCTTGGCATATTTCATCCCCTGTGTAAAACTCTGTTGCTTTTGCTCTCATTTCTTCTGTCACTAATGAAGACATTTTTGTTTTTTGGACAATTGACTATTTTGAAGAAAGTATTTTGTGTAGATGTTGGTTTTGGTTGTATGTAATTGGTGGGAGTAAAATGGTAAGTGAGTACCTTGTTATATAGTGAGTACTCTATTAATTGGCCCTATAATTTCAGCCAATATTGTTGTTTGTTATTGGGGTCCAAAGTTGAGTGGGGGATGTGTTGGAAGTTGGAACAGTCGGATGTTATTATGGGTGATTAAATGTAGAAAATATTTATTTTAACGACATTACGAAAAGATATATATCATAATAAAAGACGATATTTAAGTCTATAACAATGCTCGCATTATACGAGCGTATCAAATTTATTAATGACAAATTTGTAAAACTCAACTTTCTAGAAAGTAAATATCATTTGATCCCATTAATTGGCCAATCGAGATTAGATTGACCATGACCTCGTCAACATTTCGTCGTTGTTACTCCCCTTATTTCAATAATATTTCTATCAAACAACATAAATATAAATATGTAACACATATAAAAGTGGCACTCAGGGGTGCCCTCATATCAAATATGATAAAAACATACTCAAATAAAAAAGCATTGGCGGACCTGGCATAGTTCATAGTCGGTCACTCAAACTATTTAAAAGTATGTTAGTTTTGTTGGCATTGAGACAAATAGGAAAATGATAATTCAAATTTTAGCGAATTTTTATTACTATTATTTAACTTAAAACTCTTATTATTTATGAGTCCATATGACTGCATTCACTTATTAATAAAAAATTCATCCAAACTTAATATTCTTTACTAAAATTCTTGATTTGCTTAAGAAATATGGTAAAATATAAATTAATAACCCTCATTTAAGGAGCCGAGGCACATGTATCACTTTCTTTAAGTACGTTTCTAAATTTTTTGGATCCTCCTCATACTCATGTAATCCAGATCAAGAAAATTATGGATGGCAGTTGAGACGATGGAAATTAAATATTAAATGGGGTGACAAGTAGTTGGAGTAGCAATTAATTTCATGGAGCTGGAATTCAATGAATTATGCATCATTTAGTACTTATGAATTAAAACCTTTCAGACCAATTAATCAACATCGTACCTACGAGTTAATTGCATATATTATTTCGATTTTTTGTTTTTGTTTTTTATGATAATTTGCTCGAGTTGCACTTTAATTTGGTCACGTATAAGATAGTATATCACATTTAGTTCCCAACGAAGCTTCACATTTTTAACGCCCCCAAACGAGAATGAAAATGTGAAAATGTATCGTATGCTTTCCAAGGATGAATGTGTATACTTTTCACGAACCAAATGTGTTAAATGCCGCTTAGGGAAGCTAAAGAACAATTTAACCACATTATTAAGACTATATTTGCAGTAAACAAGGCATGAATCGATCAATAAATGAAACTGGTTATGGTTGGTTGTCCAACTGTTCCTATCTATCTCCTACAAAAGTCATCAAGAAATTATTTATTTTTTCAGTTTGAATGGGACTTGCAGATTTGAGATGTATACCTCGCCATGTTGTTACTTACTAAATTAACCTTCAGTTGTTACTGTAAAAAATGCCAAAAACCAGCATGTATACGATTAACCCAAACAGTTCGAAATTGATTATCAGATGAAGCAACAGATCGCAACATCTTACGAAAATAGAAGTTAACCCACTCCACTCTCAGCAACAACTGAACATGGCATAGACAACTTATAAAGAGCAACATGGTCTAGTTCTAGTTCTAGTTCTACTTCTACAGAGAGGATAACAACCATCACAAATTCTCCAATCCAAGTACATTGTATCTGACACAAGCAGACAGCAGGCAGCACCATGCCGCTTAAAGTAGAACTCTTGTTTATTTTTCACTGAGATCCCTTGTTTATTGAATGTAATAAATATATGCCAAGTTGGAACTTACTTCATTCTTTTTGTGATTGGAAGCTTTCCTGAGAAATCCGCCACTAAATGGAGAATTCCCTGGTACAAGTGATAGAGAAAGGCCAAGGCAGTAAGCTCAGCAGAGACTACGACAAGATTAGATGCGTAGTAGGAGAATAGATAGAAGTTCGAATAGGTGAAGCCAATGGAAGCGATGTTTAGCCAAAGGTAAGGACCTACACAGGCTAAGACGAGGATGACAGAAGAGATTCGATTGAGAATGGAACTCATAGAATTGACTAGTGGCTGGTATATAGCAAGATGAGGGGACAAGGGGCGAAGAGTTTTCACGGTTGAGTTTTCACCCCCCTTTTCTGCAGTAGCTGAGTGGTAAGGCCTTGAGTTTGTCAGCACTGTTTTGCTATGACAGTTCACAACATCAGTGAAAGAGAAATTTCCATATGCCTTAAGTCCAACCGAGGGCCTCTTGGTCTCGGGAACAATCAATTTACTGTCATTTTCTGACACTGGGGTGTGAGAAAACAATCTCTTCTGAAATCCCGTGATGCGTGAAGCAGAACTAGGAAGAGTATAGGCACCTTCGGCATGAGGAGATGTCGGAAGATGGCCCAAATGATAACCTGAAGGACATGATGTGCATCATTCATTAGCGATTGTAATCAAGAACTAGGTGGAATATGTGAAAAATAAAATAGCTAAGAAGTTCAAACATCACTAAACAAATTATTTATTAGAAGCACCCAAGTCCTGGATGCTTTCTAGATGTTGATATTAAAATTACAAAATACAAAGGCAGAAAACATAATGATTAGAAGGTGTTTCGCGAAAAACAACTCCCAACTCAGTAAGTTGTGACGCATAACTGGGAGGATAGTAGAGGATCAGATAAATACTGTTTCCCAAAGTGGAAACATGAGCAAAAAACCTGATATTATCATACTAAATATAACAACAAATAAGGTCAAATATGACTATGGACATGTAAAGCTCAGCAGAACTTCTCAGATTTCATGAACGAGTGCCTTACAATAACCCTATACAATGATCAAAATGTACTACAGTGCAAAGCAAAGTAAAATACCAGGAGATCTGTTATTTTCATCATTTGTTGATGATGAAGGAGAGAACCACCTCTTCTGGATGTCCATAAGTTGTGAAGAAGAATTAAAATACGATCTGGAGTCTTCAGAATTTGTCCATGTTGGGAGTTCATTCAAATGATAACCTGAAGTAACGATATGCAAAATATAACATACACAGCCACTGTGGGAGACAAATATAAGAAGCAGCAGCTAAAACAGAAGAAATTTAATGTGAAGATTATATTATCAAGAGATTCTTAAAAATCATCACAGAATAGCTGGATTATACCCATAGAAATAGCAAAGGCTGTTTGGAGAAATTGTATCCAAAGTGCATGCTAATAAAAGCAATGCAAGCTCATAAAAGAAAAGTCACAAGCGGCTAGCAAAGGAGATGGACAGTTCTCATCTCAACCTATTTCTAATGTAATTATTGGGTTCAACTCATCATTAGCAGTGAGTCCATCATAGTGGTAGCGCGTTGGCAGACTAAAGAGAGCAGTTCGGGGATGACCTTAATAATAGCTAAAATGTAAGTGCGTAGTTGGAAAGTGTGTTCCTATGATACTTTTTGACACACCACCTGTTGTCATTTCATTCGATGTCTACATAGGACACGTAAAGTTTGCTAAAGGTATCAAAATTATGTATTAATGATTCATTACCAGTTAGTATAATATAGAAATATAGACACCTGCAAAGACTCGCCCATAGAGCAGAAATTTGACATGTAACATCGTAACTTCAGATAAAGCCCACTGTGACTGCAAAACTTATCGAATAGAACTGGAAAGAATATCCGCTATATCAATCTCACAGTCCTCTAATAATATTAGGTATGAAGTCTTCCTAACGACAAACCTCGGGTTCTTTAGTGATTACTAATTTGATTAATGTTTGCATACAAAATACAATTTAATGCACTTATCGCACACCAGAGATATGATCATCCCATGTTAACTGATGGAAGTACATCCCGACTACACTAATCTTATCCACTAGTTTCAAATTCATTTTCCGATATCACCTATGAAGCCCAAACTACACCACCCACTATTTAGATTGGACATAATGGTTGATTTCCAAATAGACCAATATGTCTCCACGAAACTTCTAAAGATATTACTCCCTCTACAGTCTATCCCAAAAAGATCGTCCCGTTTGATTTTCAATAGTCAATATTAACAACCTTTGTAGCCTTAATTAGCACATATAGCTTCGATTTGAGTAAAAATTATCATTTCATAGTAACATAGGCATCGACATAACTTTCAACAACTGCCCCCTCCTTTTCATTAAGAAGGTCTAGCTTTGACGATACCAAAACATTAAGAGATCACATTTTAGCGTTCATTAAGGTTTCTCTTTCTACTTCTAATAAATATCGCTCAAACGAGACAAGTTGATTGAATTCACTAGTTAAAAAATCAACAATCAGAATTCAAAACTCGATAATCTTTTAAGGAAAGATGAATTACTATTTACTATGTCTATAACCTTTTCCAGAGTATTGGTGAAACCAAGTTCCTAACAAGAAACAGGCCTCGAAACGATCTTCGTACATGGTAAATAACCAAATCCCAATTGAATCGAATTGAAATCGTTAAGATAAGTCAACCCAATCATAAGCGCCCTTCCTTTAGAATAGACAAGGACGGGTTATTCACATTTCATTTGATGGTCAGAGTTAAATCGAAAGCTAAGCAGCTGTAATTCTAAATACCTGGTCTATCATTATAATTCGAGAAGTAGAAACAAGTAAAATTTCCAAATATATGGAAAGTCTGTTGAACAGCAATAATTACGAATCTAGTGGGAAAAAAAGGAATTGAAAAAAAACCTGATTGGAAGTTTCGAAGGTAAAGTTGGTTGGCTTGAGAACGACCCAAACGAAGAAGAACGGATCTTGCCATTTGGTTGTTGGATGGAGATTGATTGGAGAAACTCAGGCTCGCAACAGGGAGGTGGTATGGTAGGGTTGTTTCGGATCAATTTGAAATGTGATTTCGGCTGGTTGGGTAAGCTTTTTGCTTTTTCCTAATCTTATCATGGTAAACACACGCACTCCCATATAAGTCTCTTTTTTAGAACTAAAATTACAATTTTGCCCTCACATGACACTTCTTCGGTGATTGGAGACCCGCAATCGTTACTCACAGAGTGCTGATTGGGTAGCCCTGAACTGACGTATCAACCTCCAAACCACGTTAGCTGGACAAATTACACTAGGTACGAACTGTGTGACAGGGAGGAAAGTGTTAGTAGTGAAAATCGGACTTATATAACTTATATATGAGAAAATACTAAAAAAAAAAATTATATACAACTCAATAATGAATTTGAAGAACCATAATTACAAGACTATTGTATACAAAATTGTACGATTATGTACCCTGGATTATCCGATGATTGCCTTCAACGTAAGTTTGCCCTTGATGCATCCTCTTGGCATCACCAATCAATCCCTTGATTGATTCACTCTTCGTCAATGCCTATTACCCTATTGATATACTAAGCGTTGGTGATTAATGAGGAATCAATCATTACTCACTTTCCTATCTTGGATAAATCTTATCTCTTGAAGCTTGAACCGTGTATTGATCTCATAACGTTGGTTGATCCTTTAACTCGTTCCTTAGCAAGTTCGTAAATACATTAGTCAAAGTGTGGATTCTTAAAGGTTTTGAGAGGCCTTGATTGATCTCAAGCTTGCTTTTAACATACCAAACAAAGTTCCTTAACTTTATTCTCCATTATTGCATAATAATAATGGAAATTCTGAAAAGGCTTGTTACACTATATATATACAACTCCCCTTTTTTGGTTTTACACATAGAAAATAAGATTTTCTTTATAAAACACTAAATCAACAATTTGTTTGCATCATTTTTTTAGGTTAGTTTTGTTGGTGATAGTACTTGTCGTCAAAGGTTTGTTATAGAGGTTAGAGTGCTTCTAAATCTATTAAAGGAAATCGTTTTATCCTGGAAAACAAGATCTTTATGTACCTTAAGCATCTATGGGGGATCCGGTGAATTGTTTTAAGGATATTGTATATGCAAGACTTGGTCAATGCATTGACTGAGTGAACTACAGTTGCCTGCACAGATTGAGTGGCCGGCAGGTAATCGAGAAGTTATAGGATAGAAGGGTTGATGGGTCCTATGAGGGGATGGGGATGTAGGATTGCCAAATTTCTTTTGAGATAAATAACGTTAATTGCCTACAAAGTAATAAAACTAGTTTATGCAAACTAAATTATCTATGTTAGTATTAAGAGAAATAAAAATAGTTGCCTACAAAGTAATAAAATTAGTGTATGCGAACTAGATATCCATGCTAACTAAATTATCAACAATGGAAATTGATAGAAATAATCGAGTGGGAAGGTTTATGGAATGTAATGATCGATTTTGGAAAAAAACGACCGATTTGATAACAAATGAAAGTTATTCATGTCTCATGCCATTTTTTGTTTGTACATTAGCGATGAGGTGAGTTTTGAACCCATGACCTTTTGGTCATTAGCAATATCTTTTTCCACTAGGCTATTCGATTAACTCATGTCTCATGCCATTTATACTCGAAAAGACCTCAATATGGATGAATGGAGCATATCTAAATATTTGAGACCCAATTTGTAGCAACGGCAAATTTACAATTAGTAAGGGAGCAAAATGCAATATACCATAAATATTTGGCTTAAATTCCGACAGGCCCCTGAACTTTACTCATCAGGTCAATTTGGCCCCTGAAATTTGAAAATAGGTCTACTTGCCCCCTGAACTATCCTAACTAGTCATTTTGGCCATTTTCACCTTAAAATGAAGGGTAAAATAGGCATACAACAATAATAGGCATTACGAGTCAATTTATAATAGACAAAGTAATAAAAAAAATTTAAAAAAATAAAAAGCAATATAAAATTATTATTAAATTATTAAATAATAATAAACCCCCACCCACCCCACCCTAAAACCGTTCACCATTGATAGAACCTGCACGAGAAGACCACCCTAGCCCCAACCCCGTTCACCATTGACGAGGCCTTCACGAGAAGATGATCGAGCTGGGCTGCACGAGAAAAAGCTCGAGCTGGTGGAGGAAGGGGGAGGTCGAGATCGGATATGGAGGGAGGGGAGATCGGGACCTGTAAATCGATGAACATGGACGGAGATCGAGCGGGGGTGGGGTTATTTCAGGGAGGGGTTGTGGACGATGAAGATGGAGGGGACGAGGGAAGGAAAAGGCAGTTGCCGGAGATGAGGGATGGGGGTTGGGGACAACGGGGGGATGGGGATTATTTTTATTTATTTATTTTGTTTTTGATAATTTTATTTTCTTTTAAAAGAGCCCTAATATATTTTCTTTATTAAAAGTGACCTCAAAATGTCTATTATATACTAAATTCCTATTTTGTCCTTCATGAAAAGTTAAAATTTGTTAATTTGCCCCTGAATAGTTATGAAAATGGCCAAAATGACCTGTTGTGAAAGTTCAGGGGGCAAGTAGACCTATTTTCAAATTTCAGGGGTCAAATTGACCAGATGATCAAAGTTGAGGGGTCGGTCGGAATTTAAGCCTAAATATTTTAAGCAGTCAATCAAACTACAAAACCCTCCTAAAACCCTGAAACCCTAACTTGAAACATCATTTGATCAAAGAAAAAGAAAAATGAGAAGCTGCAGAGTAGCCACTCGAGTAGTCCTCCAGAGCTCATCTCAGTTACACCGATGTCTTTCTACAGAAACCACCTTAGCAGCACAAGGTACAACTCAATCATCCCCACAGAAATTTTTATACCAAAAACTGTCACCACTTGCTCACCAAAATGCCCCAGAGACAGACGTTGCTGAAATCCTATCTCAAACTCCTAAACCGCTCAAACGCTTCGAGATTATCCGCTGTATCAAGAGCTTCCGTAGCCGTCAAGATTACGATCTTGCGCTTAAGGTGATTTGTTTGTTTCCTTTCTGGTGTTGATGTTCGACTTTTTAAATTTCTTAACTCAATTTTTGTGTGTATACACATCACCCTGTGCCATTAAAATACCTTCGGACGGGCTCCCCCTAAGCGTGGTGGATGTGTGTTGGGGGGGTGGGGAGAGGGGTAAATAGTATGCTAGCTTAAAAATCAAACTAGACAGTCTTTTATTGGATGGGGGTAATGTGTGCTCCATATATACTATAGCTCGCCTTGGTTCTTAATAAAGTACTTGAATGCGTTGTGAAGAGCTATCATTAGATATGCTAGACGTTGTGATGTTATTAGAAACATTGTATGATTGAGTTATTAAAGTCACCGCAATGTGCTTCTTGTTCATTATGCACACTAAAGAAGGGGTATGCGATAAATAGTTGGTGATACTATTGGCTTTAGTAACTCCGGCTAGGAAGGTGTTTATAAGTACTTTTCTGCTTCACCTCCTATTTTTTTCTGTTATATTGAAGTCTCTAAGCCTGGCAGATAACGAACGCAGCCAAAGGAGTGATATACTAAATATAAGAAATAGGAACTGTCATTCATTGACAGATTGTTTCATGAAATGCATTAGTAAACTTACAATGGCGCACTTTCTTAATGCGAGCTCAAGTACAGTATACTATCAATCATATAACCCTATTGCAGATGGGGTCATATAAAGGTATCGACACATTAAGCTACTATCTACTTATTCTGAGGAAAGATGAGAAAATTATGCACTTTGATTGAGTCTTTGAGCCGGTGATAAATGAAATTGTTACTATTATATGTAACATATTCTGCTGACACATGTAAACTAATAGCCTCATTAGTCATTACTATGATAAACTTAATTACCTCTTTGTATATTATTTAATCACTTCTTAAATTAACATACAGTTGTATGATTCGAAAATTCTGATTGTTCCTGGTGATTTATAATTCACTTGTTTTCGTATTAGACATGGCTCAACCACTTTTTAATATTTGGTCTTAAAAAATCTGTTTTTCATTTTTCCGATATGCAGCTTATACGATGGATGGAAACCAGTGATATGGGAGTTAATAGTTCAGATCGTGCCTTAGAAATAGACCTTCTATGTAAGACTGCAGGAATAGAATCAGCTGAGAGATACTTCGATGAGCTGGAACAATCTGCAAAAACAAATAAAACATATGGAGCTCTTTTCAGTTGTTATTGCAGAGAGAAAAATCTGGATAAGGCTTTGGAGCTTTTTGAGAAGATGAAGGAACTAGGATTTGTAACCACTCTCGATTACAACAATTTAATCAGTGTTTACCTAAAAGTGGGTCAGCCTCAAATGGTGATTTCAACAGTAGAAGGAATGGAACAGTCTAGTGTGCCCCTGAATATGTATACGTATAACATCTTGATAAATACTTATGCTTCTATGAAGGACTTCGATGCTATGGAAGGAGTTTTGAAAAAGATGAAATCAAAAGAGCTAAGATATGATTGGTTTACATATGGAAATCTAGCAAACATATATATTGATTCTGGACTTCTTGACAAGACTTCTTCTATTCTTGTTGAGCTTGAAAACAAGAAACATCTGCTTAATGAGGAGGGACTCCAGACCATGATTGGTATTTATGCACGCACCAAAAATTTGCCCGGGATATATACAGCATGGGGGTCTCTGAAGTCGAAATGTCCTACTCCAAGTAATAAAAGTTATCTCATCATGTTATTGGCTCTTTTCAAGATGGGGGAATATGAAAGCGTTGAGAAATATTTCCAAAAATGGGAGGCAGGTTGCTCAAATTATGATGTCAGACTGTCAAATGTGTTGTTGGAGGCCTACCTGAACAGAGACATGATTGAAGAAGCTAATATGCTCTCTGAAAGAGTACAAAAAAGAGGCAGGGAACCTAATCTGAAGGCTTGCGAAATGCTGTCAAACTTCTACATAAAAAAGGGGGAGATAAATCTGGCTCTGAAGCATTTAGATGTGGGGGCAAAGATTGCAACTCCCAAAAAACATAAATGGTATCCTACAGATGAAACCATAAAGATGTTCTTGGAATATTTTGAAAAGGGAAATGATACTGAGAATTCAAAGACCACATTCATTGAGTGTATGAAGAGGATTGGTCGTCTGGACTCAGATGTTATCGATTCCCTGGTTGGCACATCCAGCGCTTCGACCTGATTTGCTCTAGGATTTAGTTTGAGTAATGTTCAGGCCTATCCAAGAACGCTCACTGGTTAACATCAAAATTTTCAGACAACGAATAATATTGCTCAAGCTCGTGTTGTACACGGTATCTATGTTATTATCGAATTAAATTTTGTGCATCACTATGCCTTGCTTATGGCAGAGAAGATCTATTGCTTTCTTGTAGGTGGCAGATAATATTTTCATTGGAATGTATTCTCCGATTCTGACAGTCTAAGTAATTCAGAGAAGTTTTAAATATCTGTATGGCATTGTTCTTTCAGGTGTGACTAAGACAGTAAATTCCTATTATGATGATATGTATGAGTACAGAGTACAGAACTTCGTTCATTTCTATCATGAAGTTTTCCTGAATATGGATCTTTAAGTATTATGGGGCGGCATGCATCTTGTACCTTTACTCTGCATCAATATATGTCAAAAGACGATATATAATGATAATGTGAAATGTCTTTATTTGAAAGTAGTCTCTTGTTATTACAATAGGCGGTAGTCTCTTGTCAATACAATAGGCGAACTACGTACTATTCAACACTTAAGTAATAGTCTCTTTAGAAAGAACGAGACTAGTTGATGTTGATGATTCACTCATTTTACATCCAAATTCATTCCTAATGAATACGTGCTATATCATGTGAGTACAAAGAATTCGTTCAAATAATCATCTGAAGAAAACATAAATTCATCATTCACTTCCAGATGAAAAGAAACCCACATCCAATTTGTTAGAAGTACAAATACTAACATTTTCTGAACAGAACGAAAAACGATAAGAGACTAGTTTTGAGCATCACTCTTTGTGTACTTCACACTTCCTGTTTATCATCTTCGCAAATGGTCACATAGTTCTCATCATTGAAGAGGTCCTGCGAAAATAATCTCAATATGACAACGCCTTAGGATGATGTTGAGCGTCTTGACAGAGAAGGCTCACGCTCTTGAAGCCGACGTTCCCGCTGATACATAGCAACAAAAATATACAACATTAAAGACACTTTCAACAAAGGAGCTAGACTATTAATGATCACCATAAGATGTTATGCTTTTAAGTAAAATGTTAAATCTGGTAGGATGAAATAGAAAAGTAGGAACCTTAAAACAAAGATCATAAGCACATACTAATACTCTTCATCAAGAAATTGAATAGTCACTTTTGATATCTCAATACCAATATTTTCTGGAATCGGAAATAAAAAGTTTCAATAATAGGATAACCAAAACAACCTGACTGATTCACAACATGCCATAACAATTCTAGGAAGAAGGATATGCAATTTCGAACAAAATACTTCAGAGTTTTGGATTGACAGCTAAAGATGCAAAACAGATATTGAGTAACACAAGCAAAGCAATAAAACAAAGAATTAAAGAGGCCACACAAATATGTAACCAGAATAAGAAAAGAAGGCAAAAGTGTCTCAATTAAGCATACCCTTCGCTCCCAATAAGGCAGGAAACACACAAAATCATAAACAGGGCCGATCGTTGAGAGCAAGATGGCGTTAACCCCAGTAAAAAGCAAGAGAGCTGCCATTGGTCGTGTCCTATGAGGCATTTTTCTGCTATCTGAATCGCGTTTCAATGTCGAATGTTTACTGCTGCTCAATCATAACGCAGGCTATGCACAGAACTAGCTCCCTGTAAATAAAAACAAAACTTGATTACATATAAGGCATGATCCAACAAAACGCTGATTAAATATGTTGTATTCATGTAATTGGCCTAACTTAGTGGTAGAGATGTCAATGACCTAAGCTAGACCAATTGTTTCTTCTGTTAAATTCGAGTGAGCTGGGCCTTGATGCTCCGCGAGGTCTTGAATGAGCCGAGCGTGAAGTGGGCTCTCCAGCTCAGTAGCGCACTGAGTTAGCTTGGTGCTCGGCTCGAGTTCAGCTCAATGAAAGCTCACTGACATAGGCGGAGCGAGGGGGCGATCCACCGTTGCCACGGCAACCAGTGAATTTTGTACTTTTAATTCACATATTCAACTTTAATATCAAATTGCAAAAATTAATAATAATTAACAATCAATTATAATTACTTAAGAAAGAACAAACCTGGGCTGGGTCAAAATTGGAGCTTCCCGAGGTTCAAAATGACGTTTTTCGTAGAGCAGGAAGAGGAGCGATTGGAAGAGAACGATAGGGGACGGGGGAGGGGGGGGGGGGGGGGGAGCGGCGGGCGTCGGTGGGTGGGGGAGCTGGAATAGGGTACTCAGTGGTGTTCAGGTAATTAGGGGATTTACGATGGTTTAGAGGATTTCTTTTTTTGAGGGTAAACGACTGTTTTTCGAGTTGAAAATCGGTTTGATTAAGATGACTTCTAATCTTTTCAGTTCGATTATGTTTTTTTTTTTTTTCTTTTTTGTAAATTAGCGATGAGGTAAGTTTCGAACCCAAGACCTTTTTGGTCACTAGCAAGAGCCTTTTCCACTAGGCTGTTTTTAATGCACATTTCTATTGAAATGTGATTACTAAAACAAGAAAAACCTGAAAGTATAAAAATAAAAAGAGTTTTTCTAAGGGCACATGTTAAGAAACTAATAAGGGAATATAATTGTTAATTAATTGTATTTGAAATTTAAATGTTACCTTATATGCTTATGAATGTTACCTTATATGCTTACGAATGTTAAATTGTATTAACATATTAAGTGCTTAACATGTGCCCTTAGGGCATATTTTAGAAAGACACAAATAAAAATCATTTAAGAAATACAATATTCTAATTGTGCAAATTTTAACTTAATATAAAATCTTAGTGATATTACATAAAGGGGCTCACTATTGGAAAAATAAACATAAATACGACGTGCAATCTCTCCCTTTTTGTTGTATTTGCTAACTATAAAATGAACCACGATAACAAACCATTGTCGCTTAAAAGTCGTCTCGACGGCTAAGTTCATCGTTTGTTGTATGGCCTTACACCCGTATAAAACGAAAAGCTGTTGTATTTCGTAATATTTTAACATATGTGTTAATCTAAAGTATTACTACTATTTTTAGTATCTTGATATTAATATAATTGTTCGAAGGGTAATAACTTAAGAATGAATAATCAGAACATATGTTCCAATTATCATAGAGATATAAGTAACGTCATGTGCAATCTCATAAGTACTTGTGTGAATATGACCTTCTATTTTAAGCTATCATAGAGATACTCCTTAGAGAACTTAATGGAGAAGTAGTGTCAGTTACGTACGGGTGCTTTTGTTATGAAGCAATGATGTACTCACTATTAATTATGTTTCATTATCCAATAAAATTGTGTCTAAACCATTCTTCTCATATTAAGTAAAGGTCAGTACTCTGCATCAATTCGTTTTGTCGCTTTAATTTCACAACCATTAGTTAAGTACTCTAGATTAATTATTCACTCATTAGTTAACTAAGCATAAAAACATAGCTAATAATTATTAGATTCGACTTCGCTCAAGATGGCGTTTTTTAGCGCTAACAAGAGTTTTTTCATTAGGCTATTCGATTAACTCCCATAATTGAATGAGACTTAGGTAATGTGAATACATTCTCCTTTGGGGTAACAAACAAGTTTGGCTTATTTGATCCGTAAATTACGGAAAATGTTTGGTCTATAAAATGAATGGTCTCAACTCTCAAACATCATACGGTTACTCAAGGAGTGAAGGTTTCTTTTATTTTACATGTGTTGTACTTCTTCAAGTGCATGGTTTTTTGTACTATCTATATTCTTTGAGTGTCCAAATAGATTGCATTTCCATTTAAAAATGTGAAATTGTTACAGTAAAAATAATTTTAAAGAGAAGCCTTACTATATGGAGTACTATTTTGATAGATAGAGGCTTATTTTTGTCGTGTCTCCTAAATGTTATAAATTTCAAAGTGTTCATAATTCTTTATTAAATTTTAAATAGCCCCATATACTATATTTTATGTCATTTGACCCTCTAAATCTTAACATTGTCACCTGAATTAATGTAACAACAAAGATAAATTTTACATATCATATTTATTAATTTATAGGATATTTAAAAAAAAATTAATCAAAATAGTATATTTATTTTTAATAATAACAAAATTATTAGTTACAAATATACCTACCTTTATTATCATCAACATCAACCTTTATCCCTACCCCTACTCCCATGGCCCCATTCACCCGCACCACCCTGCTGCCCCCAACAGTTTTGCTAATCACTACTCCCCAATGGACGTCCCACTACCTACTCATGTCCTAGTTATCTATTTGACACCTCCATTTTCTTTATCTCAACATAAATAAAGTTGCTTGCCATATTTCATCAATGAAATTCAGGGACCCTAAAAATGTAACCTGTTTGGTAGTGGTGTGTGTGGGGTTGGGGGTAAATGAGTGTTAAGATGCACATCCCACATCGAAAGTTGATGTTCTTCCGGGTTAATATATAAGATCTTGGACTACTCTCTTTATTGCCAATTGATGTTAGAGTCGAACCACATAGACTCTTTCAATGAAGTTGCTTCACCATAATCCATCAATGAAACTCAAGAACCCTAAAAGTGTAACCTGTTTGGTAGTGGTGTGTGTGGCTGGGGTGGGGGTGGGGGTGGGGGGGGTATCAGATGATAATTGAAGGCGGCGAGGGAACCTGGTTTGGCTTCCGAATGATATTGACGGTTTTATCAACTTTCCTATATATAGTCGAGTTCTAGTGAGCAATAATTGATTAGTTCGTAGTGTTAATTAGCAACATGTTATTATTAAATATATTGATATGTTAATCCACTACCATATCAAGGTTGATATTCGGGGGGAAGAGGCAAGATGGTTGATGGTGGTGCCAGTTAAGAGGAGGCGGTGTGGGTGGCAGAAGTGATTGATTGTGAAGAGTTTCTTGTTGTGCGTTAAGGGTGGGGTGATGAAGGGTGTCAAAATTGTTTTATTTAATTTTAGTTTAATTATTATGTTATTATTCAAAATAGAGACGCATACATATTTTGATAGTTTTAAAAAAATGCCTCCAAAAAATAAAAAAATTCAAAATAATAATAAATGTATTATTTCAAGTTTGCACTAATTAGTAAACTAGTTTAGATGATAATTTTACAATTTAGGAGGCAAGATGACACAAAATGTATCATATGGGATAATTTGAGGCACAAAGTATTATGGGGCATTTTAAATTTTAATTTTTTCATAAATGAGCCATGTCTAAAAGAACTATTTGAACTAACCAAAATAAAATAGCCATCCATGTTGAAACAAGAACTAAAAATATAGTAACTTATACTATATATACTCTATATAATGACCAAGGTTCAACAATGTCACATGAACGTTCCTCATTTTATTTAATTAAAAATTCATATGAACAATAATTACCTGATATTCACAAAAAACTAATTAATTTAATTTACATATTTTAATGTACAAATAAATACTTATAGTATTTATTAAATATGTTTTATATTTTATAAAATTTAATATCAGTATTGCTGTGCACTAAACAATTAAATGATCTTATTATTATATACAAATACAATTTGCATAAATTGAATTGTACACAAATTGCTAGTATATATTAATGCTCAAAGCATAATAAAAATTGTTTGAATAGAAAATCATGCTAGATTACAAATTTAAGTTAAGTGATCCTACAAGTAAAGCAATAACTTTTTATTCATTATTAATGCCTATGTTCATCCAAAATTCAAAAGAACTTAGGGAACTAATTAAAATGTAACAAATTACTTATTAAACATATGTAAGGAAGATAATTTGGGCATTTGTGGATTGTTATACAATATACAGGATTTTCTTTTGTCCTCATTGTAATAATATAATCGGAAAAGCTTCAATTGTTCGTCTTCTTTATTCTGATGAAACTTCTCAATCCTTGTTTAACTTTTCACACCATTTCTAGGGGTTTTACGTGAGAAAGTAAAGAAAATTATATTATCCTTTCGAATATAAGATTTTAAGAAATTAAAGTTGTTATTGGGTGTTAAAGTGTAAATATAATATGATGAACGTACGTTTTATGATTTTTATGCGTCATTAATTCTTTTGTACCGTGTGCATAACTCGAAAGGTAATTGCGGAAATAGTCCTAATAATAGTGTCACTATCACTATTACACTTTGGTCTCACTATACTAAGTGGCACAAGTGCGTAGTTCCTAAATAAACAATTCCATAACTTGTTTGGGTTAAGATTATTACTAATTCAAATAATTTCTTGGGGCAAAAACATAAAATCAAACTCTCGAGCAAATTGCTGAAACGGTCCCCGATAGTATGACCGAGTTGCACTTTGGTCCCCAATAGTTACACGGTTGCACGTTAGTCCCCGAAAGTGGTCAAAAAGTTGCACTTTAGTCCCTACGGCAAGTTTTTCGCTAACATTTCAGGTTTAGGCGTTAAAACTGGTATAAAAATATAATTTTTAAGACGTAAAGTTGATTTTTTGCGCCAATTGGTGCTAAAATAAAACTCCACAACCCTAATTGAGGTGAAGAAAAAAGGGAATTTTGGCGGGAGGGGGTTGTGGAGTTTCATTTTTGGCACAAATTGGGCAAAAAAATCAACTTTAAATCTTTAAAATTATATTTTTACCCCAATTTTAACTCCTAAACCTGAAATGTTAACGTAAAACTTGACGTTGGGACTAAAGTGCAACTTTTTGGTCACTTTCGGGGACTAACGTGCAACCGTGTAACTATTGGGGACCAAAGTGCAACTCGGTCATACTATCGGGGACCATTTCAGCAATTTGCTCTCAAACTCTCTATTTAAAGTCTAGTATTTGAGGTAGTTTCAGTATAGGGAGAGGAGAAAATTCAATCCCTCTATTTAAAGTCTAATATTTGGGACAAAGTTATAACTTATTTTTGTAGCATTATTACTAATTTAATAACGATTGTCACTATTTTATTAGTAAATTGATCATTTAAGTGAGAATATTAAGCAAAAGTACATTGAAATTGTGAAATGTCAATTAAAAGAATCAAACCAAAAATCTAAAATGTCATATAAAAAAACGGAGGGAGTATTAGAGATATACTACAATCCATTATTCAATCAATATACATAGTAATAATTTATTTCGTATAATTACACTTATCATAAGCAAATGAATACTTATGGTATTTTTACTAATTAATTAGGTTATGAATGAAACGGGAGTAATTTAAAGTAGATTTACCATTTAGTGATTTAGTAATCAATATATTCTTCCCTTCCCCTCATATTTCTCATATCCAACTAATTAACTCGCTTCTGTATGTGTAAGTGTGTAACTATATTGCCAATGCTTTTCAAGGCAGAATTTTATTTTCATTTGTTCCTTAGTATAGACGCATGGAACACCTAGTTGGTGGGCATATTGCGTTCAAAATTTTCTCAAAATATATAGCCTATGCTGAGCCGTGTGTTTCATGCTTTCGATATATTTGTATATCATTGGAGTCATGCGGATGTATTAGTCAATTGCTCAGTCTTCAAAACGAACCAACAACCTATGCATACATAACAAAACGAACTGTAATCGAACTCATATCATTACTACATATATTTACTAGCGATAAAAATGAAAATACATCATTGTCTTAAAACCCCTTCAAAATAGACTTGACCCTCTCTAATTATTAGGTGTTTTTTCTAACTCTCTTTCTTCCCAAATTTTTGTGCATTCCATTAATATTTACTTCTTCCAAACTTTCATGTTCAATTCACTTTTTTTCACATTCCAACACAGTTTCCTTTCCAAAATACTTCCATCACAACTGTTCCCAAACATAACTTCTATTTGTCCATGTTCCTACACACAGTATATGTACCTCCATTAAATTATTTTGCTTCACACTTCACAAACTAAATTATTGCCCTAATATATATCCTTCTTTTCAATATGGATGAATTATATGCTCTTCATTCATCAATATCATCTTCTTATTACCAAGATAAAAATCTCAACAACAATAACAATATAATTACAGAATTATTAAAAGGGCAAGATCTCGTTTCGATTTCGGAGCATCATCATGGTTCAACTCATCAAGATGCTGTAGGAATAACAAGTGAAGTTATTACAAGACTAGTAGAAGAAGAAGATATGAGTGATGTTATTAAATCCCAGATAGCAAATCATCCTCTTTATCCTAACTTAGTTTCTGCTTTCATTCAATGCAGAAAGGTTTATAATTAATTTTCTTACTATTCTTGTAACAGTTGTATGTGTTTTTTACTATTCATGTGTATTTTATTAACTTCTAGGTTTTATTGTGTGTTGTAAGTTGTAACTGTGTTTATTATTTCATTTAAGGTTGGTGCTACTCCAGACATGGTTTCTTTTCTTGAAGAAATTGGCAGCAAAGAGAGCAGCTTCATTACTAGGGACCAAATGGCTGAGATTGGAGCTGATTCTCAACTTGATGATTTCATGGTATTTTTTTTGCGCGTAAATTAACGATGAGATGAGTTTTAAACCAACCAGAATCTTCTATGATCGCTAACAAGAGCTTTTTTCACTAGACTATTCGATAAACTTATGATTTTCATGGTATATTAAATATTAATCTTCCTACATGTTTTGGTGGTAAGCTTTCCGGTTAATTAATTGTCGATTTGATTCTCGATCCGAAGAGCCAAGTAGTGAAATCAAATTGCAGTTTAATCCCAAATTATTACACCATTACAGACAGATCTGAACTCTAAGAATATAAAAGTGTTGCAATATATATGATCCCTAATTAATGAATAATTGTCAAATTTTGAATGAGAATGAAGCTCAAGTTATTTAAAGACTATGGGGCAAGGATGTAAGAACTTATTTGAGTTCATAACCTTTCAAGACTAGCATGTAAGTACACAATAGTATAAATGTATAATAACATGAGATTGAATTTTAATTTGATTCCACTATTTAGAACAAATGAGTAATTTTTAGCTTGTTTTGATAACTATTTGTCAACGTAGAACATAAAGAATAAAACAAATTACTTTAGGTAACATTTTAAGTGTTTTCTAGTGACATAACTCACGTAGACCGTAACTTAAGTTGCTCTTCACTAAATTAATGGTCAATAAAACATTACCCCGTTACTTAAGTGTATGTCATTATAAATTTTAAGTGCTACTTCATTTTTATTGTAATATTTATAACATTATATACTTACAATAAGAAGTAATTTTCGAAATAGTCCCGCAAATGTAATCCTGATAAAATTTATTTGACCCTTGATAGTTGATAATGAAACTAAATAGTTTCACTAATTATTAGGCGGGTGTCAATTTAATCCCTAAACTAATTAGCCAGTCTCCGATTAATCAAGAATCAATATAAAATTGTGTGATATTGGGCCAAATTGAAATTTTAAAATAATCCACTTTCTCACCCATATATTCCTCCAATTCATTTGGCAAATGTGCAAAATACTCCATTTTCCTTCAAAAATACAATTCTTTTCATAGCCCCGGCCCGAATAATGTATCTCTTTTTTCCCATTTCATCCAAGCACTTGGCATTTTTTACAAGTTGATGGATTCCTTAGAAGATGCAATGAATATTAATATCAATGTTTGGCGATATCAAGTATGCTTGTGATTTAATTTGATATATATCCGGTAACTTCATGGAAGTAAGGTAGGAGACAATAATATATCAAGTTCTCAAATGTAAGTTTAACGAGCTAAATTGTAGTATATGTTTTTCTAAATCTTCATTAATTTGGTATTAAAAAATAGGGAGCTAAATTAATGAAGATGTTAATAAAAATTAAAGTATATAATTAAGCTTGTTAAACTTACATTTGGAGCCCAAAATACCATAAAATTTTGGGTCAATCCTTAGTTATCAATGGCGGTTCAGATAGTTTAGGGATCAAACTGTCAACCGTCTTATAATTATTATATCAAGATTATTTTATTACGGTATCACTATTAAGACCAAACTAACCTACAACGAATTATATTTATCGTGATTATTTCGACGATTCCACCTAACAATTACAACGGTATCTTGCAGTGATATGATTATGATTGTTTAATTTATATGAAAAATAGATCTTGGTTATATTATGTTTTTATTGGTATATGTAAACAGGAATCATACTGTAAAGTATTGCATAGGTTGAGGGAAGATATCTCGAAGCCTTTCGATGAAACTTCGTCTTTCTTTAACCAGATGGAGTCTCAGCTTACAACTCTTTGTAAAGAAAGCCTATCGCCAATTCTCACCACCTCTCATCGTGGTTTGCCGCTACTTTTTTTTATCTTTACATGTTATTTCATGGAAAGGTCATACTCCTATTTATAAAAACATCATTAAGTTTAAATTTTAATAGTTAATTTTTTTAATTCAAATACATTTTTATTTGTTGTTTTAATAAAAATATGTTGATATATTGTATTTTAACAGATTTTATTAAAAAACAAATTTTATCCGTCATAGTTTCAATCGTGCATTTCATTATTTTTTATGAAAATATCTAATCTGACTCGACTCAATCCTACCCTACATGTTTTTGTAATGGAGGATCAGCAGACGGTACTCATAGAGTACGCACTTAGTAGATCTAAGATTGTCGTAATAAGTCATGCGTGACAAGTTAAACCAATAGAGTATTGGTAGGAGAATCAAAGTTATGACCTTGCGGTCATAAGCTCGTCTGTTCCCAACTTTTTGGCCGTTGCATGTTTTTGTAGAACTATGCCGTGTGACTAATGTTCTTTCTTTAATCGACAAGAATAAAAGTTAATTTTTAATTATCACAATCTAATTACATGTCTTCAACTTAATGAGATAGAAGCGATCAAAATGCACGAGAAAAATAACTGTTGATGAGGGAGCCGGTCAATTATAATTGTATGATAAATTCTAAAATTTTAAAATTAAAGAACCTCGTGTTTCATGATCTCTCTTAAGTTCCGTCACATACGCGACAAATCTATTACTCATATTTCGATAATCCTCTTTTATTATTTTCAGATGAAACTTTAAGATGTGGAGATGAAGTAAGTGAGAGGCAGGAGTCTTGTGATTTGAAAAGGAAGCTTCTGAACAAATACAGTGGATATCTTAGCAGTTTGCGGAAGGAGTTCATGAAAGAAAGGAAGAAAGGGAAACTTCCCAACCACGCTAAACTCACGTTGATGGACTGGTGGAACGCCCACTGTAGATGGCCATATCCCACGGTAATTTTAATAATTTAAATTCAATTAACAAACTTGCTTGCAAATATGGTCTCACTGAGTATTGGGAAGCTATAATTCAGTTGGAGTTAATGACACACCAGCATTTTTAGTCCTTAAAAGTGGACATATATTACGTATGCATAAAGAAGTAACCGATGTTGCATATTTGTTTCTATTTTGAACGTTAGAAAAGGTAATTGTACAACTGGGACTGAAGTATCGTCCTTTTTCTAAGACCAAATTGATAATTTAATCTTCAAAAAAACGTGTACAAATATGCAACATTTATCATTACTCGGATCAAAGTACACTCATGTGTAAACCTTCGGCAACCTAATGTAATACACCACCGGTTACTATGACCGAAATATAACTTGGACGAACTTATAATGACCGTATCTGCAATTAACTCTCGAAGAACTTGTGTTATCTTTAACATATAGTTATGTCATAAAAAAAAAATTAGACATGTCTTATATCAGGTGATTATACCAAGTTGAATGTGATGCTCTCCATGTATAAAAGTGGCACGAATGTTATAATATGGGCTTATTTTTATTTTGGACCCTGAACTATCACGTAAGTTTCAAATTGGACCCTGATACTATCTTAAGACTCATTTTGGACCCTATATTACGCTTTGTCTCATTTTGGACCTTAAAATGCCAAATAAAATTGAAATAGGGGCACATTTTAAAATAAATTTATATGCGGGATCTTTTATAATACTTTAATTACAAAACAACCCCTCCCTCAACCTCACACCCCACCCCTATCCCTACCCCCACCCCCTACCCCCCATCTCACCTGTAACTCCCTTACCCCCCCACCCCCGTAACCATCCCCACCCCCGTAACCCCATTTCCCATTTTCTTATTTTTGAGCTTATTCACTATCAACCTCAAGCATCCCCCCCCTTACCCCCCCAGCACCCCACCCCACCCCCCACCCCCCCATTCATTTTCTTCTACACCAAGCCATTATCTTTTTTAAAATAGGACAACATTTACAATTACCCAATAATCCAGAAAATGGTAAAAAATTATGGGACAGGACCATTATCTTCCACTTCTGCTGCTGATTCTGTGAACCCTTCTAACCCACCAACAATCCCTTCTGCTGATGAACCTCGAAAGCCAAGAAATGATAACCCAAGAACAACTGCTGCTGGATTTGATCCTGCCCCATTGGAAAAAGCTGTTCAACTTTTGCAAGAGATTGCTAATTCTGCACAAAACAAGAATGACAAAAATAAGGTTCAATTTTTGTTAAAGTTTTGTTTTGAATAAAGGTAGAGGTAGACCGAGTAAGAGATGAACGGAGGGGGGGATGGTTGAGGTTGATAGTGAATAAGGGTAACATTTCAGCAGATTGCAACATTTTTGCCGTAGAGGGGGTTACGGGGGTGGGGGGGGGGGGGTATGGGGTTACAGGTGAGATTGGGGGTAGGGGGTGGGGTGTGAGGTTGAGGGAGGGGTTGTTTTGTAATTAAAGTATTATAAAAGATCCCGCATATAAATTTATTTTAAAATGTGCCCCTATTCCAATTTTATTTGGCATTTTAAGGTCCAAAATGAGACAAAGCGTAGTATAGGGTCCAAAATGAGTCTTAAGATAGTATTAGGGTCCAATTTGAAACTTACGTGATAGTTCAGGGTCCAAAATAAAATTAAGCCTATAATATGATATCTGAACTTGACAAATGTTGCGCATTAATCTCTATTTTGGATGTTAAACAAAACATGCATGAATGTAACATTTTGTCATATTTAGGGATAAATCTGCAATATTTGTCTCACTTTTGGGAACAAAATCATTCGTAGCATTTCTAGGATTAAACTTGATCTTCTCCTATGTAGAGCTGTTGGCAAGCCTGATTACTCGTGACTCCGACCGAACTCTGCTTGGGAACCTGGCCCGATGGCCCGGCGAAAATAGTTTCGTTTTCTGATTTACGGTTCAAAACTTGGACTCTGAATCGGACGGGTACACGGGGACCGCAAGTAGTTCGGTTCCAGTCAATTCTAGTATTCAGTTCCGTTCGATCATGAGTCGAGTCGGACCAAAATCATTACCGAGCTGAGTTTCTGCCAGGCCATTTGAGTTTTTGATTGGTCTTGGTATAGCGAAACCCGGACTGACTTGGCTCGATAACAACTCTACGGTCCTACTAGGTTGGATCAAATGAGCAAGTTACCTAGCAAACACCATCACTAAGAAACTAACGCAATTCGACTGTAATTAGTAGGACGCATATGGCTGCTCATAAAATGACTGATGGATGCAGGAAGAAGAGAAGATGAAGTTATCAGAAGTGAGTGGCTTAGACCCAAACCAGATAAACAATTGGTTCATTAATCAGCGGAAGAGACATTGGAGACCATCTGAGGAGCTGAGATTTGCACTCACGGAATCTGCAAATGGTAAAGTCACAGAGTCTCCCTGCTTTAATGCACCTGGACAAGGAATCAACAGAATCGACACTTAGTACACCACGTTACTTCATCATAATGTCCATCAAATTATTCATATGGATCATGAGTAGCTTCTATATTGTTGTCTAAGGTGTATTAGTATCAATGCAAGTTTGTAATGCAGATTCGAGTTTGTACGAGATATTTATCCTTCAAGAATTATTGAGCTTAAACAATCTGAATGTTATTAGGAGTAACGATCACAATTTGAGGCGACATGAGAATTGGTAGATGCACTTTTTAGTCAAAGTTGAAAGAGGCTGGCTATCTTCTTTATTTACTCAGGAACATACAATGTTCTTGCTGATTTGGAAATAGTCTACCAAATCTGGCAGTTCTTCTTTGTTGCTTACAGTATTGGTTATTGGCTTTCTAATTCAAATTGCATGATGAGCCTATCTGCTGTGTTTCGTGTAATGACTCGCCTCAGATGTAACTCATTCAAGATTGCAGACGCCACTTCTTTGTCTCCTTCATGAACCAGTCCTTCAACTATAATGGCATACGTATTCTCATTAGGCATTAAATCTCTTTGGATCATCATTTCGAAAACTTCCAGTGACAAATCCGTCCTCCTAGACTTGCATAACCCAAGCACAAGCGCGTTGAAGTTGTCAATATCCGGCTTATAGCCATTTTCTTCCATTATTCGCAGTACATCCATGGCACCATTCAGCATTCCCTCTAAGCATAAGCCACGAATCAAAGAAGAATAGGTGTACGAGTCCGGAGAAAATCCATGCACTGTCATCATGTATAAAAACTGGAATGCAGGAAGAGTGTTCCCTTTCCTACACAAGCTTGATATGACAGACTTGAAGAAATCCTGGGATGAAGTATTATGCTTATCCCTCAAGCTCTGAATGATCGAGAATGCCTCTTGTACCATCCCCTCCTTGCACAACTGAGCAATGGCGTTATATGTTCCTTCATTCACATCACATTGACGGTAAGTCATTTGATCAAGGCACTTGATTACATCATCTACCTTCCTCTGTCTGCAGAAACTAGCAATTATAGGATTGTAGCTGGCAGCTGTTGGCTGGAACTGTCCACCTCCGTACATCTCATTTAAAACCTCAAGGGCATGGTCAGTCTGATCATGAAAAGATAATGAAGCAATTAATATGTTGTAGGTCACGACTGTGGGTGAACGATCATCACCAACCATCTCTGCAAGAAGCTGATATGCTTCGTCCCATCTACCATCATAGCACAAGCTCTTCAACAAGATATTGTAGCTCACAACATTCGGATTAAAGCCCTTAGAAGGTAAATTTCTAAATAGGTGAATAGCCTCATCTACTCTATTTTCCTTACATAGTCCTGTCAGCACAACATTATAACTCACCAAATTAGGCCTCCCGCCTTTGTCAATTATCTCATCTAACAACCTCAGAGATTCATCCACCCCTTTTTCTTTATATGCTGCCTCAAGTAAGATCGAATACGTATATGCATTAGGAGCCAACCCTTTACTCATTAACTTATCTACAAACTGCAGGCACTGATTCAAATTCCCGCGCATACAGAGCCCCCTGACAAGAGAATTATACGTCACAGTATTAATTGGATATCTAATATCCTCCAGTTTCTCAACCAACTGCATAGCATGACCAACATTGCCTCTCCTACACAAATGAGTCACTAGGAAAGTACATGAAGCTGCATCAGGGTTGCAGCCAGAACTGAGCATCATCTCCATAACCCTAACAGCCTTTCGGAGCTTATTCGATTTGCAGAGATCATACAATAGCTGTGTAGCATGATGTACATCAGGCTTATGGCCTTTTTCAACAATGTACTCAAGATACAAGAATGCATCATTTAGCTTAAGATCTTTAGTCCTAGCATCATTCCTACCGGATCTCCAGTTAGGTAATGTAAAATTGCCATCTTTGATAGATATTGGCAACTGGGATGAAGCCAAGATTCTATATAAATCTACTTTGGTTGGCAAAAACTGAAACTTTTTCTTCTGAGAAAATAACAAACAAGAATTTCCAGCGAAGTCCAACGAATAATTTACTACTGGAGGCACCCAATTCAACAATACTGACATTGAAGTGCTAATGATGTTGGAATAAGTCTAGTGGGGACGAGATATTACTGCAGCGACAGGTTTTAGTTCGATTCCTTGCAATGAGAGAAGATCGAATTTAAAAAATGCTCTATATATTGATTGTATTAAGGAGTGAAACTTAGGTCCCTATATGCTACAGGCTTCACAAAATCAAGAATCTTCACTAGTGTAGTATATCATACTAAACTATATGTTTAAAATAAGCAAAGAAAGAGAGAGTGAAATGAGAAACATACATTGATAAAAATGGGAGTATCTTATTCTTGATTGGTTGTTGGTTTTTTGGTTCTCTAACTATGAGAATGGGTTCAATCATGTTGCAAGTGGCTCTTCATACACCACCTTTCTCATCTCCAAATCTTCCACCTGCTTACAAACATTATCTTGTCCTTTCCTTTTTACGCTTGTATTGTTATTACCCCGTATGAGTGAAATTATGATTTTACCCTCAATCAAGACTCTTTCAATTGTTATTATTAAATGCTTTTTTTTAATAATAAGCAATGTAATATTAAATGCTTATTTTAGTTATTAGTTTTTGTATTTCATATTTATAATGTTATGTCCCATCTGATCAGGGACTAAATCTTGCATTTTATTACTTCGAAACACTTTGCATGAAGATGCGAGACTGCAAGCACTTTATACTCTAGCTCTTTACCAGTTGAGTTATGTCCCCAGACGTTATGGTATCTAACTATCTATTAAACCCACTTCAACCATAAAACATGTGAACTAAATATTAATCTTTCGAAGTCATTTAAATTGAATGTTTTATTTTTCTAATGAATTTATTTTAGTTCTACAAGAAATGGCACGTATATATAATAACTGATGTATTCAATAAACAGACAAGGGGATGTAGCTCAGATGGTAGAGCGCTCGCTTAGCATGCGAGAGGTACGGGGATCGATACCCCGCATCTCCATGGGTTATGATTTTTGGTTTGTTTTTCAGTCCTTGTCTCCTTGACCTTCTCAGTTCTTTTGTTTAATTCTTTACTTCTCACAAGTCACAATATAGACTGCAAAACTGGCTCTCCTGCTCCACTACACTGATCAACCCTCAATAGTATTTTAGCATCTTGAATTCTTGATTGTTGTTCCCTCAACCAGCAAATATATTCAAAGCAAAGCCGAAAAACTATTTGCCTAAGCAGTGAACTACTTGGGAAGACGAAGTGACTTATGGAGCGTGAACAACTTAATTTTAGAATAAATGAATGGTAAACACTAAACGACACTACTTTTTTAACGTACTTTTTCAAAATTTGAGGGTTAACGACTGCTTCCCACCTTCCCCTCTATTACAATGCTATCGAGCCATGGAAAAAACAAACAACTGCAAGGTCTCCCAAGGCCAAAGATAACTATTTCAGCTCCCCGGACATATGAGAAGTGCCATGTTAAGATACTTTTGGTAGGAGACTCTTCAATGCAGAAGTCTTTTATAATCAGGGAGAAGGCCACACTCCGTAACATAGTACCAGAGTTGCTGAATCCTCCATCAGCTTCGATTTTGCCCTAATGAACATATTGATTTTGACCCTAATGAGCATGCCATCTATTCCAGTGCGCCGAAACGAAGGGAAAATGGTTAGAATGTTATGTCAGTTTCTGGTAAATTAGAAACTTGAATCTGTGTAGTCCTATACTCCATAGGTCAAAATACTTTACGTAATCAGTTCCTTATGGTAAGCGACAAAGCAATACAGCAAATAGTACTTCATTACACTTCCCTGCTCTCCACCTCGTTGTATTGTCTTAGTGGCCTTCTTGTCCATATACTGGTCTCCATGCCATATCCAACAACAGTCATAAACTGCAAAGCAATAAACTACAGAAATCCCCAAAATCTCATGAAATTGCTGCTGCTGCACTGAACTACCGAATGCTCAAAAAAGGCTTTGACATGCTCAACATCAACGACCATTGTATGTATTAAAAGCTCAAAAATATATAAACTGAAGTTAAAATTATGCTAAATCATTATCTAACCAAGCTCTGTCCAGCATTTTTTTTAATCCCCTTCATTAAAATTCTCAATTTCTCCACTTCATCCCACCTTCCTTTTTCTGCATATATATTAGATAACAGAACATAATTCCCTGAATTCCATGGCTCGACAACTACAAGTTGTTTAGCTGCATATTCGGCAAGATCAATGTCACCGTGAGTACGACAGGCACTAAGCAATGCACCCCAAAGAGCAGCATTTGGCTTCATGGGCATGGTTACGATTAAATCAAAGGCCTCTCTGACACATGCATTACGCCCCAGAATATCAACCATACATCCATAGTGCTCAAGTTGGACCTTCAAATGGTAATCAGCACTCATTGAAGCAAAATATGCACGGCCCTTTTCTACCAAACCTGCATGAGCGCAACATGCTAACACTCCCACAAATGTTGACTCATTTGGAGTCATGCCCCCTCTTACCATCTCTTCAAATAAATTAACCCCACGCTCACCCTCTCCGTTAAATGCCAGACCTGATATCATAGCATTCCAAGTAATCACATTTTTCTTAGGCATGTCCTGAAAAACTGCAAATGCATTCTCAAGATCCCCACTTTTGCAGTAGAAATCTACTAATGCATTTCCAGTGGACACAAAACTCCGGTAAAGCTCTTTCGACTTAACATAGGAATGAATCCACCTCCCAATTTCAATTTCACCCAATCGGGCACAAACTGGCAATATTGTCACTATACTAGCTTCATCCGGCTCAAATCCTTCATCACACATCTCACTGAAAAGACCCAACGCTTCCTTATCCCTCCCTCCTAAAGCTAATCCTGAAATCATCGTATTCCAAGAAACGACAGTCCTCTCACCCATTTTCCTAAACAAACAATACCCCATTTCCATATCCCGACTCCTGCAATAACCATGAACCATCAAGTTCCAAACGATCACATCCCTGTGATACATTTCATCAAATACCCTTCGTGCATCATCCATCTTCCCACACTCGCAATACAGCTCAACAAGGGAGACTCTCATACTCCCAAATCTCGAAAACCCAAGAAGCATCACATGCTTGTGAGCAGTCTGACCCAATCTAAGGTCCCCAAGGTTCGTACACGCTTTGAGTAAAGGGGAAAGGGTGAATTCATCGGGCCAAATACCCCGATTTCTCATCAAAGAAAACAATTTAACAGATTTTTCGAAAGGCGCGCGAAGAGAGTGGGCTTTGATGATTGAGTTGAAGAGGAAGATGTTGGGATTTGGGAAGTGGTTGAAGAGGAGGGTGGCGTAAGGGAGCTTGTTGAGGGAGGCGCAAACGGAAATGAAGTGGGAGAGGAGCTGGTTGGAGTGGTGGAGGTGGTGGCGAAGGAAATGCCCGTGGATTTCACGGAGACGTGTTCGGGTTTCACTGCCGTGGAGGAGGCGGAGGAGCTTCTTCTCCACTGCTTGGGTGGCCTTGGCCATATCAAGAATCAAAATAACTGAATTTTGTTTGGCGGGAGGGAGGTTACATTTTTACGATGTGCAATTAAATTCAAGCCTGTCGTGAACAAGAACTCGAATTTTACCCGCTCATCTAACGCCCATCCACTCGACTAATCCATCGCAAATGTAATAGTTATCCTTATAAATAGATGGTAAAAGAAAACAAAGTATGTAACAGTTAGGCGATCATTTTCAAATGAAAGCCGAAAGTAACATATTACTATTATTTAAGAATATATTAAAATATAATAATCTAAAACCTAATTTCCTTTTCATATCTAAGAATCAAATTTATATGTTTAATGACACACCTTATAAATATTTTTTTATCGTAGTTGAGGAAACAAAATGAAAGTGGTTGAAGTGATCACTGGACCTATATGTTTGCCTACCCTGTACTTTTTGAATCATTGTACTCGTTCTGTTTCACTCTATTCAATTGTTTGGATAAAAATCATTTTATTAAGGAAAGTAAATAGTATATTAATATGTCCTCAAAAAGTAAAAAGTATTTTGAAGTACTATTACTTTATTAAAGGGGTAAAAAGGGAAAAATAACTTTAAAATTGCATTGAACCTATAAACAATCAATTATTTTGAAAAAATAAAAAATTTATGAACAATCAAGTATAGTAAAATAGAGGGAGTAATTTTTTGGAGAACGCACGTAGCCTGGTGAACAATGTATACCATCCGACAGAGGATCGGGCAGTTACTCATGAAAATGCAGAAGGGATATAATTACTTTTGAGACCTGTGGAAATATTCGGAGAATAGCAGACTAGCAGTAAGTCAATAATGCAAATATGATATCATTGTTGAGTTGTCTCAATTACATTTCTTGCTTTAATGTATGTATCTGCAATTTTCTTCAGGAAAGTCATTTGACAATAATGGTGAATCAACTGAAAAAGAAATTATTCATGCTGAAAGAAATGCAGGTTTCTTTAGTGGCAGAGTCGGAGAGATACAAGTATGTGCAAATGTATACATTGTGCAACGCCTTGACGAAGTTGAGCATCTCCTCCATCGATTTTGATGTGTTTACTTGCTATTTAGCTCAGGTATTAAACGCCATGAGACTCAAACAACGCGGAAAAATGGATTCTCTTGAAGAGTTGCAGCTTTAATGTTTACATATTGAAATGGTCAACAACCCAACATACGCTTATACAGTTATACTGATTAGACTGGCTCTTGAATTTCCTTCTTCTTTCTATGTAACTTCAACAATCCAACATACATTTCTACTGATCTGATTACATTTGCTCTTGAATTTTCCTTCTTCCTACGTAATTCACATACTATTGTCTTCATATATATATGTTATATATTGTATCATGCTTCGTTAATTCAAAACATAGAGAAGAAAGAAGAGAAAAAAAGGTGTTAAAATAGATGGAGCAAATGGTGAAGAAACTACATGAAGCAGCTGTAGAGGGGAACTCTGCAACTTTGCTTCATTTGCTTGAACAAGATGCACTTATTCTTGACAGGTGCATAGTCACTTTCTATGATGAAACCCCTTTACATATAGCAGCAATGCTTGGCCACTTGGAATTCTGCTCCGAGTTAGTGAGGCGGAAGCCTGAACTAGCTGGAGAAGTCGATTATCGAAGATCTTCAGCCCTTCATTTGGCATCTGCAAAAGGATATATAGAAATTGTCAAGATTTTGGCGTCTGTAAAACCTGAGATGTGCATCGCTTATGATGGAGATGGACGTAACCCCATTCATGTGGCTGCCATGAAAGGTAAGGTGGATGTGTTGAAAATGTTGGTGGGGATTCATCCCGATGCAGCTCGTTCTAAAGTGAGAATACATCAAGGAGAGAATGTGTTGCACTTGTGTGTGCAATACCATCAGCTGGAAGCTTTGATGTGTCTGGTCGAGGCCATGAGTGAAGAAGAATTTGTGAATACTAGAGATGATAATGGCAACTCAATATTACATCTCGCAGTGGTTGACAAACAAGTGGAGGTAACACTCGCATCTACCTTAGAACATATTTTAAGGAAGTAGGCAATTTTAATAAGATAAACAAAAGAAGTAATTCATGCCTTCATTTGTATGAGTTAAATCTCATCAATTTCTTAATGCAGATCATACAGTATTTGGTTTCCAAAACCCATATCGACGTAAGTGCAGTGAACTCCAGTGGATTCACACCATTAGACATATTGGCCCAAACAAGACGAGATTCTAAATACTTAGACATTTCACAATGCCTGCAACACTCTAAAGCCAGGAAATCACAAGAAATATACTCAAATGTTTCAGCCGGGGGAAAACAAAGAGTCGTTGAGCAAAAAATTATAGAAGAAGCGCCAATCACTCATGGAAATAGTTACTTAGACAAGCAATCTGCTTGGGTAGAAAAACAACGTGATTCTCTTATGGTTGTCGCTTCCCTTATTGCTACAATGGCTTTCCAGGCTACTTTTACCCCACCCGGTGGTTTCTGGCAAGAAAACTTCAAAGGCGATAATAGCACTGGCAAAGCCCCCCACAGAGCAGGGGATTCCATATTAGCATATGAACATTTAGACATATATAAAATGTTTATGATCTCAAACACAATTGGTTTCATCTCATCCTTGAGCGTCATACTGCTACTAATAAGTGGACTGCCTTTTATGCGCAAGACTCTCATGTGGTTGTTGATGCTGATCATGTGGATTGCTATTTCAGCAACCGCGTTTACTTTTCGAATATCCGTGGCAGATAATCCAGGTGAAGTTACGAATATCCTTGGGTACGTTGTAATTATATGGATTTTTATGATGTCATTGCGAGGTAATTGCTGAAATGGTCCCAGTAAGTGGGTGTCAGTTGCACTTTGGTCCCTGTAAGTGGGACCGATGCGCAAATGGTCCCTGATATTGTGTAACCGGTGCGGAAATGGTCCCTATTTTAACGGATCCGTTAGTTTTTAACGTTTTTGATATTTTTAAGGTCATTCTGGGGTGATTTCATGATTTTGAAGAGTTTTGGGCATCCTGGGTCGTGTTGTAGTTTCAAACTTCAAACGGCTATAACTTTGCGCTCAGGTGTCCGATTGGGATGAACCGATTTCATGTATTTTTTGAGACGAATCTAATGGCAGACAGCCAAAGGTGGTCAGGGTCATTTTCTGCCCTCAAAAATCCTTTTTATGGCTTAAAATGATATTTTTATGATTCACACTACATTTTTTAAATCTTCAAAAGATTTTATGATTCCCATCCAATAACATTGTTTTTTTAAAGTACTATGATATTACTTTAGAAGCTTACTTTATCGCAATTAAGCATACAAAAGGTTGGTAGGATATAAGTAAGGTTAAAATAGATATCATTCCACAAAAACTTGTCATAATTGCTTAACTAAAGCAAAAAACAAATCCCTTTCTAGAATAGGATCTAAGAAGTAAGCACCAAAAACCCTTTTATGGCTTAAAATGATATTTTTATGATTTACACTACTTTTTTTAAAATCTTTAAAAAATTTATGAGTTTCATCCAATAACATTGATTTTTTTACAATAGGATCTAAGAAGTAAGCATCAAAAGAAAAAACATAGTATTTTTAGTTAAAATACTCTATAAAGGGATGATAAAAAGATAAAAGTAAGCATAGAGACTTCGAAATCACCATTGGCTAACTAAATGGACTTGTTTTTGCTTTAGTTAAGCAATTATGACAAGATTTTGTATAATGGTATCTATTTTAACCTTACTTTTATCCTACCACCTTTTTGTATGCTTAATTGTGATCAAGTAAGCTTCTAAAGTAATATCATAGTACTTAAAAAAACAATGTTATTAGATGGGAATCATAAAATCTTTTAAAGATTTAAAAAATTTAGTGGGAATCATAAAAATGTCATTTAAGCCAAAAAAAAGGGTTATTGAGGGCAAAAAATCACCCAGACCACCTTTGCTTATCTGCCATTGGATTCGTCTCGAAAAAATACATGAAATCGATATAAAATTCATCCCAATCGGACACCCGAGTGCAAAGTTATGGCCGTTTGAAGTTTCGAACTACAAGACGACCCAGAATGCCCAAAACTCTTCAAAATTATGAAATCGCCCCAAAAATGAACTCAAAAATATCAAAAACGTTAAAAACTAACGGATCCGTTAAAATGGGGACCATTTCCGCACCTGTTACACACTATCAGGGACCATTTGCGCATCGGTCCCACTTACAGGGACCAAAGTGCAACGGACACCCACTTATTGGGACCATTTCAGCAATTACCTCATGTCATTGCTACTAGTGGTGCATACAATGCGGTTTATAGCTCACATAATGAGAAGTTGGCCTATTAAGTTCAAAATTCTAGTATGGACAGTGGTGTTCATGTTAGAAGGAATTATACTGTATCCCGAAACACGGCATATTATCGTGGCAGTACCTGTATCTACGGTTGAAGTTGCTGTATATGGATATACGATCATCATTAGCACACTGATTTTGGTCTCACCAGTAGCCTTTCTGCTCTTCATTGGTAAGCAAATTAAGAGATGCATAGGATGGTGTTGGAGGTCTAAGTAATCCCCCAGTTATCACTCAGGTTTCATAAATCCTAAATGTACCATATATAGGTATGGCTAGCTACGAGTAAAGTGTATCTGCGTCCCATATGTGTAATGTGTATGTCATATATGTAGATTCATAAGATATAGTAGTATTTTTCATTTATCGCAAATTGTTTTAATTATCTTAGATAGTTTCTCACTATATATTTTGTTTTGTAGAGTTTCAATCTCAAATTCAATAGTTATCTTTATTAATAGAGGGCAAAAGAAAATCAAAGTATATACCGATTAGATGATCGTTTTCAAATGAAAGCCGAAAGCAGTATAATATTATAAAAAAAACATATATTGAAATACCTAAGAATATTATTTAAAAGTATGTCATCTAAAACCATATTATAATTTAAATTTATTGTACTTTTCACATCATAAATATCAAAAGAAAACCAAAAAATCTAAACTCAAAGCAACCATAAACAAGAAAAAAATACTACTCAAATTCACCAATGGCTTCAACCAGTTGGACTTCTCTATGTTCATCACCACCCTTACCAAGAATTGCATCAACCAAACAAAATATATCAACATTGTGCTCATTGTTTAAGTCCATTAATCAAACCAACAACTACCCATTGTTGCTTACCTCTAGAGCTTCAATCTTTCGTATGATAGTCAGAGCCTCAGCCCTGAGGAGAGCAGCAGGGTACCGACGAGCCCGAGTGTAGTGAAAAAGGGAAAGAGGAGGAGGAGGAGGAGGAATGTGAGGTAGAGATCGATGAGCCCGAGTGTTGCCTCATCAATCATCATGCGCATGCATGCGATGTACTGCTCGAGTATATAAATAATACAAGGTTGCTCTTTAGCGAAGTAGAATCAACAATTCTTGAAGAGATTTTTTTTATTTAGCACTCTAGCTATTTACTAGCTGATGAGCTATGCGCCTATGCCCCTTAATATACCTCTCAATTCTCACATTGCATTAGAACTAATTATGGTGCTAAGTTAATGTGTGCGTGTATTAATATTTTTTAAGTTAATACTTTTGTACTATAAAATTGTTGATACAATAAATTTTATCAATGTTTTAAATTAAGTGAACAATAAAATTTAGGGAGCCAAATGAATATAACTAATACAATAAATTTCATCAATGTTTTAAATTAAGTGAACAAAAAAATTTAGGTAGCTAAATGAATATAACTAATACATTTCTTAAAATGAAAATAGTTTGAATATCTTTCCCATAATTGAGAAGGTATCCATCATGAGATTTTATCTACGAGAAAATTGTTGAAATAGTCCCTAGCTAGAAGTGTCATCATATTGGAGTTTGGTCCCAAATAGTGGCACTGTTGCAGTTTAGTCCCAAAAATGACAACAAAGTTGCATACTAGTCTTGTTAACTATTCTGTTAAATTTTTAACACCACATGCGATTAGAGGATAAATTTGGGGCAAAAAAAACAATTTTAAGACTTTGACTCAACACTTTAGCTTATGTTCATATGTAAAAATGAGAATTAGCTTATGTTCAGATAACATTTTGGCTTAACACTATAGCTTATGTTCTAAGTTTCAATCTTAAAATTTGATTTTTTTTTTTTTTTTTGTCCCAAATTTAACTTCTAGTCTCGTGTTGGTGTTAAAAGGGCTTAATTTTGCAACTTTTCTTTATCATTTACGGGGATTAAATTGCTACCAACCACTATTGGGGCAAACTGCAATCTGGTGACATTAACGGAGACTATTTCAGTATTTGTCTCAATTATGTAATGAGTACCTACCAATTAATGTAAATTAATAAATAAGAAAAAGAAAAGAGAAAATAACATGTGATTTTTTTGAGCCTTAGACATTATATATAATATAGATATTAATATTTTTTAATATTTATTATGCCTTATGTACAATTAACAAAATTTTTGAAATATATATAATTAGAGAGAATTGCCAAAATTGTCGCAGATAATTTGACTCTTTCAAAGTTTAAAGTGCAACATCGAGCTCGACCGGAAGCAAAACTTGACACGCACGAGCCCCCACTATTTCAAAGTAGAATTCGCGTCTACATGTAGCACACATGCACTTGGGGTTGCAATTTTCCAAGCTCAATTTCAAGATTTGCATACAACCCCACCACCACCCGCGCGAGATGCCTTTGCATAATTGTAATACATATTTACTAAACCTTTGAGGAGCCTTGTTATTAAGTGATGATTTTTCCCCCACCTCTCCAATGTGGCACAACTAGACTTGTTATTAAGTGATGATTTTATTTCAAGTTTAGTGAGACCTTAAGCTTTCATTGGGATGGTATCCCAGAAGTAATATTACATTGGCATCAAATTGAGTCACCACTTTATTTATTGTCGAAACTTAATTTTCATGATAGACAGTTATAATAAATTATCGATGGAAGGACATTGCTCATATTTTTATATTATTTTCTGGAAACATCTTTCAGTTTGAGTCATTAAATTATATATGACAATGTTTAAAAGTTATATATCACCTTTAAAAATTACAATGAAATAAAATTTCCATTGCCACATTCATTGTTAGATGATAATTTCATATATAGGTGCAAAGACCTAAGGATAGTAAACAAATTAAAAATGAAGAATATTAATCTCTTATGTATGTCTCATCAATTTTTAATCTATTTTAATTATACATTTAAGGTAGCCATTATGATTTTCTTATTAAATGTAAAAATAATATTGTTTAATTTATCTTTCACAACTAAAATTATAATCAAAATGTTCTTCTCAAGATTGTTCTTAAATGTCAAATCCATAGTAATTCAATATTATTTGAGAAATTGTAACCATAAGACAATTTTTATTCCCAATTTTTAAACTTAAAACACTATTGTTCAAATTATCTCTCACATTTACAAATTATAATAAAATGTTCTTCGAGAGATTATTATTGTCTAATAATTAACAAACGATACCTTCATGGCATCACCTATATTCTTAAATGTCTAATATCAATCGTTGTACATATATGTGTTATCAGAATATAAAATCTACAACTACAAAATATATAACTTAAAATTGTTGTTCGTTTGGGTGGTAAGGTGCAAGATGATCGGACCACTTAAAGAAAAGTATTTCTCTATTCCAAACATTCAATTGAGTGTGGCCATGTGCTCCATCTTGTTTGATATTCCAAACACAATCTTCACAATTATCTCTTGTTTGTTTAAATATATCAAAACGAGAACGGGGCCCACCCTGATATTGTAGATAACAATAAAATAGAGTATTTTGCCAAAGGCTAGTCCTAAATTTAAATCTATAAGTTCCTCCATCTTTAATATATACTCTCCCAAGATCATTATTTTTTGAATGGCAATGAATATGTAAATTTCTCCCTCCACCTACTTTATTGTGTATATATATAAAATGTGTATATGGGCTTAACTCATGGTAAATTTCACCTGTGTCTCCTTTCACTAATACTAAAACATTACTAATAATGCTCATAAATGCTAACAAAATTGTTAGTGTTTGTTTTGCCTCCATGCTTTACAAACTAATTTTTTGGAACTAATTAAATAATGTTGGATAATCTATATATGTTAGCATAAATGCAAGAAAAAATAAATAGAAACTCTCATGCTAATAGTAGTTATTTATACATGTATTGTGATGTTGGTATGGTTGGCATGCCATGAAAGTTGCACTAGTTTTGTTGTATCTCTTTTACTTTTTACCATTCAAATATTTGCACCTTACAAATGCAAAAAAGAAAAAAAAAATGAGAGTATATTAAAATTAACAATTAATATAAATAATCCATGCTTGAAATTTAAAATTGAATATCATTAGAGGCAGAATACTTGTATAACGTTGTTCTTCCAACCTTTTAATCGCTACATTACTTGATTTGGAAGGCTAGCATTCAAGACTACCAAAAATCTTCCTAATAACACTCTTGTGGGAATTAAAAATAAAGTAATACGGAGTAGTAAAATATTATGTGTCAAGCATGTGATCAATCTAACGAGGGTTCGACGAATATGTTAATGGAGTCACCAAGTTGGATCCATTTTGAAACATAGGTTCATAGGCGGATCTAGAAGAAGAATCTTCCGGTTACCAAATTTATCGAATTTTTTTATAAAAGTATAATTTTTTTATATACAAAATGATGGAACTAATTTTTTTTTTTTTTACAATTTTGGAAGACGTAGTAGAGTTCTTAGGATTGGATGCCACGATCGAGAACAAATTTTGTGTTAGAATAAGTTCGTAATTTTGGAAAGATATTATATATTTTTCGTGTTAGATAAGTAACATCATTTTAATAGGGGTAAAAAATAATAATAAGATGTCATTTCTTACGATGTCACAATATAATGTGAGTATTTAAACAAACAAAAAATGTATAGGTGATCGACTGGAACATTTTAAATTTGACGTTTCCAAATTCCACTGGTTGCCATGGCAACAGTGGAAACTGGTTGCCATGGCAACACTGGAACATGGCTGAATCCGCCACTGCAAACATATGTGACTGTTGCTGCCATTAACAAACATAGTAACTTGTGAAATTACTAAAATACCTCCGAAAAAAGTCACATGCAAGCCACGTGACATATTTAACGGAATAGGTGATCGACTGGAAACTTTTGAAACATAGGTGATCGACTGGAACATTTTAAATCATAGGTGATCGCCTGGAAACATTTGATAAATATAGGTGATCTTCCATACCATCAACCCTTAATATAATGCCCTCCAAGATCGTCGGTTTTCGAGTGACAATGAACAGTGAGGGTAGCTCCCCGGCCTAATAACTTATTGTTTATCATTACTCCTCATGATATGGCTCGCCTGTGTCTCCTTTCACTATAACATTATTCACGTTAAGAAATACTAACAAAATTGTTAGGCTTAGAGCAACTTGGTTTGCCTCCATCTCTAATTTATTTTCAAATTAAACCAAAGATGGTATAATAATAATGATGATGGTTTTAATATGGTGATGTTATTACCATTAGCATACCATGCATAGAAGTTGGCATATGCAGAGAAAGGGGATGGGTGGGGTGCATTTGAATGTTTGCTTCACTAATAGAACCTACGTTAGATATTCCCTTTATATTTCCATTCAAATCTTCGCAACCTTACATATAATTTTACTAAAATAAAAATTTTCAAAATTAGTTCCATTTTAGTTCAAATTTATGAAGAAAATGTGTTTCGATTTTTTTTGACCAAAACAATTGTTCAAATGAAAACATAGTACAATTTTGGGGTCTTACCTCCCAAATGTTGAAAGAGGCATATATTTATAAGCGTAGATTAAAATTTCTAAATGTTTCTTACGAAATTCGAAAAGTTACTATTTTTAAAATTGTAAAAATGAAATGTTAATAGAGTTATGAAATCAATTTTTTCGTATAAATCCGTTTAGATTTTCAACTTTTCTTAGAAACAACTTAAAAAAATTCGTTCTCCAGAATCTATAACTTTTAAATAAAGAGAATATAACTTATATTGTTTTAATATAATTAATTAATTGCAACATGTTAAAAAATTATAATGTTTTGTTCAATCTTTAGATCTAAATTTACATATTTATACAAATAAAATTAATTGATGTAAATATTTTATATAAAATTTATATTTTTCTACATGTATAATATTTATGCTTAATCACATTCTTTAACATATATAACTTATCTTAATTTTTTGGAATATATTTCTATAATGTTTACAAAACGTTTCTTCATTTTATAATTACGCAACTATGCTCGAAAAAAAAACTACCACGTTTGTAAGTCTTTAAGTTATAGAAAAAGTAGCACAGTAACAGTGATCAACATTTATTTGAACATCGACTTGCAAACAAGTCACGTAGTATTTAACTTGAGCACACTCCAATAGGCGATAACAAATTAAGAAACGAACTCTCAAAACGCAAAAAATGAGGCTGCAAATCAGTGATGTTTGCAAATGATGTCTTTGTTCGGTGTGTCCAAGCTACAAAAACACTACTGATATCAAACATTTACTCCCTCTGAACGCAATGTCTAGATGGCCCGGCTGATGACCATAAGCCGCCGCAATTCGGTCCAGAAACATGTCACCACCGGCTGTTGCCTCTAGTCGAAGACCCTGACCTGGAACCACCATACCTGTCGGAATCTGTTGATGGTGGGGCCTGCCTGGAACTATCAACACCCGCCCTTTTGAATTTAGGCACATACTTCCCGGCTGATGGTGCAGGAGCCGGAGCAGCGGAACCAGAATCTGGAGGAGGTGCATCTGGACGCGTGGACCTTGCTGTTGGCTCAGGTAATTTTCCCAAGAGTTCTTCCCTCCTCAGCCTCTCTTTCTCTTCCAGTTCCTTTTCTCTCTGCCTCTGTTTTGCAGCAATCTCATCCAACTTGGCTTTCCGTTCAGCTTCTTCCCTCTTCTTTTTTTCAGCCTCTGCCCAGAGCAAGGAGGAAATCCAGAACAGTTAAGAGCAGCCACCAAACGAGCATGTGTATCTCATTCATGGGAAGTACACATCTTAATTGTAAACATATATTACCTTCACGTTTTCGTGCTTCTTCCTCTTCTCTTTCCTGGTTTAGTCTTTCTTCCTCGCATCTCAAAAAGAAGAGCATCTTCCGCTTCATTTCTCGGTCTTGCCTCCTTGACTGAAGAATTTGATTAACGCGTTCCTCCCTTTCACCTCTCAATCGTTCATACTCAGCTCGTCGATGGTTCAGTAATCTCTCTTGGAATTGTATCTGAAAAGACAGTATCAACAACATCACAGCACTAACCAACAATTCGGACATACTCAATATGTAAAAAAACTGCAATATTGTCTTGAGGATTGACCACGAGCAGCCACAAGACCAACATTGAGATAATAAGACGGATACACAGAATCCAACAAATTTGAGATATTTCTCAATTCCCATACAAAACTTAATCCAGAAGAAAGACAATCCTGCAGGATCAATTTTTCATATTCACTCAAGAAGTATATACTAACCTTATTTTCCAACATGCGGGACAGTCTACCTTTCTCCCTGAGATCTCCATCATGGCGCTGCCTGCTCAACTCAACCTCTTGCTGCAAATAATAAAATTGAAACAATCAATCACAAAAGTGGACGAAGTCAGATTGTGATATCCGAATAGTTCAAAACTGTAGAGATGCAGGAACAGTCCTAGAAAAGTGGCAATAAGATGGACCAAAAATTACCTCCTGTTCACGCTCATGAAGAACCCTTTCTTCCTCCAGTCTCTGTTGATAAGCAGCCTCGATCAATGGAGCTGCCTCCTCCCTTTTTGCTCTTTCCAGATAATCCATTGTCTTTGCTAATTTCTGAAGCTTCTTCTCCATTTCTTGCCGTTCTCTTAGTTGCTCACTCAATGCAAGCTCCATCAGTGATTGTTTGGTCACTTTTTCCTATACCCCAATAGTCGTCAGTTCACTTCTGAGCTAAGACACCTCAAATATATAAATGCAAGCAGTAAAATAACATACTCCATCTATTAGAGGCTTCTTCCCCCCCTTCCTTCCTTTTCGCTTTTCAGCTTCTTGAAGCAAGGCTTGAGCTTCTTCAAGCTCTCTTTCCTCTCTTTCTTTGAGAAGGCGTTGATTCTTTCTTTGTTCATATTCAGAGGCAAGCCTCTTCTGTTCTGCTTCTTCAGTTAATTTTTGAAGTTTCAGCCTTTTTGTTTCCTCTTGCCGTTCCTGTAAAGTAGAGAGTTCACGCAATCGAGAAAATATGTTCAGAGAATTCCAGGCATGATTTAAAATAACACAATAATTTTACTAAGATCTCAAGAGAAGCGCAAGGAGCTTATAAATTATGAATGACGAACTCATGTACTGTACCATTTCCAGAAGTAGGCGTTCTTGTTCTTCCTTGCGTTTCTCGATTATCAATTTTCGAGCAAGAAGCCTCTTATGCTCTTTCTCCACCGTCTCTGTTAAACTTGGAAGTATATTTCCCAATTTAGATGCCTTCTTAGCTGGAGTGTATATCATAGACCTTGACTTGTTCAAATGTTCGGTGAAGATCATTAATTGATCACGGACGCTCTCAGATTCAAGACCCTAATTTTTTTGAAACCATCAGTATGTGTGGAAATGAAGTCAGGAAGTTCAGGAAAACAAATTACCAGATACAAGAAACAACCAAGAATAAATAAAAAAGGAAAGAGTAATAGGCGCCACATCTAAAACAATTGATACTCGCCATTATAGTAACGAGACAAAAAGATGTGCCAATGCCATGAACAACAACAATTGAACCAAAAAATCACAACAAAGAACAACTCACCTGATTGTTGAATATAATAGTCCCCTTCATGTGGTCCACTTTCATAGAGATGAACTTATTCTTCATAGCATCTACTGATATTTTTTCGACCAAAGAAAAATCAACAAAAGGGATCTTCTCAGATAGATTCTCAATTTTCACTGTTTGATATACTTGAGATACCTATAAATTAACATGAATTGTATCCCCATCAAACAATAAATGTGAAAGTGTTCTTTATAATAAATAGGAAACGTTGTTTCAGATGTATACCTGCTGAAGCAATCTCAGTGTAGCTAGCTTTTCCAGAGAAGGGACATACTGGGAGAGCTTCACTTCAGGAAGGGCAGCAGCTGAAGAAAGTTTACCCCCTACCTTAGATATCTTGGCCAAGAGAGGTTCTACCTTTGATGCAAGATCGAGAGGAAGGAATTCATGCTCCAAAAGGTGATAAAGATCTTTCACCTCCTGTGTAACACAACTCATGACTCCTCTGGATACCTAAACAAAGATCAGATGTGCATGGAAAGGGAAACTGGTCAGAAATATGAGGACAAAGTGGCAAACACCAAGAAAACATGTGCTTGAACAGAGAAACTGGTCAGTAAGATGATGAAAAGCTCCAACAAACCCTTGTAAAACAACAGGAACATATCGATTTAACACTTCAATACGATAAACCTCAAACGGTTCCCAATTTTACAAGGCAGTACACAAAGAATTATCAAATCAAATTGCCGAAAGAATTATTCTATCAAGCTGAATTACTTGTCTCAAGTTAAGTAGGTTAGGCCAGAAAGTCAGGTAATGATGACACCACTAGGCATTTGCACTACCGATTGCACAAAAAAAGAAAGAAGAAAAAGACCACATGCAGGTTTGTAGACCTTCAATTGAGATACAAAAAAATTAACAAAAGAGACCATCTCTTACCAGTTCTGCAAGCAGTGATGATCTTGAGAGCTGGAAGATACATGGAAAAAGAGGAAATATAATTAGATTAGACAGAGAGGGGCCTAAATAAACAGACTTCAAATTCTTTTACCACTTCTCTGTTCTCAAGCTTAATATCAAGGTTGAATCCAATGAGATTAGCCATTCTTATATTGCGTTCCTTCTCATTTTCAAGCTCTAAGTGAGAAGCTCCAATTGAAAGGTCATATGGAGGGGCAGAGAGCGCTGCCAAAACCACAGAAGATGCAATTAATTGTAAATCGTTCTGATTCAATTTCTTATTGAAGCTTTTCTGAAGGGAGAAAAGCTTCAACCATGCATAAGCATGGTACAAATGGCTGGATGAAGTCCAAAATATCTCCGTCAACTTTGCATAATAAACACCCATCAAGGACGCCTTAGGTTGCTTTTTGACAATGCACATCAATCCATGAATATCTTCAACAGAACGAAAAGCTTCCTGTAACGAGTAAAAAACATATAACATCTACACAAATACATATAAATATAAAACTTGGTTTTTCGTTGGTTTTTACCTGCCAGAGTTCAAGTTCTGTTGCAATCTTTAATTGCTCAAATCTTGTATCAAGGTATAACTGCAGACTTTCTGGAGCAGTGAGGTCAGGACGATCTCTCTGATCTCTATATTTATTGAGATTCGCCAGATGATTACGGATGATCTCACACAAACGGCGAAATTCAGTTGTACGTTTGTATTCCTTGCAAAACTGGAAAGCACGGTGTGCAGCCATCTATGAAGAAGAAAAAATATACATGTAATCAACAGCCAGATACATTCTCATTATACAACGCAGTCAAAGGAAGCATTCAAACAGCTAATGAATCTACTTTGTGACTACAAATATGTAGTGTTGTAAGGTTGCAAACTAATACTTCAATTATAAGCACAATACAACACTTTTCTTCTCAAGATACTCTGATCACTAAAATATAAGAATAAAATGGTAGATTAAGTATTCCACTCTGATCACTTATTTTTCCAGATTGTCCCCCAACCCAGGCACCTTCATATAATGACATTCGCAAACAACCTTAACAAAAGTATATATGAACATCTTATCGAACACACAAACTACATACAGATATATATTCTTTAACTGACTTCATTCCAATTCATTCATTAAACTATTGCCATATTTGTAAGAAAATACAGAAACAGAACCTATGGCAAACTGAAATTATTTGATGGATCAAGCAACAAAATTTGACTAGGAACTTCATCAAAGACACGGATTTACAAAAAATATCAAAACACCAATATTCAATCCACTGAATGAAATTATATTAATAGACATTCCAGTCAAATATGACAACTTACTGAGAAAACCTTTATAAAAATAGCTACAGTGTTACACACACAGTAACTGGAAAAGAGGAACAACCCTTGCTCAAGATAGTTAAAATAGCATTTTAATGGGTATAAGGTAATATCAGTAGCAGTGTCAGACACTAAAACCTTAATCCACTTCCTACATTACTTTTATCAAGTTGCGGACAGGTTATTAACTTATGCACAAAACAGATTCCTTATTTCAGTCAAACCAACTTGAACAAACATGTCCATTACTTCAAAAGAAGAAACATTAATAAAAGGCTATATAAAATCCAATATGAGAATTTGAAGAGGGCAGAAAAAAAAACCACATAGATTAGGGGGCCATCGCAAAGCATCAAACTGTTTAGAGGTTGAATATTGCAGAGGAAGTCTGTTTCTAGTGTTTTAGCAGGTAAAGCTCCAAAATAATGAAATTAGCATACATCGTTTGAGTCGAGTGTTTTCAATATACTTTAATAGTAACATGATAGTTCTGATTCTAATCAAAAGTGGGTGGGTGTAAATTAAGAGCACAAATATTATAAATTGCGACCCTTGAAAAATTTGACAAATTTTTGGAGATGGTTCTTCTTCTAAATATATTACATGAAATGGTGTGACCTATTTGTGTTCTTTTGCAACTGGCCCCCAAAAGTGAATCCAAATATAAACAACATTTTAATATCAGACAAGTATAACTCAATTGAGGTTTCTTATGCAACAACTTTTGATAACATTACCGCGTAGAGGCTCTCCAATTTGGAGTTGTTCCGCAAAATTTCAAGAACTGTCCTGTACGTCTCCCATAAGAATTTAAACCATGGAGTGACAAGCTCACGATCAGAGCGATCCTTTCCCTTCTCGCCACTAACATAACTCAACATTAGATCTTCCGGCTTTTTGTCAGCTTCCAGATCATCAACATCAAGAGCATCATCCAGGGCCTGTGCCTGACTGCGAGCAAGCTCGGCTTTCTGAGTTGAAAGATGCATATAGTGTTTAATAATCTCCTCTAATGAGTTGACATTCACTTGCTGGCACACCATGCGATATTGAATTAAACCTTCCTTAGAGATTCTCCCCTTCCGCATGTCAACACACAGTTCAATGTGCTTAAACATTATTCTTTCAAGTGTTTTCGTCCATGCTCTGTGCCGTCGAGACACAATCACACCATGAAGAGCTTTCAGAGCTTCTTCTTTCTGCCCAACATTGATCAACTCTGCAATAAAAAATTGATAGATATGCCTAGTGAAATCTCATTTCAATAAGGGGACAATTGTGAAGGTACACTGAAATATCAGAAAATTTTCAGAAAACATAGAATGCTATTACCCTATGGTTAATTAACCATAATTGTTTCCAAGATGGGAGAAAAGGAGACACTAAGTTGGACTCTTGTACCAGATCGTAGAATACAAATATGACCAAAATTATATAGAAAAATTCAAAGGTTATGTAATATAAATTAGAAAAATAAATATCCTAACTACTGCGAACAGTAGAGAGTAGCAAACTGTACTTGTTAATCTGAATAGATTAAATAAGCTATAGCCTTTTAAGTAACTATGATGTTTGTTGGCCAAGCCCTAACCCTTATTGTAGGATCGGCTATATGAATATGAAGTCTCCAATCACCCTTATTGTCGTGTCAAGTATGTCATATACTCTCCCTTTAAGAAAATTTTGGTCTAACTCTGCTCTCTGTCCATTTGGAACAATAACTTGTACATCTATTGGACGTTTTACATAATGGTGAATTATTGAATACGAAGTCTCCAATCGCCCTATGTTGCGTCAATTATGTCATATCGTCTCAAAGAATTCTTCCACAATATCTCCTCAATTACATAATGGTGAATTATTCACGGGTGTAACGAACAAGGATATTGGGGGTAGTCAAATTCAATAATAAATTAAGCGCTTCAAATGAAAGTATCAAAAACCTTAACGAAATCGTTAAATATCGAAAGCCTTACCTTCAGCTCTCTTTAAGGCATTCTCTGGTTTAGCAAAATTAGTCGCCATGTTCACTCGAATCCTGTATCCTCCCGAGGCAACTAATCACCTGGTACATATCACCAATGAAATATAAGATTGACTAATACAGTAAACAACAGAAATATGAATGATGGAAAAACATATATTTCTAATTATTATTACAACATGATAATTTCGACTGTAACTAAGGGCGTGATGTTAATTTGGACAATTGAAATGAGCGAAAGTGGACAGTCTTTTTGGGACGAAGATTGAGATGGTTACCTGAATCAGTGAGGATTGGAGATTATTGGAAAATGAGGATATTGGTGATGAAGCAGAGATGGTAGGGTTTTTTACGCTTCTACACAATCTGCAGATCTGTTGAGTGGGCCGGTTTACTTTTTCAATAAGTTGTAAGCAAAAGTGGCCCAAAAACTGTAGTAAAACCCAATGGGCTAAGGATACTCACTTAGTAACTTCCATTCAAAATAAATTACACACTCGCATAGTGGCATAGTCCTAAATTTCTGAGTTTTTAACATCCCTCGCCGGGGTTGATTCAGTTGTTTTAAAGTGGGTGTTTCAATTGACATATACTTTGAAGCTTGTTTAACAACCAGACACGCCGATTTTGGATCCCGTCACGAGAGTTGAACCAAAGATGAATCAGAAACTTGAATCAAAAAATGAATCACGGTGGTTTGGGATCAGAATTAGACTCGATTCCTCACAATTAGAATGTGTTAGGTATTTCGATATGATTTGATCCACAATAATGCACAACACCTGCTTTATAAGTTGAATATTTAGAAAATACATATACAAGACTTGCAACAAGCAATACAAACAAGAAAAAGATGATGAAAGAAAAGATAATTATCCGTTTGAAGTATATGAACTTCAAAAAGAAGAGCGAAGACATTCAAGAAGTAGTACTAAATCTAGACGTTCAGAGGCTTCAGTCCAAGGGATGCTCTCAGCCTGTTTGCTTCAGCAATTTCTGGATCTGGATGGTCTGTTCCGTCATCCTTCTTCTCTTTCTTCTCCTTCTTCTCTTTCTTCTTCCTTGGTTCATCACCCGGACTCTCCCCACGCCTTCTAGGACTGGCACTGCTGCGACCATGCCTCTTACGACGCTCATCACCATCATGATCCTTGCGATCTCTACTTCTACTTCGGCTCCTTGAATGACTCTTGCGCCTGCTACGCTCCTTGTCTCGTCTATCACGTTCCCTGCCTTCTCTGTCCCTGTCACGGTCTTCCCTCAACCGATAACGATCCCTTTCCCTCTCTCTGTCTCTATCCCTATCTCTGTCCCGTCCCCTTCCACGATCCTTATCATAGTCCCTGTCCCTCTCATAATACCGATCTCGATCATAATCTCGGTCTCTGTCATAGTCACGGTCCCTGTCATAATCCCTGTCCCTGAATACAGATAAAACAAGGATCGACTTGGAACTGGAGCATATCTAGTATTAAACTATAAAAAAACGCGTAAACATAAACCATATTGAGACACAAATGCATAACCATCTAAGTCTAGACTCTAGCCACTTAAGGCACTGATAATTGACTGTAAAATCTACGATATTAGGAATCATGTCTACTATATACTACCACAGTCGAGAATCATATGATAGACTTGATATATTTTTTTACAAAAGGACGTAGTAATTTAACTTTGCAAGACCTCACTCAAGCCACAGAAAATGTCTGATCTATTATACTTCTCTCTGCACACTGTCAGTGCAGAAAAACCTGGAAAGATCACCAATATTTTGTTGTAGGAAGCTCTTTAACTACCCATAGATGTGAACACCATGGAAGTTGCATTGATTGTGGCACATACATGAATATGTGCAAACATGAGTGTGTATAATGTGAGAGAGAGAGAGAGAGATAGAGATAGAGATAGAGGGAGAGAAGAATCTCTGTGCACTTGTGTGTGAGAGAGAATTCAATTTAAGAAGCTTCCATCGTAGTTTAATAATAGTAGTACAACAATTTACACCAAAAAACAAAATAAAATATTGACTTTAGATCAGTGCTTAGGTTAAATGGAACGGGTATAATAATTGTTTTTATCACTAAAAGTTTTCTTTAACCACACTCCTAAAGTAATTTTTCTGCTTATAACACTTCAAACTTTGAATGTTCTTAAATTTTATGGAAACTTCAATAGAGAGGCAAGCCAGTAAAGGTGTCATATCACAGCAAACATAGAGCACAACCAACCTGTATCTGTGACTGTCTCTTTTCTTATCACGATCTCTTTCTCTTGTTGGACTACGTGCCCGATGGTAATCCTGTAATAAGAATATATCAATAACAACCATTAGCACAGATAGACACATAACTAAACATTAAAGGATTTAAAAAAAATTCGAACATTTTCATTCTCCTCAGCATCATTGGCAAGTTGATCTTCTTCATCTTTTTCTTCCTCCTCCTCAAAGTCATCTTCCAGAGCACTTCGTCTAGGTTCTAAGGAACCAAGGGCTTCAAGTGTCCATCTACCCAAGAGAACAACGAAAAGAACAAGAATAGTTTATCATGATGCAAATAAAAAGGGATGTAAGATAATAAACAAAAAGTGAATATTCAGCTGCAACACAACCAAATATAACAAATGATTATCTTACCAACTTCAAAAAATCCACTAAACAATGATAAATCTATCAAATATATAACAAAACTTATAACCAGAGCTTACCTTTTTTTAATTCGAGGTAATGCAATATCACAAGAGTAGTCTTTAGTGAGAAGCTCATCAATAACCTCATCCACATGTGTCAATGCAAAATCTGTATATAATGCAATGTTTAAAACAAGGATATGAATTAATTTTCTATAGTCAATAAATTAAAAGAAGAGACATGCTGAAATGAAAGACAATTATGTCCTAAGAAACTAAACAACTTACTCCCATCAGGTAGTTTACACCTCAACTTCCTGTAATCATTGTACAACGGCTCCAGATACCGGTAGACATCCACATCCGTTCCTGTAAGCCGTAAATAAAATGCACCCAAAATTCTGACATACCTGACAATTGAAAAACGGATGAGATTCCTAAATTAGAACTTCATGAAAATTACCAGGTAAGGATAACCCGACCTAACTAACATGATATGAAAACCGGTAAAGATATATTTGCACTCCCACTAAGCTACATTCAGTTCACACTCCCACCACCCAAAAATACTGTCTATGATGAATTCCAACGTCGAAATTTCAGAAACTTCGTAGAACCGTACTCTTAATTGACATACACCTTTGATTTGAACAAAACTATCAAGTTAATAGTCCATTTGAAGTGACTTCTCACATATCAAGGTAAAAATTTGGTCTACGGTCACATTTTTCAGTTATACAATAAATAGTACTCCCTCCGTCCCTAAATGATTGTCACATTTGACTTTTGGTGGTCAATAAAACACGATTTAAAATACAAATATCTCTTATTCTAAATGCAAAAAAATTATAATAAGTTGATATTTCAAAAATATATATTGAGACGAATCTAACGAGGTCCCACAAGACTATATTATTTCTTTTTGTTTAGTGAGAATTCGTGATCAAATTTTGTTGTAATTGACCACAAAAGTCAAAATGTGACAATCTTTTAGGGACGGAGGTAGTAATATATGAAACTATTAATAAAGACGAATCAAATTATATAACAATTAGTAAGGACAAAATGGATTCAAGTAAGAATAAGATAGAGTATTCATACTTGTAATCTTCGTTTTTGATGAATTCGACAACGATATCTTTATCGGGCTGAATCTGGAGCATCTTGAGGACGAGGCAAATGAAAGGGGTGGGTCTGCGGTTGCCTCCGAAGGTGCCCCCGAGGTGGTCGAGCCCCATAGCCTTATCGACCAGGGTCTCGGCAGTTAGCCCGAAGCAGTGCTCCTTCCAGTAGGTGTTGGAGTTTATCTTTGTTCGGACTATCTTCTCCACTAGATTCTGCGGGTTCGTGCCGCGTATGTTACGCGCCATAGGGTCCGTACGATTCGCCATTGTTGGTTGATCCAACGGCGATGGAGATGGAGACGGAGATGATTTGGTGTGGATTTGAGATGGAACCCTAACTGGATGTTTTGATTTCGTTATTGGATTTGGCAAGGGTAATAACTATTTGGGCAAATGACACCGGACATTACTAAAGTTTGATTTATTTATCATATTCATCACTGACAATTACTTTCGTGTCAAATACATCACTCATGTTCCAATATTGTTCAACTCGTCTACTTTTCGTTAATTTTGCAAAAATTACAATTTTAAACACAAAAACATAAAAGATAATTTAGTCACGACTGTTAAAATTATTAATAACTATTTTGATCTATTACATTTCCTCCCCAAGAGTTTCTGTCCATTAAGAGCATGCAACTAGCATCTCAAAATGTTCCATTATCTCAATAATAAGGAAGGAAGAATTACAAAATGTTAAAATGGTGCATTTTCAACCTCCTTATCGTGAGTTGCCCCACATCAAATTTAGAGAGCACAAGTTGGCATGGTGAAAATTTATGATTCCCTATCCAAACCCCAAATTATCTACCTATTATACTTTTTTTATTACCTTTTTTGTATTGGTTTTGATTGAATAGGGAATAGAATAGGCCAATTGAAAATTATCTAAAATTAGAATACCTTCTAATATTTGATAAAAGTAACAAATAGAGATTTTCTTAAGAATGATTGTGGGAAGACTAATTTGAGTGCTCTTATCTTTTTCATTTTTGTAAATTAGCGATGAGGTTAGTATCGAACCCAGGACCTTTTCGTCACTAACAGGAGCCTTTCCACTAGGCTATTCGATTAACTAGTTTGAGTGCTCTTATTAAGTGTATATTGACCCCAATCTAGACATTACAGATTTCTTTTTTATTTCTTTTTATTTTTTCTCAATTTTTTTCGGTTTCATTTTTTATTTTATTTTTTATTTTTTCTCGATTTCTATATTCTATTTCTTTATTAATATTTTTTCCATTTCTTTTTTGATTTTTTCAATTTCTTTTTCAATTTTTATCGGTTTTTTTCAATCTCTTTTTCGATTTTTTTCTCGAATTCTTTTTTCGATTTTGATAGTTTTTTTTATGAAGCAAAGGAGTTTTATTGAACAAATCGAAACATACATGGTTGGGTACTAGCTCGTACATTCTGCTCTACCAAACACTAGGGAGCTAATACCCCAATTAAGGCACAAATTGTTTGGTAGTTGTTTTTGCTAAAAGTTTCAATTTGGTAAAAAAGTTTGGTTTTCTAAAAAACTATCAAAATCGAACACCTTTGCCAAAAACTACAAAAATTGAAGTTTATTTTTTACAAAAATGAAAGTTTTAGCCAAAACAACTATCAAACAATTTGCTCACTGATTGAAAAAAAATTGTTAGGGAAATCAAAAAAAAATCCAAAAAAGAAATCCAAAAAATTGAAAAAAGAATCGAAAAAGAAATCGAGAAAATAATCGAAAAAGAAAATCGAAAGTTTAAATTAAAAAAAAGTAACCAAAAAATAAGTTTAAGAAAATAAATTGGAGAAATAGATGAGGTCAATGTATTAATAAATATGGAGTAAATATGAGGTTAATGTGTTAGTTAGACTTATTTAGGGATGACTAAAAACTAACTTGGGATGTGTATGAGAAAAAATATGTGTGTTGGATAGAAATACTTTCAGAAAACTGATTAGGTTACCCGAATGAATAACTTTTTAAACATTAGTGATTTAATTGGTGTTTTTAAAACATGATGAATCTAAGTAACTTTTTTTTTCCAAACATGAGTGATGTCATAAGCCCTTTGACCTTAGTTTTATCTATAGATTGGATTGTTTATACATGTTAGCCAATTAGTTGACCAATTTGTCTTTAGCTAGAATGTACAAGATTACATTAATAGGGCAAATGGCTTCTGACATCACCCACGTTTGGAAAAAAAGCCAGTTAGATCACTCATGTTTCAAAAACGCCAGTTAGATCACTAATGTTTAAAAAGTCACTCATTCTGGTCACTCCATCAGATTTTTTAAGGGTATTTATGTCTTAACACATTATTTCCTCTCATAAACACCCAATTTAACTCTTATTAACACATTGACCCCAATCCTGATATTACAATTTTTTCCGATTTCTTTTTCGGTTTATTTTTTTTTTCGATTTTTTCTCGATTTTTTTAATTTCTTTTTCAGTTTTTTCTCGATTTCTTTTTGTATTTTTCTCAATTTTTTTAAATTTTTTTAATTTATTTTTCGATTTTTTCTCGATTTCATTTTTGATTTCTTTTTTCATTCTCTTTTTTCGATTTTTTTTTTTGTTTTGTTTTTTGATTTCTTTTTTCTATAAGAATTCAAAAAAGAAATCGAGAAAATATCAAAAAAGAAATTAAAAAAATTGAAAAAGAAATAAAAAATGAAATCGAGAAAAAATAAAATAAAAACCGAAAATAATAGAGAAAAAAAATCGAAAAAAATATCAAAAAAGAAATCGAAAAAAATTGTATTCTCGAGATTGGGGTCAATATGTTAATAAGAGTTAAATTGGGTGATTATGAGAGGAAAAAATGTGTTTGGACAGAAATACCTTTCAAAAATTTGATGGAGTGACCCGAATGAGTGATTTTTTAAACATTAGTGATCTATCTGGCATTTTTGAAACATGAGTGATCTAACTGGCTTTTTTTCCAAACGTGAGTGATGTCAGAAGCCATTTACCCTTAGATAATACAATACGAACAAGTAATTGCTTGATAATTACTAAAAGGGGTTTGGAGAAATAATGAGCATCATAACAAATTACTACTAATTCTCTCTATATATTGCATCATTTAGGAAATGTTTTTTGTACACCTAATAACAATCATCAAACAAATATCATAATCATGTCTACTGTTACTAATCAACATTCTTTTAAATTTAGTCACATATCTCTATATTTTCTACTACTATTTTTCTTTCTTCCAATTATCAGTGCATCAAAACCTTTTCATCCTTCCAAATCCAGACCCCCAAAATTCTACAAATCCCACAAATTCCCCAAAAATTTATCACCTGATTCCGTTTGCAAATTCACCCCCCACCCACATTTTTGCAAATCAATACTAAAAGGAAATGCTTCTATCTTCGATCATGGCAGGAATGCACTCAAGCATTCATCTTCTTCAACGAAGGCGTTCCATTCGACATTAAACCACTATCTAAAATCGCGTAACAAGTTGTCGAAAACCACCATCCAAGCTCTCCAAGATTGCGAATTTCTTACTAGCTTGAATGATGAGTTCTTGAACACAACTTACACTCAAATACTCGACACGAATAATGTCACGCAAGGTTTCGAAGAGGACACTCTGCATACTTATCTTAGTGCGACATTGACTAACCAGGACACTTGCTTAGAGGGAATGGAAAAATTTGCTTCAGATGGAAGCATCAAAGATGGTGTCTTACCTGCACTTGCTAATGGGACAATGTCTTATAGTGTATCTTTAGGGCTTTTCTTGCATGGTTGGGGTGATAATGAGAAGGAAACAAGCAAAAACAGATTTGTGGAACAGAGGAAATCATCACCAATTTTCCATGTTGCATACTCTCATACGAATCGAAGGTAAGTCGTTACTACTGTCTACGTGCAACAAAGTCCGATTTTTTTTTTTTTTTTTTTAATTTTATAGAAGTGTCTGATTATTAAGATCGATATATTTTCTTATCACTAAATCAATAACTCCAATGAATTTTATTATTTAGAATCACAAATCAAAGCAAAAAACTTCCATTACTATCTATATACTCATCCCTCCATCCCATATTATTTATTTCATTTTGACTTTTACAACCCGAGACACAACTTAAAATGTAGTTATCTCTAATTCTACAAGATTAAAAATTATAAGAAGTTAATTTTTCAAAAATATACATTGAGACGATCTAACAAGATCTCACGTGACTATATTATTTCTTATCAACTAATAAGAATTCATGATCAAAATTACAAGAGTTTGACTCCCAAAATAAAAAGTGGACAAACAATTTGAAATAGAAGGAGTATGTAACAACATCAGTTGATTACATATCTTGTTATGGTATGTCTAGCTTAGGACGGATGCATGCATGTACATAAAAATACATTAGAGAGTTACGTGTTTATTTATTAATCATCATGTTTTTCTTAAGCTGACATGAGGAGTAGTACATAATATATGTGAATGGTGTACCAAATACTTCACTTGAATAACGTGGAATTACTTGCTAATAATCGAGGTCAATTTTTAATTTTTCCACTAATTTCACAAGTAATTATATACTCCTCTGATCTATCCTTAAATGATTGTCACATTTTCATTTTTGATGGTCAACAAAATACGATTTAAAATGTAAATATCTATTATTCTACATGCGAAAAATTATAAAAAGTTGATATTTCAAAAATATATATTGAGACGAATCTAACAAGGTCTCACAAGACTATATTATTTCTTGTCGTTTAATGAAAATTTATGATCAAATTTTATTATGTATAACTAACAAAAATCAAAATGTAACAATCTTTTAGGGACGGAGGTAGTATGAAATTTGAATGTGCATGACTTATGGCTCATGAGTTATGACTATATTATTAAGCAACTTTGAACATAAGTATAAGCGTAGTGTGAAGTATTATTGTATTTAATAATATGAATACATGCTTAGTATATATAGGAAATAATTATTTAAGGATATGAAGTCAACACTCAAACTAAACAATAAGTATGCAGTTCTCAAGATAAATAGTTGACGTTTTACGTTATATGAAAAAGCTTTTTGAGATCCTTTATTATAAGAAACCTTTTTGTCGTGTTAGCTAGGAGCTGAGTTTCTTCACCTTAAATTGATTGATTTAAAGTCAAAACAATTTTGTCCAATTATCTAGTACTAAATCAATAATTATTTAGATCTTTAGTACAAAATTGTACCTTATCAATTATCTAGTACTCCCTCCGTCCCTAAATGATTGTCACATTTTGACTTTTCATGGTCAACAAAATAAGAATTGAAATGTAAATATCTCTTATTCTACATACGAAAAAATTATAAAAATTTGATATTTCAAAAATATATATTGAGACGAATCTAACAAGATATCACACGACTATATTATTTCTTATCGTTTGATGAGAATTTATGATCAAATTTTGTAATATTTGACCACCAAAAGTCAAAATGTGACGATCTTTTAGGGACGGAGGGAGTACTAAATTAATACTCCATCCGTCCCTAAAAGATTGTCACATTTTGACTTTTGGTGGTCAACAAAACACGTTTTAAAACATAAATATCTATTATTCTACATCCGAAAGAATTATAAGAAGTTAATATTTCAAAAATATATATTGAGATGAATCTAACAAGGTCCCACAAGACTATACTATTTCTTATCGTTCAATGGGAATTCATGATCAAATTTTGTAATGTTTGACTAGCAAAATCAAAATGTGACAATCTTTTAGGGACGGAGGGAGTAATTAATTTTGGATTTAAAGCTTACTACAAACAGTTGTACTTACTGGGACAAAGTATTATTTGATCCCACTTATGGGACCTTGCTACAATTAGTTACTAGTTCTAATTTGATACAAATTTATATTTTTTTGGGAATTAATTGAATGTGTTCTTATCTATTAATAATAGTTTGCTGGACTAACTCTATTGTTAATTATTATTGTGATAATAGAAAATCCAAGCCAGAATTTCATGAAGGCATAAGTAGAAAGCTCGTACAAGTTTCTGGATTTGATGACATCAACTTAAAGGTGAAGATAAACCAAACAGTGGTTGTGAATCCTAATGGAACTGGAAACTTCACCACCATAACTGATGCGGTGGCGGCAGCACCGAATAACACCGTCTCCGGTAGTAGCGGCTACTATGTGATTCATGTGGTTGCAGGAGTCTATGAAGAGTACGTTACAATTGCTTTAAACAAAAGGTACATTATGATGATCGGAGATGGGATTAATCAGACCATAATCACAGGCAATCGTAGCAATGTTGATGGTTGGACTACATTTAACACACCCACTTTTGGTAAGTTTGTAATTTATTACTACCTTAATCTCGATTTAACTGATTATAAATTAATCTTATAATTGTCTAAGTAAGAGGCTCGAGTTCGATTCACAAAAGTATGAAACCGTCACACTAACGAAGTACATGAAGGAGATAAATTGCAATATACCCCTACAGTGTTTGAGCTCGATTCTTTGACATATAAAAAAAAGAATCACATTATATTATCTAGATACATTTTATAAATGATCAAAATTTGAACATATGAGCCCGACTTCATGAGATCAAAATTTGAAGAGGTGAAAAGACAAAAGCAACCTTGATCACCTGAGTACATTTTACTACAATTTACCTTTTTCGCGTAGTGTAGGGCAATGGTCTCTGCAGACGTTAGGATGACAGTTTCATCCTTTTGGATGTATATTATAGAGATCAAATATCATTTTTCTTTCAAATTTGTCTCTAATTTTGATGACTCACGGCAGTTGTAGTTGGGCAAAGATTCGTTGCAATGAACATAACATTTCGGAACACAGCTGGAGCGATTAAGCACCAAGCTGTCGCAGTTCGAAACGGAGCCGATTTGTCCACTTTCTACAAATGCAGCTTCGAAGGGTACCAAGACACACTCTATGCACATTCCCTCAGGCAATTCTACAGAGAATGCGACATTTACGGCACAATCGACTTCATATTCGGAAATGCTGCCGCAGTGTTTCAGAATTGTAACATTTATCCTCGTCGCCCTTTACCCGACCAATTCAATGCCATAACAGCACAAGGCCGAACTGACATCAACCAGAACACTGCATTTTCGATACTCAATTGTACCATTAAGCCGGCACCAGACCTGGAGGTATCCATCATTGAGAGTGGCGTTGTGAACGCCACTCAGACGTACCTAGGACGGCCGTGGAGGGAGTATTCAACAACAGTGTACATGGAGTCTTATATGGATGGTTTTATTAGTCCTAGTGGATGGATTGAGTGGGAGGGAGATTTTGGGTTGAACACATCTTATTATGCTGAGTATGGAAACAGAGGAAATGGATCAGACACTAGTAATAGGGTCAATTGGCTTGGGTATCACAAAAATATAAGTGAAATAGATGCTTCCAATTTCACTGTCACCAAAATGCTCAAAGGGGAGTACTGGTTGCCTATTACTTCAGTGCCTTTTATTATTGGGCTAATTTGAGGTGTCTTCACATTGTAATTTTAATGAATTTAATTTATTTAATAAAGTTAATATTATTAATAAAGTTAATTACTGGTTTTATTATCATGCATGTTTCATTTCACTCGTCATTTGATAGTACATGTTTAATTGTCCCATTTGATATCATATGTTATAATATTTGTCACTTTTAATACTGCGGTTAAAATAATTGTGTTGTCAAGTACACTTTAGCATCACATGGCTTGTTTTTAAGGGTAAAATTGTGGAACTTAAACTTCTAAAAGTCTCGAAGACACGTTTGATCACACATGTTTTATTTCACTTATCACTCAAACGATGAACCCCCATCATATGGGGCCCTGCTACAGCCTGTCGTGAATCTTTACTAGGAGGTATCGCGGGATGTGCCTCAGAAGGTCATGCGACTTAGATTTGCCTTTTTACCACTGGTCCAACACGAGATTCTGCATCTTGCAGACCCGAACACACACCATGTGAAGAGGCTAGGCTGACAACACTTTAGCAACCAAGCTCTTCACCGATTAAGTTACGCCTCGAGATACATTTCATTCATCACTCGATCATACATATTTAAATTTATCATATAGAATTGAGATTTTTCTATCATTTATGTTCTCGTGAGTGGCAAATGGAGGGAGTAAAATAGAAAAGTTAAGCATAAGGAGCCATTAACCATAATTGAATCGGCAACTTGAAACGGTTCATCCGTTGGTTTCGTTCAAAATCTAACAGAAACGCCACTAAAAACGGGAAAAAAAAATCACAAACAATCATTATTCGTTTCTGAAAACATCCAATCACATCTGTCGAAATAACATCAGCTCAAAGATTGGTTACAGATAGTGAGAATATTTTATAAAAATATCAAAAAATGGAGAATTTGATCCAATTGGTGAACAGATTGCAACAGGCATGCACAGCATTAGGTGATCATGGCGAAGAGAGCAGCCTCCCCACTCTTTGGGACGCTTTGCCCTCCATCGCCGTCGTTGGTGGTCAGGTTACCTCACTTTTTTCCCTACTTTTTGCATATCTATTGCATGTTCTATTACTTTCTATGTTCAGTGGCGGAACCAGAATTTTTAGGTACACCCGAATCTCAATGCAGAAAGTCAATTATCAACTAGAGCAATTTTTTTATGTAGGGAATATAATTATACGTTCAGTAGCTTATTCCCATTGAATTATTAGAATTAATGTAGTGCTAGTTTGTATATTGTGCTAGTGAGGTGTTATTTTTTTTTGTAAATTAGCGATGAGGTGAGTTTCGAAACCAGAACTTTTTTGTGCTAGTGTAGTGTTATAAGTGTTAAATATCCAGATTCCAGCTGCATTTGGTATCTTATTAGTTTAAGATTTAATGTGATATATAAATGTACTAGACATCACACTCCATCGTCGACCTGGGGCGGACCCCAATTGGAGTTCGCCACCTCCTTGAGGCTTGAGCGAATTTTGTGAGTATGGAGTATCTTGGACGAGGTTTAAGGTTTAACCAGTTGAGTATTATTATGTAACTTGCGAAATGAAGTACATGTTATTGTTATTGATCATGTCAGAATGATTTATATGTTCAGAGGGTGGGTGGTTTGAGTGTGTCCTGAGTTGTGTGTAGGATTTATTAGATTTACTTGAAAAATTACTTGTTTTACTCCATGACACTGCCTTTCTTAGGTGGTAGACTCTTCATAGGCATTGGGGCATGTTGAAAGGTTATCTCGAGTAGTTTCAACAGGACAAAAAATATATGTTACTTGTTGTCATTTGCTTTTGTATTGTTTTCTTGGAAGAGATGAAAAGGAAATATAAAGAATAAAGAACATATTGAGATGTGTACCAAACATTGAGAAGTATATTCCCACAGGAAAGAGTAAAGTGTACTACCTATTGAATGAGAAAGAATTGCTGGACACATTAGCAGAGTTCAAAACTCGTTGATTATTCTTGAGTCCTGAATAGGGTGACCTGGAAAAGATTTAGTCGTGCAAGATAAATTTTACTATATAAAGATATTGGGTCCGTTCCTGGCAGGGAGGAGCAAATTAAGGAGTTTTTGGATTACATTATCATGCTCAAATTCTATTTCTATGCGATGTTGACTTTTATTCTAGACATCCTATCTAAGCCGCCTAAAGTACATCTTTGTTTAATTTAGATGTGAAGTTCAATAATTTTCTTCATATTTTCATGACCTAACTTGATACTTATGTTAAATGATTTGTAGAGCTCTGGAAAATCCTCAGTACTTGAGAGCGTTGTTGGGAAGGATTTCTTGCCGCGTGGATCAGGTAAGAAGTGCCTTATGCTCCTGGTTTAACGATTTCTGGTTGACATGGAACTTACATTGCAACTCTGCATGCAGGCATTGTAACTCGGCGCCCTCTTGTCCTCCAGCTACATCGGATTGAGGGGGGAAGAGAATATGCTGAGTTTGGCCATCTCCCTAGAAAGAAGTTCACTGATTTTGGTATTTGTGCATCTGAAGATGATTTGATGGCCCTTTGTTCTCTTGTTGCTTCCCATGTCTATTTTCGTTGGAAACTGCTTGGATTTCGCATGACTTATTGTCGAATTAGAACTGCCTTACAATAGTTATACACTAACTTTGGTGTTGATAGGTTTCAATGGCTTCTAATTGTGGCTTCTTTTATAATTCGTCATTGTAATATCTCGGGCCATCTCAGGCTAATTATAGTGTGCATTATGCAGCTGCCGTGAGGAAGGAGATCGCTGATGAGACTGATAGAGAGACAGGACAGTCAAAAGCTATTTCAACTGTTCCTATCTATCTTAGCATCTATTCTCCCAATGGTTAGTGATTTTCAAAATACTTATTAGTTTGATCTTGTCGTTTGTTATGCCACTATATAAATATGTTAAGATTGACTTCAGTCCTCATAGTCTAGGGGAATACTCTTTTTTAAGTAACATCAAAGAAAATTACAAAACTTCCATATAAGTAGCTGCCTTCAAAAGTTAGAACTGAGAGTAGCATGCACCAAGCAGTATTGTAGAACATGGAGCCTAAACTGTTGAAAGGGAATCGTTTGTAGTGTTTCTATCATCTCGTCATTGATAGATAAATTTTGTAATTGTCTCATGTCATATTTAATATACACATCTTATTTGCAGTTGTGAATTTGACGCTGATTGATCTTCCTGGACTCACAAAAGTTGCCGTTGGTTAGTACTTATCATACATTTTCTGAATGATTCTAAATTTACTTACTAGATGTCTTCCTTTCAATTACTGAATATATACCTTTAACTTCTCTACTCGATTACATTAGATGGTCAACCTGAAAGTATTGTGCAGGATATTGAAAATATGGTTCGTGCTTTTATTGAGAAGGTAACTTAATTTTGAGAGTTCTTGAGGATCAAGATAGTTGTTAGAGTAAGGCATCTCCTCTTTTGATTTTGAGTTCTTTACCTTGCAGCCAAACTGTATCATATTGGCTATATCTCCAGCCAACCAAGATATTGCAACTTCAGATGCAATTAAGATTTCACGTGAAGTAAATCCCACAGGTAATTTGTTTTTTATAAATTTAGTTTTTGTTCAACCTGCCTGTAATTGCTTAGGACACTACCTGTACTTCTTATCTTTTGTGAAGTAGTAGCTAATTGTATGCACTTCACTCTTCGGTCACTTCAAAAATACAAGGTAATTGCTTACTATGCATCCCCTCTTTACCCTGCTTAGGTGGGAGCCTCTTTGGAGGCGCTGAGGCATGTTGATGATGTTCAACCCCTTGATTGCTCTCTTTATGTCGACTACTAAAATCATGTTTGTTGTCGTGGCAGAAATTCTCATGATGTTGTAAATTTTTGTATATTATTCCTTTTAATTCTATACAAAAAGAAGGAAGAGTAGGTTCTTTTTTATTGTTCTTTTCTTGCCTATTCACTAAGAGTTTCCCTTTTTTTTGATTCGTAAATATTCCAGGAGATAGAACATTTGGGGTTTTGACAAAGATTGATCTCATGGACAAGGGTACTGATGCAGTTGAGGCAAGTTGTTGGACTTCAAAACTTCAGGGTGCTCTCATAACATTGTTATTGTAGTAATGTTTATTGGCTTGTTAACTATTCTGATTTTCTTCGAGTATTATTGTAAGTTTATATATGATAGGTAAGAACAAATAATAAAAATTTAGACGTACACATGTATAGATACCAGAGCTCTCTCATACACGTATCTTTACTGCTTCTAGTTCCAGGTCAAGGAATTTTATCCATTTTTAAAGCTGTTAGCGGGATAGGGCTGGGTTTGGTTTGGTTTAAATCTGTCAGAATGGTCAACTATACACTCTTCGAAAATTACATATGTGATGACTTTACTTTTAGTCACTTACCAAGTTGACCATAAATGTCTTTTATAATTGTATTTATTTTTTTAGATGCTGGAAGGGAGGGCCTTCAAGCTGCAGTTTCCATGGATAGGTGTCGTCAATCGATCCCAAGCAGATATCAACAAGAATGTTGACATGATTGCTGCAAGGAGGCGAGAAGTGGAATACTTCGAGACCACCCCCGAGTACAAGCATCTAGCTTCCAGGATGGGTTCTGTGCATCTTGGGAAAGTGTTATCTAAGGTAAGACGTATTCTTATGAGGTATTAGTTTTCAGATATAAGCACCAATAATTTATGGAAACTGAATGGACTTCAAACCCTAGACTTAATCCATGTAATTGAACTTCTCAAGTATGGCTTACCAAAAATAGCACGGTATACCTGCTCAGAATGAAAAACCGTAGCTATTTCTTTTTAGTGATGATATAAAACGTGTTCTTGAACTTATTCAAATACGACTTACCAAAATAGCATTGCGTACCTGTCCAGAATGAAAATTGCAGCTAATTCTTTTAATGATGATACAGAAACATGTCAGGTTCTGATGCCATTAGTTGTTCTTCACTTCTTACTCTATATATATTTTCTTGTTATACGCTGATTATGACTAGAAGCTCATCATCAAGGTTTGATAATGACATAAAATAAATTGTAAATTCACTTCATTGATGTTGAAATGACTGATGCATGCAATATTGACTTTCAGCATTTGGAGGCTGTCATCAAGTCTCGTATCCCCGGCCTTCAGTCACTTATCAACAAAACTATACTTGAGCTAGAAACTGAGCTGGCCAGACTAGGGAAGAATATTGCCACTGATGCAGGAGTAAGTACTTGTATCTTGCCCTTTCTATGTTCCTACTTGACTCTCCTTCCTTTTTTACTTCTGATTGCATTACTGGCATTGGATAAAAGTCTTTTTGACTCAATTATTGATAGGGGCCATACTTGTTCTTGGTTATCAAGTTTTGAAGTTTCTGAGTGATCGAGTGTGCTTGCTAGATATTTTCTAAGCTGCTTCTCGTATTTGATTTTTCAGGGAAAGTTGTACATGATAATGGAAATCTGCCGTACTTTTGATGGAATATTCAAAGAGCATCTTGATGGGGTGTATGTATAATAACCACTAGATGGGGCTTGTTTTAGTTGCACTTTTTTTTCCTGAATCTACCCTCTTGTCTGGCTTTTACTGCAGGCGACCGGGTGGTGATAAAATATATAATGTCTTTGATAATCAACTCCCCGCGGCTTTAAAAAGGTTACAGTTTGACAAGAATCTTTCAACAGACAATGTGCGGAAGCTTATAACCCAAGCTGATGGATACCAACCTCACTTGATCGCTCCTGAACAAGGATATCGTCGACTTATTGAGTCATCAGTCGTGAGTATCAAAGGCCCCACGGAGTCAGCAGTAGATACGGTAAGCATTGAAAAAACAAGAACTGCTGATGTCAATACTTCTTTCCATTGATGTCGATGTCATTACTAGAGTCAATCGCTTCTGTTGGCCTCTGATACTCAGATCAGAAGTTTGCATAAAAGACCTTCTAAATTGAATGATGGCACTGATGCTACGAATTTGCAATTAGTTTTGACATTAGTTATATTGGTAAATGTACAAATTTATGCCTACTTGTACCCGAAGCTGAGTTGCTTTATCTAGAGTACGTTAAATCCCTTTATGGGTGCTTCTAACTATGTTAAGAGGGCCTTATTTAGTTGGATTACATATTTAGCTTGCAATGATTTCAGGTGCATGCCATATTGAAGGATCTAGTTCAGAAGTCAATCAGTGAAACTTCGGCAAGTTGTTCAATCTTTTTTTCTTTGAAGTTCTGATACTCACAATTAATCGATTGCTCTGGGAATATAATCCTTTTTAGTACATCCATTCATCTTAGTGGGTGCCAAAGGAAACATAGCTTAACAGTGAAGTAGTGGGTGTGGTAGTCGAATTAGCTTTTCGTGTATTGCATGCAGGAGCTAAAGCAGTACCCCTCTCTTAGAGTGGAAGTTAGTAAGGCAGCCATTGAATCTTTAGAAAGGATGAGAGATGAAAGCAAGAGAGCTACCTTACAGCTCGTTGACATGGAATGCAGTTACCTAACTGTAGATTTTTTCAGAAAGCTGCCTCAAGATAATGAGAAGGGTGGAAATCCCTCCCAATCAATTTTTGATAGATATCATGATTCATATCTCCGACGAGTTGGTATGTTATACTACTCATCTAAATTCTGTAATAGTTTACCACATTTAAACTCAAACTCAAAACAGCTGTTAAGATTAGGTTATCTAAATATGATCAGTTTTTCAAACTATGAGTATGTTTTGTTTATCTCGGCTCTCTGTCTACCCTTACCTTCTTCGGGTGTTTGTGAACATATGTAGTGTCTTAGAAACACTGTCAAAGGTGTGATTAGTTTGTGACATTATCATGGCCCTTAAGGACAAGAACCTGTGTGAGTTGCATAAGACATTTGGTTGTGCTAGTGACTTTTTTATTTATCTAATTACATGAAACTATGAAACATGATCTGGGTTCACTTTTTATTCATTCAGTATACGACTCATGTTTTGGTATACGTTATTCTTATTTTGTAACTAACATGCGCCACATTTTCAAAACATGTGGTGTGTGCCAAAAGGTCCTCGACTTGTTCTTCATTACTTATAGGGACAAAGAAATTTCGGCCTTCGACGATTGAATTATGAACTGAGAAGATGAGAAGCATATATTCATTCTTCTGCAATGTATATAATCCAAACCATATATATATATCCGATGAGAGTTGTCAATAATTAATATGTCTGAGATCAAATGCATTAGTTTTTTATAATATCAATTATCCTTATGTTGTCAATTTGATACTATTTTCTCTTTGTCATTGTGACAAGTTGGTGAAACAGTTTATTCGGTTCGATGTCCAAAAGAGGTGTAGTACAAATGTGAAATGCCATGCTTTTCTTCTCATCATTTTCCACTAAATCTAGCATGTTGTCTATGTCGATAGGGTCAAATGTCCTGGCTTATGTCAATATGGTTTGTGCATGTCTGAGGAACTCCATCCCAAAATCCATTGTCTATTGTCAAGTCCGTGAAGCCAAACGTAGTTTACTTGATCATTTCTTCACCACTTTGGGCCAAAAGGAGGTAAAAGTCTAAATTTAGTCACATAGGTTACCTGCTCAACCTATTATGTATTGGCGTGTTGAAAATAACTATCTATAATCATCCCCTATCTCTCTTTGTAATGCCAGGGGAAGCAGTTGGGTAAACTACTGGATGAAGATCCTGCAATAGCTCAAAGACGCATCTCCATAGCTAGACGATTGGAGTTGTATAGATCTGCACAAGCAGACATTGATGCAGTTGCTTGGGCGAAGTAGGCGCGTAGAGACCCATTTTTTCAGTAGTTAGGTATTGCACTTGTTCATTGATTTTACAGGGTACTCTCAATAATCATGCTGCAAAATGGAGCTTGCCGGTCTCAGGGAACATCATGTTGCCTGCATCTAGAACATATTGGATATATGGTTATGGCTTCAAAGGTGCCATCCATTTACCTGGTTTTCTTATCTTTTACTTATAAGAATTTTAGTTTCTCTTAACTAATGTTGATCGCGACACAAATCTCGTTATACAATCCTCTAATTTTCTGTTGAGGTAAAGAAGAATTTAACATTGTTAAGATGAAAATATTGGTCAATGAAAACAAAATAAGATTGTGTAATAAAAATTGGCAAATTATACTAATATATTGGATCATCAATTAAGAATTTGGAAAAGGACTGTTTGGATGTGCATGTCATTCATTTGTCTCATCTTATTGAAGCTTCTTGAAAAATTCAATATACAAATATGAGATGAAGGCTACTTGCCAAAAAATGAAGCTTTGAGTAATTATAAATTCCTAATAGTACAAATTACTATCAAACAAGGATTCGTTTATATATTAAACTAAAACATCCATTATTAGCCGGACAACTATAAGTCAACAATATTATCCTAAGCAGACGTAGATCCCTTACTCTCGCGATGAAATTGTTCGGTTGAGATTCTCTACCTCCTCTTTGAGTCTCGTTTAGTCGTTTGTACCCTTTCTTTATATATATTTAGTCGATGTGCATAAATATCCTGATGTCCATATATTATGATAATGAGGCACAGAAGATAAATGGTCCCATTCCCAAACTTCTGATTGGCAAAATCATACAATTATAGTATTGCTTTCAGGCTTGGATACCTTTCATCATACAACTCTTTTAGAGTAACCAATGAAACCTGTGAGGTTTTTCTTCTTTCTTCTCATACCTGTTCTAGGATTAGCTAGAGACAACTGCTGGACAACATCTTGCAGGAGTGATGGCGTACCTATTCGCTTTCCTTTCTGGCGAAACGATCAACCTCAATACTGTGGCTATCCAGGCTTTAGTCTGAGTTGCAACAGAGATGGGATTCCAGTTCTCAGCATTTCCAACTCCGGGTCATTTCTCGTACGTGATATCGACTATAGCAACCAACGAATTCAGCTCTATGATGCATCCGGTTGCATTCAGAGGAGGCGTTTGGGGTTGAACTTATCATCTTCACCTTTTTGGTCTTCCAGTTATCAGCGTTACACTTTTCTATCATGTCCTTCAGGATATTATTCCCCAGTTTACCAAATTGAGTGTCTTAGTAATCTGACCAATAGTATATATTATGCTAATTCTACTGATACAATTTTTTCCCCAAGAATTCCCTCTCCATGCCTAATTATTGCTGCTAAAAATGTACCAGTTCCATTAAACCACTTCAGCAGTCGGTCTGGCTTCTCCCTGCTTGATGATGACCTTGATTTAAAATGGGATACACCTTTCTGCGACCTCTGCGAAAAGAGGGATACTCTATGTGGATATACAGACGGTATGGAAACAGAAATTCATTGCTTTAAAGCTGCAGAAAAAGGTAATAATCATCCTCTGGTTATGTCATACGTCAGCATCAACAATACCCTAATGCCTATGATTCTATGAAGAGGCTCCCGCCTAAGCGGGATGAGGATGGACAGTAGGCGAGCTTACTATTGTGGTAACAGGGAGGTTGTCTCCGAATTGACCCAAAAATTCTGCATGAATTGAACAAGATAATGAATTAATCGAGCACCAAACCATCCAGTTTTGGTCATTTGTATTGCAAGTTTCTTTTGCAGAATTTTCATACATCAATCAACCCTTCTTTATTATCATGGATCTTTTTGTTTCGTTTTTTATAGACGAGTCAGAACCAAGAAGAAAAATTATACTAGGCATCATTATCCCAGCTGCTTGTGTTTTCGTATGTATAGTATGTTTCCAATATTCATATAGTTCGAGAGAGGCCACTGCTAGAGTTCCAACCTCAGAAGTAGGAACTCAAGTTACAGAACAAGAAGCAACGGTAGAACATTTGTCTTCACCAGGCCTCGATGAGTCTACTATCAAATCTTATACAACAATAGTTGTTGATGAGAGCCAGCACATACCTGGGCCTAATGGCAGCAATTGTTCAATCTGCCTCGCGGAATACCTTCCAGGAGACACGCTTAGGTCTATACCGCAGTGTGAACACTGTTTCCATGTCGACTGCATTGATGAGTGGCTACGCCTGAAAAGAATCTGCCCAATCTGCAGAAAGCCTCATGCTGATAGTATAAATACATAGGCTTCGCCAGGCCGGGAAATTTACCACACCCGCGATTGTGAATTCGTGGTATTGGCTTATATGGATCTAACGAGGCAATAAGCTTCAATCCTAGCGTTTCGCCCACTTCATGCTGTAGCATATAGGAAGTTAATTAGTAATATGATTATACTATTCAGAGAATTGCATATTGATGGTGAGTTAACACAATACTAATGTACCATTGAGAAGGATCTAGAGCGATTCTTTTGAAGGAAAATAGTGAAAATATGTAATGAGTTCATTGTTGATAAGCAGATTTTGTCCAAACAAAATCATCAGTATATTCAAGGATAAACTTCTGATAGTGAAACTATATAGAAGTGGACAACAAATGTAGGACAATAATTATAGTATCGCATTGAAGCTTGATGCAGCGTATTGAAGAGTATAGAAGACTATGTTTTGTACCACATCGATTTTTTTCTATTTTGTTAGCTCAACTCCCCATAATCCCATTATATATAAGTGGTACTAGTTTGTTTTAGGATTATTATTTTTTGAAATAAAAAACAGCAGAAAACAAGAGACTTTTTCTCTCACAACTCTTTAAGCATGATCGTATATTTCCCCCGAAGTTCGTCTCTGAATGGGCTCCTCTAAATGGTCGTGAGGCAGTTGGGTTCATCCGAGGTCGGGCTGATGGTCTGAATGAGGGCCTAGGTGAGGGTCCATATTGTACTTGTCCGAGGGGGTCTTCTTCCTGAGGTCACAGATGCTTCTTACCAAGTCCCTCAAGATATAGACACGTGTACGTCCGAGATGAACTCTCCATCTTTACCTGGACCTTTCCTTAATTGGCAAAAAAGACTTTCGGGCCCAAAGCCCTTAAATGGGTAAATTAGCCTTAATAAATAAAAGGTCTCAACCCATTAATGTCATTATCAACAATAATTATAGTATTGCATTGAAGCTTGATGCAGCGTATTGAAGAGTATATAAGACTAGTTGTTTATTTTTATGTTTTGTACCACATCAATTTTTTTCTATTTTGTTAGCTCAACTCGCCATAATTCCATTATAAATAAATGGTACTAGTTTATTTTAGTATTATTATTTTTTGCAATAAAAAACAGCAGAAAACGAGAGACCTTTTTCACGCACAACTCTTCAAGCATAGTAGTATATTTATTCTTGAAGTATCGTCGTCAAGTACAGTCGGAAATTCCCATTTCCAATATTTCCCACTTGTCCGCAGTCGGGTTTTTGTCTTACCACGCGAGCATTAATTCGGCTATTTAGATAGAATCGACGAGTTATTGTTGTAACAGTTTGAAGTATTACTTTATGCTTCATCAAAGCGTGTGTACAATTTAACTACACAGATACTTTAGATTTGAGAGAGTTAATTATCGAAATGGTCTCACATAGTGGAATGGAGTTGCACTTTGGTCCAAGATAGTTAGAATGTTGCAACTTGATCCCATATATTATTTGATATAAAGATTTCAATAAATGTCCAAGTCATAACGAATATTACTAAATATATAGAGATTCGACATATAATAGACATTTTGGGGTCTATATAAAGTCTAGTTTGCCATTATGCCAAATATTATTCAATATTCCACAAACTAAAGTATAAAAGAGAAAAATATCTAAATGGTTCAAGTTTATATGAAGTAATCAGTTGTTCAATAATATAGTAAAAATATATGTATATACTTTATCTATTTTTAGTCGTCGTTTTAGCCATCTTCTTATAAATTAACAAAATAGTAAAAAGTTTTCAAAGATTACATTGAAAATGTATAATGACAATTGATTCTTATTATATTATCGGATAGCTGATAATTTCAATAAAAAAAGTAAAAAGTATATTATCAATATAAAGTTACTCGTACTATTTATTATGGTTTAATGACAACTATTTCCATAAAAAAATTTAATTAAAACGACAACTAAATAAATAGGGCATCCTCTGAAAGACCAAAGAATACACTGGCCCGCCTACTAAAACAGTATAAATACCGAGTGAATAGTCAATAATTCTAACATCTTACTAAAATCATCCTCGAGTTTTGAAGAAATGCTAAATTATGTTGTGCAAATGGGCTTGATTAATTATATTAGCAAGCTGGGCATATTTGATCAAGAAGATATTTCTCCAACGGATAGTTTCTGAAAGGGACACGTGTCCTTTATTCATTGATCCAACTGTTTAGTTAGTTAGTTGTTATTAACAGTTAACTGATTTAGTTAGTTAACTGAAATCAGATTCAAGATCCATTCTTGATTTCTCCCTCTATAAATGTATGATTGTATTCACTTTACAAAGAGCGAATTCAACGAAATTAATATCATTTGAAAAGATCTTTCTCCATTTTTGCTCTCTAGAATTTTGCTTTCAATTTTGTTTTTTCCTTTCTTGAGTTTCTTAACATGTTTTTTCCATGTTAATATCAATTAATTGTTTCTTGAAACTATTTTTGTTACACTTTCTTGAACTCATGTTTCTTGAAACTATTTTTGTTACAATCAATTGATATTAATTTCACCCGGTCTCTAGATAGTTTCTTGAACTCAAGAAAGTGATTAAGAAAAAAAACCAAAATATACTTGAACTCAAGAAATAATTTTTTTGACAGATTCTCTACGAAAATTTTCATTTTTGAAATTATGAAAACGAAATGTTTGTATTTTGAAATTAATCTTTTTCGTACAATAAGTTCAAGTTTTCAATTTTCTTAGACATATATGAACTAAAGGTATTTGTTTAAAAAGAGTTTATTAATGATTAAAATAATTATTCATAACCTTTTGCCTATATACATATATAAGTACATAACATATAACTCACACTTTTAACATGTTAGATAATTACAATTGTCTATTTGTTTTTAGATCTAACTTTTTGATATTCTTAAAAATAATATTAAATGATATAAATATTTTCCACAAAATTTAATCATTTGTTAACATATATAGCATTGATTTCAAAATATTTTATTTTATTTTTAGAGCAGTTCATACTTTTATATACTACAGTAATATTTATGTTTATTCAAATTTCTTTTAACATAGAAGTATAATTTATTTTGATTTTTTACATTTTTACATCGTTTCTTAAATGTTTCCATAATGTAATAACATGGCTTGATTCTCTGATTTAAAATATAATAATAAATTATATAACTTTAATAACTCGTTTCGTTTTATTTAAAACTCGTTAGTAGTTTGCTCGTTCGGTCAATTCGAGTCTAATCGAGACAAGCCCGTATAAGGGCCTTGTGATCACTATTTAAAATTATTACTCCTATGTTTTACGTAAGTTTATCGAGTCATCGATCGTGTGGTGACTGTTACCGCGTTGATATCGAGTCTAACCTCAGGGGGCCTGGGTGGGTCGTTACACATAACGTTTCTTAATTGAGCAAATGGCTTCATCGATCACTCACGTTTGTTAAAAAATACTAGTCGATCACCCTAGTATGACTTTGTATACTTTCGATCACTCATGTTGGGTATTACGTGTATTTTGGTCACTCACACTTTTTTTTGGTACAACTCTTAATTTTTCAAAATTTTTAACATTTTTGTAAGGGCAAGCATCATTCGAACCAAACCCCTTCCAACAACTGAAGAGACATTTGCCGAGATACGACGAGAGGAAACAAGGCAAAGACTTGCAGATCAAGAGGTCGAACAATCTGCACTTATCGCTACTCAAGGAGAAAAAATTAGGTTTCAGAATCATGAGATTCATCATCAACCAAAATATAACTTAGGCCAACAATTCCAAAACCAAACCGGGGCGAATCACGAATCAATAGCCTTAAGTACCAATCGACAGAAGGTCAACTTCGACCAGAAAAGAGGCTGTAAATCTGACCGACCATGGTGTGATCATTGTCGACGACCGGGCCACTTCAAGACCGGGTGCTGGGAGATTCATGGAAAGCCTGCCAACTGGACTCCAAAGAAGCAAGAGAGGAGAAGCTTCCAGGGTGACATGAGACACGGCGGAGGCAGAGGCGGCGGAGGTTTCAACCATGGCAACTACGTAGCAACCCAGACGTCCGTCCTACCACAACTCAACAAGGAACAATTGGACAAGTTGTACACCCTTCTCCAACCGACGACTACCTCCTTCGACGGGCCCTCATGCTCAGTCGCCAAATCCGGTAACATCCCCTCTACTCTCACTGCTTGGATTATCGATTCAGGAGCGTCCGATCATATGGCCTCCCAAGAATAGCTCTTTGAAAAATTAGAACCTTTACCCGATTTAATTGAAAAGGGTAAAGTGAGATTGGCTAATGGTGATTTGGTCTTAATAAAGGGGAGGGGTCGGATTAGAATAAATAAAAATCTATGGCTTTAAAATGTGTTATATATTTCCTAATTTGGCCTGCAATCGGGGAAGACGATTGGCAGTGCTAATGTTCGTGATACTTATTCAATGATAAATCTGATGTTGGTTCAATTTTTAAAACATTCTTTTATATGATAAAAAATCAGTTCCAAACATCAATAAAAATATTGAGGACAGAAAACGGAACAAAATATTTTAACTTTGTCTTAAACACTTTTTTTTGTGAACATGGGATTATTCATGAAAGCTCGTGTGTCAACACACCCCAACAAAATGGGGTAGCTGAACGAAAAAATAGACACTTGCTTGTAGTTGCCCGTGCCATAATGTTCACTATGAGCATACCAAAATATTTATGGGGTGACGCCATTCTTACCGCTGCATATTTAATTAATCGACTCCCGAGTCGTACTATTAATTTTAAAACCCCACACTCATTATTAAAAGAACATTTTCAGCATGTGCATTCGAATGAGTTACCACTGAAAACTTTTGGGTGTACTGCTTTTGTACATATCCATTCGAAGCATAAGACTAAACTCGATCCTCGTTCTACAAAAACTGTTTTCGTTGGGTATTCTCCTACTAATAAAGGATACCGTTGTTTCTGTCCTCAAACAAAAAAATATTTTACCTCCCGTGATGTTACTTTCTTTGAAAACACCCCTTACTTCTCATCCACAATTTCGCTTCAGGGGGAGCATAATACTACACATGAAGCGCAAATGTGGCAATGGGGGCTTGATGTACCCGATGACATAATTTTTCCAAATACCACCAATTTTAAAATCACAACACCAGATTTACAAAAAGATTCGTTACCAAAGGAAAACGATTTACAAGGTGTTGACTTGAATAAAATACATCAAGTTTACACTAGACAAAGAAAAAACACTAATACTAAGCAAAGCCAAGAGTTGGACCCAGTGATCGAACATATTGAACCCGACACAACAGGTACCACTATTCCTAGTGAGTTAAATTTACATGATAACTCTGATTTGAATGTTCCTATTGCTATTAGGAAAATTACTCGGGTCACTCATCCCATTGAACGGTTTGTCTCCTACTCATGCAAATACAACTGTCGGATGCAAATGGGTGTTCACCATTAAACACAATGAAGAAGGGAAAATTGACAGATATAAAGCGAGACTTGTTGCAAAGGGGTTCACCCAAACATATGGGATTGATTTTAGTGAAACATTTGCTCCCGTAGCAAAGATGAACACTATAAGAATCCTTCTTTCCTTGGCTGTTAATCTTGATTGGGATTTACATCAACTCGACATAAAAAATGCATTCTTGAATAGTGAATTAGAAGAGGAAGTCTACATGACTCAACCTCCCGGATTTTCAAATAACACCAACCAAGTATGTAAGTTAAACAAATCCCTATATGGCCTTAAACCGTCTCCGAGAGCTTGGTTTAAACGTTTTTCTAAAGCTGTTAAGATTCATGGTTATAAACAAAGCCAAGCCGACCATACATTATTCATCAAAAAAACTGGACATCAAAATTTGACTATTTTAATTGTCTATGTAGATGATATAATTGTTACAGGGAACAATAAAGGTGAGATTGAAAAAATAAAAAGATTGCTCGCACAGGATTTCGAAGTCAAAGATCTGGGAATGTTGAAATACTTTCTAGGTATGGAGATTGCTCGAAGCAAACAAGGTATCTATGTATCTCAAAGAAAAATACACTCTGGATTTGCTAACAGAAACAGGTATGTTGGGCTGCAAGCCCAGTAACACCCCAATTGAACTTGGGAACAAAGAACAAATACAAAAAGAGGAACGAGTCAATAAAACTATGTATCAACAACTTGTGGGTAAATTTATTTATCTTTCTCACACTCGACCCGATATTGCTTTCGCTGTAACTCTGGTAAGCCAATATATGTTGTCGCAAGAAGCAGGGCTGAAGCAGAATTCAGGGCAATGGCACATGGACTATGTGAAGGAATATGGATCAAACGAATATTTAAAGAGGTAAACATACAATATGAAGGATCAATACAACTATTATGTGATAACCAGTCAGCCATAAGCATTGCTCATAATCCAGTTCAACATGACCGAACCAAACATGTAGAAGTTGATCGACATTTTATCAAAGAAAAAATCGAAGGGAACATTATATCAATTCGGCATGTGAACACGAGACAACAACTGGCGGACATACTTACAAAAGGACTCTCCGGGAAATCCTTTAACTATCTATTAGACAAGCTTGGCCTTATCGATATCTACCGTCCAGCTTGAGGGGAGTATGGAAAGAGCTGTTCCTACAATTAATTCAAAAGTGACTGTTAGTCAATCAATCAAAGCTAATCAAGGGAGCAATTAAAGGCTGATTGATTTATAGCTGTTGTAATATTATTGTTGACTTTATTACATGTTTATTTCCTTATGTAAATACATTGTACACTATAAATAAGGCTGTATACTATTCATTAATCATCAAGCAATAAAACATAAATACATTCTCCTTACCTCCTGTCCAATTCTATAGTTAGCATCTAAGAAATCATACAAGATAGTGATTAAAAAAAAACTCAGGAAGAAACTCAAGAAATCAAAGAAAAATGGGTCAAGGGAAGCGAAGGATTGAGATGAAAAGAATTGAAAACGAAAAATCAAGAATGGTGACTTTTTCGAAGAGAAGAAAAGGGCTCTTAAAAAAAGCTGGCGAATTGAATGTTTTATCTGGTTCTAAAATTGCCATCAAGGTAATCTCTCCGGCTGGAAAACCCTTCATCTTTGATGAGCATAATCTTATTTCTTCACCCCAAGAAGAAAATGTTGATGACAATAATAATGATTCTGCAACAATTTTGGAGAAATGGCTTAAGAGTGTGAATATGGAGGAGATGAACAATATTCATCATCTTCTCATGTTCAAACATCAATTGCAGTTTGCCAAAGAGAAGTTGCTTCAAGGAATCTCATAGTTTTTAACTAGACATTCTTGCTTTTATTACAATTCTTGTTATTGCATTATACTACATATCTATAGTTTTATTTCAAAGAAATCTGTAATTGTTTATAGATCTTTTGAGTAAAATTTATGTATCTAATTTGAAGCTGTATATCTTCGAATGATTCTTATCGACGTTCATGTTTTTCATGGTTGGGACTTGGGACTCGGTTCTTTTTTCTTTATTTTACTATTAATGATGAGGTGACTCGAGAGATCAATTGATTACACGTGAATGTTTTTGATAGTCGATTAGTTTTTTCAAGTGGTTAATTTTGATCATCAATCCAAGATGATTAGCTAGTAGTATTGGACATGTGCGTGTCTGATCAAACTAATAAAAATTATACCAAATTAATAAAAAATAATTTTAGTCTAAAGAGCAAAATCAGGAATTTAATTTCTTAAATAAGTGATCCTAAATATAATTAATTTTGATATAAGAAAGTGAAGTGAAAGTGATAACAGTCCTAGCCCCCAACTACTCTACTATTGATTCATTTTGACTAAACCCTCTAAAAGTATGATTATATACCTTCAATTAGTTTATTTATATGTTAAAATTTTTGTCAATTGTTTTGAAACAGAGTATTGAATTAGTATAATTACTATGATGACAAATTGAATAACTGAAAATGGGTTTTGAGGGAAATTCAACTAGTGTTGAAGTTCCACAATGGTTAAAGAATCTTCCAGTAGCTCCAGAGTATCATCCAACCCTAGCTGAATTTCAAGATCCAATTTTATACATTTTTAAGATTGAAAAAGAAGCTTCCAAATTTGGGATTTGCAAAATAGTCCCTCCTGTTAATTGTTCACCCAAGAAATCAGCTATAACTAATTTAAATAGGAGTCTTTTGGCTAAAGCTAGTGACCCTGTTTTCTCTACTAGGCAACAGCAGATTGGGTTTTGCCCAAGGAGGCATACCCACCCCGTGCAGAAGCTGGTTTCGGAGAGTGGGGAGAGTTATACATTGAGGGAGTTTGAGGGTAAGGCTAAAGGGTTTGAGAGGAGTTACTTGAAGAAGAGTTGGAAGAAGTGTTTGAGTGCTCTTGAGAGCAAGACGCTTTATTGGAAGGCGATGTTGGATAAATCGTTTAGTATGGGATACGCGAATGATATGCCTGGTTCTGCTTTTATTGTTAGGAAGGATAAGGGAGGGGAGGGGAGGGGTTGGTGGGAATGGTTATAGTAGTAATGTGCCTGTGGGGGGGAGACGGATTGGAATATGAGGGGTGTGTCGAGGGCTAAAGGGTCGTTGTTGAGGTTAATGAAAGAGGAAATACCGGGGGTTACATCGCCTATGGTGTACATTGCTATGATGTTTAGTTGGTTTGCTTGGCATGTAGAGGATCATGACTTGCATAGTTTAAATTATTTGCACACTGGTGCTGGGAAGGCATGGTATGGCGTCCCTAGGGATGCGGCTGTAGCATTTGAGGAGGTTGCAGGGTTCAAGGATATGGTGAAGAGATTAATCATCTTGGTAAGTGAGACTAGGGTACTCTGTTTGGTATAATATTTGGTGCTGGATTGCCTTGTTTTTCTTTGTCTTGATTAAGTGCTCTGCTTTCACTTGGGTTGGTGAAAGTGTCCCAAGTTAAATGTCATTCATTTACGCCACTGATTGCCTTGGTTTTCTTTGTCTTGATTAAGTGCTCTGCTTTCACACGGGTGGCTGAAAGTTTCCTGATTGTATGAAATGCTTAAAGTTAACTGCCATTAATTTATCTCACTGCTAGCGTAGGAGCATAAAAGCATTGCGAAAAAACTTATTTGTTTTGTTATTTTAGTTAGCAGAAAACTGGCAGGAAATAGTGGTCTTTTGAGCCAATGTAGAATTCTCTTTATCGATGGTTGTGAGAAAAAACGTTGCTAGCTGAATATCAAATAGGGTTAAAGCCTTAAAGGAGAGGCCCTGGAGCATCCGTTATAAAGATAAGAAACGAGACATGAGCTGATAGTAAGCTGTCTAGAGTAGTCAGAAACTTTTGGAAGAAATGTGTCACTCTTACACTCCCTCTGTTCCCATTGAACTCTAAATTTCTATTCATGTCACTTTACAGTTTTTTAGGAGGCGTCTTAAAATTTATCTTTCAGAAATTAGACTAGAAACTGGCATAAGTCTTTTCATAAACTGTTGTGCAGTTACTTTCTCCACACTAGCTAAGAAGAACACAGTTATGTCCCCTGAAGTTCTTGTTGATGCTGGTGTTCCATGTTGAATGTGACATTTTGATTTATTTCTACTATCTGTTGTAATTAATGAAATCAAGGCAGAAAATACAATTTTGGCCAACTGCTCAATAAATTTTTCTTGTTGTGTTTTGTTGAAACTCACTTTTTGATGTCTTGCCTCTCTATTTTGTTTGGATTAGGCTGGTTCAAATCCTGGAGAGTTTGTTGTCACTTTCCCAAGGGCCTATCACTCGGGGTTTAGTCATGGTACGACATACTAGTCCGTTTACTCCAACTCTCTACTGATATAGTGGAAGTGACAAAAGTTCAATGTATTTATATGAATTTTATATACTTTAAATCCTTGCAAAATCTAGAATTTAACTGCGGTCAGGCTTCTAATATTGCTACTCCTGAATGGCTAATGGTTGCAGAAGATGCTGCCGTTCGTAGAGCATCAATTAACTGTCCACCTATGGTCTCCCATTTCCAGTTGCTATATGACTTAGCATTGTCCTTATGTTCAAGGTCTGTTTTAAGTTTTAACAATAAATGCAAGGAAAAAATCCAAATATAGAGTTACTTATTTATTTTATAATATTGATGTTGATGTTCATCTATAATCTATTTGTATCTTGTTTATTTATAAATATCAACGACTTCCAAATTTTCTCAACTTTTTAGATAGTTTTCCAAAAAAAGTTAACTCCATCATTCTAAATGGAAAATAGTAGTGGGTTGTAATATGCTACTTCATTCATTCATAATTGAAATGATTTCATTTGACTGTACTCAATTATAATATAGTTAGGAGTAAGTACGAATTCCGACATATATAAATATGTAATGATATGGTTTATTTGGAGTTTCAAGATCTAAAATAAAAATAGAATTGCATTGGTAATTTGAGAAATGAAGCCCTGCGTAGGAAGTGTAAAGAAACAATGTGATTAGGAAAGAGACCATTATTTGTGCACAAACAAAAATAGTAAGGGACGAGGAGGGAGTATAAGAAGTTTCCTCTTGAAAGCTCTTCCGGAATCTGTTTGTAATAACGTCGATAAATTACTATGTTGACAGAGATAATAGGAGCATAAAAGATAGGCGAAAGAGGAGAATAGTTGAGGAAAAGAAGATAGAACCTAGGGAGATTAGAGAAAAGATAGAGCTTAGAGAGAGAAGCTAATTCATTTCATTTCTTAATTCACAACATAGTTTGATGTACCTTATATATAGGTACACCTTTTAGGAATATTATGAAAATATAAATGCTAAAGACATGTGAATGTAAAACTAATTATAAAAGATAGTTTGTTGGTGCCTTCCTCATACACTTTTGCATTGTTATTGAGTCACACTTTTTCTCCCTTTCATTAAGTTGTTGTCCATGTGTGATTCTACTTGGGTCATGGGTTGGGTCAGGACACTGTTCTTCATCTTACTTATACATTTGCCGCTACCTCATATTTATTCAGTCTCAACTGTTTGATGTAAGATTATAGAACTGTTTTTGTTCTGAACGTTTGCAATGCTTGGCTGGCTCTTTTTTCTTGAGACAGACGATCAATAATGTAAACATGTCTACTTGTATACCTATTGCTTATGTAGTAAATTAGAGAAGGTTTGAGTAAATATCTTCATAAAGAACACGATTTCTTGTGAAAAGTACAAAACTGAAGAGGAAAAACATGTTTATTAACAATTTGTTTTCAGTGAAAGGAGATATAGTTGTGGAAACTTAATAAAGTTGCATTACTGTTTCCCCAGAGCCTGAATTTAGCTTTTGATATGATGCCTTTTTGTAAAGTTTGCATGATCTATTTAAATATCTCCTTTGACTTGCTTGTAGTATACACTATGGTAGTTATCATGCGAGTCTATAAATGAAATACACTCACATAGAAGAAAAAAGAATTTTATTCTAATTGAAGCAGAAACAGGGAACTACGAGTAACCCTGCCACTAGTGTATGTTAACGTCCCTGAATATATCCACATTCTTTAGTAATATTATGGAGTATTGAATTCTCTTCTGATATAGGTTCAATGGTATTGGTAATGCAAGTCAATTAGATATCATTTCTAATTTTGTTATGCAGGGTGCCAAAGCATTTGTGAGGAACCACGGAGTTCTAGGCTAAATGATAAGAAGAAGAAGAGGGTGACATTTTAGTGAAAGACCTATTTGTTCATGATGTGTTGCAGAATAACAGTTTGTTTCACACAATTGGTAATGGGTCTTCTATTATTGTTCTTCCTCAAGTGAGATCTGGTTCAACTTTACCAGGTGACTCTCAGTTAAAGGTGAAAACCAGGTTATTTTCCAGTTTATGCAGTCCAGATCTTGTGGTTAAGATTAGGAAAAGTGATATATCTAATAGTATCACTCCATCAAGGAATCAAGACAACGACATGGCAGGTGCTTACTCAGTTAAGGGAAAATTTTCTGCATTTCGTGATGGTGGTCCTCCGGTCTGCAGCAGAGCTGATCAAGTTGAGTACACTTTAGGTTCTCAATCCAGGAACGTGGATGCAGCGAGAGATGGAGATCCTCAAAGTGATATGGTTTCAAATCAGGGGCACTTCTCTTGTATTGCCTGTGGGATATTTTGTTTCTCCTCTGTTGCTATAATTCAACCAACAGAGACGGCCTCCCGGTACCTGATTTTAGATGATTACAGAAGGTTGTCAGACTATGTAGGAGCTAATGGTTTGGTTGCTTTCAATGACAACTCCTCCACTCTTGAATCAAACTCAGGTAATTTATTTACTATGCTGGGTATTTCTGTTAATGGTTATATACTCCATGGGTTTGCATGTCCTTTAGAATCAAAGATTTTGTATTATCTGGCTCTTGGATAGAAGGGAAAAAGTCAAATGACGCATTACACTACATACGCTTGTCATCTTTTTTGAAGTAGTAGATAGTGTCTGCACTTACTCTTGGGTCCGTTGGAAACAACCTCCCTGTTATCACAAGGATATCCTTCAGTACTAGCCCCCTCACCGCCCCACCCCACTAAGATGGGATCCTCTTCAGTTCATTAGGTCATATTGATGTTGCTATATACTTCATGGGTGTGATAAGTTCTTACATTTGAGTTCTGAATATTTTATTTTCTCTTACTAATATGTTGATAGGTCATTGGGCTTTGTCATTGAGTTATTAGATGAAGAAATATCCATGTTCATATTCTTTCCATGTTAGGTAGTTATACATACACTCCCCATTATTGATCAAAGAAACCTCTTTCTAGGTGGGGGCTCATCTAAAGCAAGTTGTAGAAAAATACGTTGAAAAAAATAGTAAACCTCACTGTTGAAATTGTAAAATGTTGACTAAAATGAAATAAAATAAAGAACCAACACGTCAACTAAAAAAGACGGAGAGTAAAATTGGAATCCTAGAGAAATTTTGCTAAATAACATGTTTGCACAAAAATTATTAAAAAAAAGACCCTTTAAAAATTCTTTGCCTAAATAACACCCTCCTCATATAATATTTTACTAATTTGCCCCTTTTAAATTGAGACCCAAATTTCAGTGTATATTGGTGTCTACAGGTGTCTAATGATGTCTGTTAGTGTATATTGGTATCTACAGACCTCTAATGGTGTCTACAGGCCTCTAGTGGTGTCTGCCATCATTTCAAATATTAATTTTTCATTGTCATATTCGTCCTTCATAAGTAGTCGAATAAAATCCAAAAATATTTGAATTCAATAATTGAATGATGCCAAAATATTTCAGTAACTTTTTATAACTGATAATGCTATTTCACGTCAATCAACATATGACAAAAACAGAATAGTTCAAGGAGTTCCAGAATAAAAAGATCATCCACTCTAAGTAAGTTTAAAAATAACAAAAGCATGCAAAAATAGTCTTAGATACCAATATACACGGGCAGACACCATTAGAAGCATGTAGACACCAATTAGACGCTTGTAAACACTAATATACACGATTTGTACGAATTTTGGGTCTCAAAACTTAGAGGGGCAATTTAATAATTTTATGTGAGGAGGGTGTTATTTAGGCAAATAATGTTTGAAGGGTATTTTTTTCCAATAACTTTTGTGTAAACATATTTTTAGCAAAATTTCTCGAAAACCTATATATTGTTATTATTAATTATATTCATAACCGTTCCTAATCAGTCAACTACTAAAATATCTAATTCTTATACTCCCTCCAATCCTAAAAATGTCTTTTTAGACATTTTAACAATATTCAAAAAAAATTCTTTTTACATAAACCAATGTATAATATATCATTTTTTTCTTTAATATCCCTATTTGCATAAAGTAACTCAAAAAAAAATAATGATTACATCATATAGTTAAGTGATAATTGGATTATTAATAATTGTTTTATAGGGATATAGATGAAAATTGTAAATATAATGATTGTTTTTTAATTTTTGTGAAATGTCTAGAAAGACATTCTTTTTGAATTGGAGGGAGTAGATAAAAATTGAGTCAAATGATCATGAAATGCATGGTAGGTTACGTACGGGCAACACTATGCACACACTGGAATAGTAAATCACTATTCCTAAATAGTGATTTTTAGGAGTGTAATGACTATTTTACCCCTCCCATTTAACTTCCTCAATTACCACACTCCCAAATAGGGGGGGCAAAATTACACAGTACACAGTATACTCGTGCTAATTCAGAAAACTAACTTCACCATATAATTCCTCAAATTAAACCATCAAAAAAATGTGTTGTCTCCCCTCTGATCTGCTAAAGAACACTAATAATTTTAGCATATAGATTAATGAATACATACAATAAAATCAAAATTCTTTATTCAAACAAACAATTTTGGAAACACACTCGTACATCATCATCATCATCAGCTTCTTCCTCTGCCATCTTTTGCCCATCCGCCTCCTTCTCCGGCGTACTAGAAGACAAGGATCTTCTGAAGAAGACTCCTAATGGGAACCTCCAAGTACTGGAACTCATCGATAATAGAAGACTTGACCCAAATGGCTCGTTATATAACAGGCTTATTAAAAAGTGTACTGAATTACTGAGGCTAAAAGAAGGGAAAATGGTGCATGCCCATTTCTTGAATTCTCGTTTTAGCCATTATATTGTGCCGTATAATACTCTGATTAACTTTTATGCTAAATGTGAGTGTGTGGAAGATGCACGCGAGGTGTTTGATGGAATGCCTGACAGGGATATGGTGTCCTGGACTGCTTTGATTACGTGTTATGCGCAGAATGAGAGGTTTGTGGAGGCTCTTGTAGCATTTAGGGAGATGTTGAATGGGGGGTTTGTCCCGAATCAGTTTACCTTAGGGAGTGCATTGAAGGCGGCCGCGGGGGTTGGGGATGGGGGTTATGAAGGGAAGGAAGTGCATGGGGTTTGTCTTAAGAGTGGGTATGAGGGGGATGTTTATGTTGGTAGTGCGCTTGTGGATATGTATGCGCGGTCGGGATGTATGAACGAGGCGAGGAATGTGTTTGATGGTTTGGAAAGTAAGAATGAGGTCTCTTGGAATGCTTTGATTGCAGGGCATGCAAGGAAAGGCGAGGAAGATAGTTCGATTAAGTTGTTTATGGAAATGCGAAGGGGAGGTTTTATGCCTACTCATTTTACATATTCTAGTATTTTTGCGGCGTGTGCAAGTAGTGGGGCTTTAGAACAGGGAAAATGGGTGCATGTGCATTTGATAAAGTCAGGAATGTTTCTTATTGCGTTTATTGGCAATACTCTTCTTGATATGTATGGAAAGGCGGGTAGCATTGAGGATGCAAGGAAGGTTTTTGATCGGTTGGTAAAGAGAGATGTAATTTCTTGGAACTCGATGCTAACAGCTTGTGCACAGCATGGTCTTGGTCAAGAAACTGTTAATGGTTTTGAAGAAATGAGGAGGAAAGGCTTTGAACCAAATCAAGTAACCTTCCTGTGTGCTCTTACTGCTTGTAGCCATGCTGGCCTTTTGGATGAGGGATTCTATTACTTTGAGTTAATGAAGACATACAATATAGGTCCCGACATTTCTCATTATGTGACAATGGTAGATCTACTTGGTCGAGCAGGTCAATTAGATCGTGCTCATTGTTTTATTCAGCAAATGCCAATCGAGCCTAGTGCTGCTATTTGGAAAGCCTTGCTTGGAGCTTGTAGGATGCACAAAAACATGGAGTTGGGCGCCTATGCCGCTGAGCGAGTTTTTGAACTTGATCCTCATGACTCGGGACCACACATTTTGCTCTCTAATATGTATGCATCTGAAGGAAGATTAAAAGATGCAGCAAGAGTGAGAAAGATGATGAATGATAGTGGTGTGAAGAAAGAACCTGCTTGTAGTTGGGTGGATATTGGGAATGTTGTCCATAAGTTTGTGTCGAATGACGATTCTCATCCCCAGATTGGCGAGATTCGTAGATTGTGGTGTGAAATTACTGAAAAGATCAAGAATATGGGATATATTCCAGATACAAGTCATGTATTATGGTTTGGTAACCAGCAGGATAGGGAAGAGAGGTTGCAATATCACAGTGAAAGACTCGCTCTAGCGTTTTCACTTCTCAACACTCCACCAGGATCTCCCATTCGTATTAAGAAGAACATTAGGATCTGTGGTGATTGCCACACTGTATTCAAGTTCACATCGAGTATTGTAAGAAGAGAAATCATCATAAGAGATACCAACCGCTTCCATCATTTTAGAGATGGTGCTTGTTCTTGTGGTGACTATTGGTAGCAATAGAACAAAATAAGTAGCATTGATTAGAATTTCCTTTTTGTTCTTGTGGTTAATGAAACAGTTTTTTTGTAACAAGGTTGCGGAATTATTTCATACATCGTATATAATAGAACACAACATTGATTAATCCTATTTGGTCACATGCGTACATGAAAACCGTTTCGCTTCATTCGTTTCGTCCATTTTAAACTAGGATGATAGAGTGGGAACTTTGTACGTGAGTGATTGAGCGGAGAATTTTGTCCCAAGTGTTCAAACTGGAACAGTTTTCGTATGAGAGATCGTAAAAAGGTCTATTTTAAACTAGAGTGATCGAGCAGAAACATCGTGTGGAAAACTAGCACATAACTAAATAAACTCTAATCCCCCAATGAGGAAGAAAACATAAGCTTGCAGCATGTAGTAGAGAAATATACAAAATTTTCAAGTATGAGACAACGAATACCACTATGTAAGAGCACATATTTAAAACATTGTAAAAGAAACCAGCAGTCTAGCATTGGGTCTACTTGTTTTCATCTTTTACAACAGTTGAGATAATAACTTAATAGTCGCAGGGTTGCTAATCTGATGAGAATGCCCCATTGCAATATCTGCAAAACAAAAAGATATAGAGAGGAGTTTTTAAGACCAGAATCAGAGCCGTCTTGGCAAATAACTAGATGGACAATGAGAGTAGATAAAAATGGGAAGCATTTATCAACTGAATATTTACGCCAATCTATCAAATCACGGTCAGTAACTACATGTAATGCCCATTTTGTAGCAAAATACCAATAAACAACGCTTGAATGATGACCATGAGTGGAATGTCTATATCTTCTCATTATCTTAACTGTTAACACTAACTAAGAGCTCCTTTCAAGTTTGCAATTCGTAGTATAGAGAGAAACTGAGGACAATCACCATTGTCCAATACTCACATCAATTCACCAATAATGGTGCAGTTAATTCTTCTTTTATCTCTAAGAAAATACCAGTACAGAAAAAAACTACTGGCTCACTGAAAAAAAAACTGAATGCACGTAGCTTTACAATTGTCATACACAAGGTGTGCTATGAAGATATCACTTTATGAGCAAGTGAGCTATAAACGATAATTGAAGCAAATTCTAAAGCAAAATGTGATGACAATAGTAAAACATAGCATGCAAACACCCTAAAACGTTAGAAATTAAAGTTCAAACAAGTTGGACAACATTCAGAAGGTAAAAAAGTATAACCCTATGCATTCTTGGCCTCCATCTAAATGGATGTCAACAACCATTTTGCATCATCGCTCTACTTGACACCCCCCCCCCCCCCCCCCCCCCCACCACACACGCAAATTACTCCATCCCAAGAATTTTGAACACACAAATTTTTTTTTACGTTGTGTAACCTTTTGATTAACATGATAATTTTGATTTAAAATCACAGTTAAGTATGTCAATTAAGAAAATAAAGTTTGTTATTTTTACCATTGAAAGAACAAATTCGACGTTCTTTTAGAGAGATGGAGGTGGTACAAAAAATGACATAAAGCACAAGAGGTCCACTATTTGCAGCAAGAACCCCCAAATAAATTTTCCAACTGCATGCTATGAGCACCAGATAAGAACTGAAATTAATCTTTAAACAAAGCTTTACACACTCAGAAAACAGCTTTAGATACCACAGACATCACTTTACTCTTCTCCTTGTCCCCAACCCAACCCTCAACAAAAACTATGAGAACTCATAGTTTATTCTTGTCTTGCCTCAGAAAACCTTTTATCTACTAGTCAACTTATTTTAATTATGAACACTGATGCATTACCTGTCACTAAATTTTTCAACAGCATCAGCAGCATAGAGAAGTGTTTCATTAGCCTTCTCAAGGGCCATATAAAGTTCCTGTCCTCTGCTGAGATGTGCAATCACCCAGGCATTGTTTTTGGTTCGAATGCATAACTCCAAATCTTTCTCGTGTAAGCCATCACATCTGGATATGCCCTTTTCTAAATCAATCTCTTCTCGAAGCTTGGTTAAAGCAATTAATGATTCCTGATATAATATCAAAAGATTCGCTTACTAAATACCATAATCGTCATCTCCTCAAGGTCAAGTATATGCAGGCTTATACATGTCCATTTAACAGGGAGTAACAAAGAACTTTAGAAAGTCTAATTGGCCGAGTGGTTATGCAGTGTGTTTAAGCAACTACTATTGGTTAAGAAACAGCTTTAGAAAGTATCTAGTCACAATTCAGCTATTAAGTTAAATGCTTGAATCCCAGTACATAATAAAGGAACATTCTTCAATGCAGGAAAGATAATCCTGGTTCATTCAGTCTTTGCTAAGCGTATTTGAAGTGTGAGTAATTTAGTGACATTTCATGTGATGCCATCTTTAATCACTTTTGTGTAACAAGACAATGAACAGTGTCTTCAGTTTTAGGCATCAACAGTGGGTAGCGTTAGCTTTGTGCATATGGATGAGACAAAAGATAACTTCTAATAGTTTCTGCTCAAGTATAAAAAAGAGATGGAACCAACCTTTGCTAAAGTTGTAACTTTCCCTGGTGGAGATGCCCTCGATATATTTCTATCACCATCTAACAATAAGTACCGATAACCAGCAACATGGTAGGCATTCTCACCACCCCATCCTCTTGATAGTTTATCTTCCACTTTCATTACCTTAAGTGATGCCTGATGAAACATAAAAAGAAAAGAAAAAACCCCTCGAGATTCAATACAAAGATCGGAAACTAAACTGATTCTAGACCCTCAAATAAATTCAGTCTTACATTGTAAACATTAAGGTGATGGAGTCAAGGCATGTCCTCTAAAAAGATTTATTATTGTATGACAAAGTAAAGTCATTCAGGATAAATAATATTCACGGACACTACCTATAGTTACTATCTTGAGTCTTGACCAAAGTCGTAAAAGTAACAGGGCTAACGACACGAACAAACCCACACACGAAGGGCTCAACATGATATGCAGGCATCCAATTATATAGAGATATGCGGGACCTCTAACGAAAGAACAAATTTAGATGGTTGTCCAAACAACAGGGAGAAGCATACAAAGAAAGGCCAGACAATTAAATCTCAGACCACTGGTTCATCATCATAAAAACCTTAAATACAGAAAAGACAAGAAAAATCCAGAATGAGTTGTTTGTTCACCCTTAGACCAAGTGCTGCAACCAAAACCGAAAATTCTACATTTAGCCCCCAGAAGATTCTGATTCTTAGGTTAAAGAGATCATGGAATGCAGAATTGGTTAGAGTTCCCAAAACAAGAGCTAAAATTCATTGAAGTGATCAGTTAAGTATACTGGCACACCATCACATACATTTTCAAAAGTGATTAGTTAAGTATACTGGCAGACCATCACATACATTTTCAACTATCTGCTGCTTCATGATGGCAATTCCCCGCTCTCCATCTATCACAGATCCAACAGGAATTAGCAAAATTACAGTGAGGCTAGTGTATTGGTATACACATAGATACATCCTCTCCCCTGTTTTCTGAAGAAAGATTTTTGGGGTTGCAGTAAAAGAGCTACCGACTTCTTCACCCCACATATTTGTAACAAGGAAACCATCCTTCCCTCTGGACCATTTTCCATTCTGTGAAGGCCACAACATGCTTAAAACAATATTAAATATGCCATAATGTTTATCTACAATCAAATCATGACTTACCAAGTAAGAGCCACCACCAGGATTAGCTGTTGATTGCTTACGAAGGTATGACATGGAACTAGCTCCTGCAGCAAGTGCACGGGATGACAACCTTTGGACAGCATATGTAAAAATATTTGTTGTGTCATCCTGCCAGGATGTATCTCGTTATTAGCGGTACCATATTAAAAAATTAGATAATATTCTGGCTCTCTAAAGAATTTAGGGCAAATGGCACCGGACATCACTAACGTTTGATTTATTTACCATATTTACCACTGACGTTCACTTTCGTGCCAAAGACATCACTCATGTTTCAATATTACTCAACCCGTCTACTTTTCGCCAATTTTGCTGAAATCGCAATTTTAAGCACAAAGTTGGAAGGGCAATTTAGTCACGACACTTAAAATTATACCTGTTTCGTTTTCAAAATTGCATCTTTTCAAGATTATACTTTTTAAATTTTGGGGCTTTTCAAAAATTGAACATGTCCTGTTTCTCGAAAGCTTCAATTGACGGCCAGTTAGGGGGGAAATGGAATATCTAGAAGTAGTTACTCATAATTTTAAGTGTTATGACTAAATTGCCCTTCTAACTTTTGTGCTTAAAAATGCAATTTCAGCAAAATTGGCGAAAAGTAGACGAGTTGAGTAGTATTGGAACATCAGTGATGTCTTTGGCACGAAAATGAACGTCAGTGGTAAATGTGGTAAATAAATCAAACGTTAGTGATGTCCGGTGCCATTTGCCCAAGAATTTATCTCTTCCGAGGATCAATCAGTTGGTTGATTGATATATTCCCCTGAGAAAAGCTTTAAGAAGAGTGTGGGAAAGAAGTACAAGCTTGCACCGGAAAAAAACATAACATACAGGAGTTAGAGATGTAGAAACCAGCAGGTCATGGAACATAATCATCGAGCGGCAATGTGGAATCCCAGCAGTAGATTCTAATACTCGAACAAGGGACTGCCACATTAAACAACAATACAATTGTATCAAGCAAAGAAAACATAGTATGCTTGTGTAGATATTGCAAGGATATTAATTTGATATACATCTTTATACTAACAGAATGGCACAGTACTCTGATTTAGATGCCAAATGTTGCCAGGGAAGACATAAAAAAATTATTTGACTGAAACCTTTATCAGAAACTTCGAGATCATCAATCACACAGTGTTCAAGTACATAGTATCGATGAATATTTAGTACTACACTGGTTTCAATTCTCAAAGGAAGAAAAGTATCTCATTAGAACATCTAGTTATATAGATCTATTTGTAGCTTCAAATTACTTGAACACAAACCTGAACTTCAAGAGCAGCCTCCCGACCCATTGTCAACAACTGGACCGTTCCACGCTCCTTTAAAGATTCGCGGAAGTTAGGTAACTGAAGCTTCTTTCTATTGACAAAATCTGCTCCAAACAGATAATTAAAGGGTGAGCCGGTGAGGTAAGAAACACTGCAACTCAAGATCTCCTATTGATTAAATTTGCATTATCATCGAACACAACAGCTGTAGCATTACCCCAGCAGCAAAAGTCCAATGGAGACGGCTTGTCAAAAGCTGACAATTAGTGACTACCAATGAAATATCTTAAAGTGCCAAGGAAACTCTGAAATTTGTTATTCACAAAAAAAGGAAGAAGCGATGCCTCACCAGTTAAATAATCGGTTACAAAACTGAATAACTGGGAGCGAATTACAACTCCACTAGGTTCTTTATCTAGCAATACTCTGATTGGTCCGTGAAATAGCAGGAAAAGGGAGTGCACTTCCTTCAGGATAGCACGTAATGAATCGGTCCTCCATATGGCTTCCAACTCCTTGTTTTTTTCAACTATCTACAGTAGTGTAGTTTATCCAAAAAGGAGTAAGTCAAATCAAAAGATAGTGTCAATTTAAAATTACATATACACTGGGAAAAATATATCAGGATCATTAACACTGAAAATTCAAGATAATTTAAACTTTGTTTTTTCATATTCACCCTTCATTAAGAAACAGAGTGCTATAGGCAAACCCAAATAGTGTTTTAGGAGTGAAAGTACTATTTTATCTCTGATGGCCACCGCTATTTTTAAGTGTAGTGATTGAGAAACTTTCAATAAGCCAGAAAAGTAGTCATTTAACCCTTTATTTTTTATTGTTGTAGTGTGGAAATAGTGTAACCCATTAAGAGTCATTAACATGTAATGGAGATATGTAAAGCATCAAACAGTTGCTACAGAGAACATTTTAGTGAAACAATAACGCATACAAGGAATAGTAAATGATCTTCACAACAGGGCCTGTAGAGTATAACTAGTATCGAATGTGCATATGTCTACTATATGAACATAAACATAAAAGTGTATATCTAACCTAAAACTACTTTCCTAACCGAATTTAAGCATTCAGTGCATCCTTGGAACACCGGAAGCCATAAATCTCATTCTTATAACATAAAAGGAAGGGCCTTTATTATGGCAAAACGGTTAGAGTACTAAAAGTATTTAGTACGATGTGTTGTCAATAATTTCAGAAAGGCTAGCTAACCGGGTTTACTATTTGCTACCAGGGATAGAAAAACACCCATCAAAACCCACCATGACCATCCAAATATCCGGCTCCGCTTCATAAAAAACATGGGAATGCTTATCTGCCTCTATGACCTCACAAGCAGCCTGCGGGGAAAATATTCTGCAAGAATAAAAAACCAATCATCAGACTACTTCAACCAAAATAACCACATTGATCTTTAAAATAGATAAACAAACTAGCAAGATAGCTAAGATAACTAACTCAACTACTAGTCTGCCAACACATCAAACCAGAGCAACTGGTCCCTAACCAACAAAGCACAAATTTCACCAGTACTTCTTAAGTCAAACACTAGTTAGAACTTGTTTAAGCAATCATAAGCTTTCAAATTTAATTAGAATGAGCACCCTGAAACACCTCTTCTAAATCTAAACAGATAAATACTACTACTTCCGTTCCAATAAGATAGTCTGGTTTCATTTTTGTCATTTATATTGAAGTCGGTCCTTGTCATTGCAATCACTCGGTCCTGTATCTCGTCATAGCGAGTAATATCCCCGTGGCCACTAGGGGTAGTACTCTTTCATGGTTCAAAATTAACAACATTTACGACCTTAATCAACCACATAACTTCCCTCTGAAACTAAATCACCATATCAATATTAAACTATGCTAAAAATACTATCATTAATCTCTTTTTCAGAAAATATCATAAAACACATACAAAAACATTGATTCCAAAATTAGTCAACTATTAAAAATCAAAACCAGACAATCAAAATTTAATTCAAAAAATCAACGACTAATAGTCAAAACTAGATAATCAAAATTAGTACAATATGTTAAAAATACTATCTTGTAATCTATTTCACTAAATATTACGAAACACATTCGACTTCAAAATTAAAAATGTCAATAATCAAAAGTCAAAATCGATAATCTTTTCTATCATGGGCAGTAGTGAAAAAGTATACCTGGTAAAAGTGATAAGACCTTCGCTGAGACCAACGACGGAGAGCTGTGATGAGAAGGGCAAATCAGGTGGGTAAAAAAACAGGATTTTTTCGACTTCTTCTCCTTCATTTTGACCCCTTAATAAATCAAATATGCACAATTTCATAGTGATTTATATTTCAGGGCAAAAACCCATCAACAGATTTAAATATTATGTGATTGTGATTCAACTGTTTTTGTAGATGTAATGGAATAAGTTTACTGGATTTGCTGCTGGATGATATTACGGGCACGGGGGCGTGGGTGGGGTGGGGTGGGGGTTGGGGAAGGTGGAGCTGTCGCAGAAGGGGTGGTTGGGAGGTAGTTAGGTAAAATATGTGCACAATCATAAAATTGTGATATGTATATTATTTATTTTTATAAATTAATTTTTCTTTTAAAAAAAATGTATCGTGAATTACTCCTAATGAATTAATAGAATTCGAATTTTTTTTATACAAATACTTTACAATTTGTGCGATTGTTCATACATAGTTTGCATGTCATCAAGATATCAACATAATATAACACTAAATCATCATCGTTATCTATAATGATCGTTGTCATTAATATATATCTAACAATTATTCATTAAATAAAAAAATCTGTATGGTTAAAATAATTAAATTGAACAAATCTCCTTCAACCATGACTTGATATGTCTTAATATACTTTGTGCGTATATCTCATTTAATTTTAATAAGTAATTGGATTATTATTATTTCAAATCAAGATACTATATTCTTTTTAAACTTTTAAATTGAACCGAATATATAAGTTTGAATAGTTATAAAGACATTCCTAATTGTTTTATTTCTGAAAACATGATCACTCCTTTAGATTATAAATTTTAAAATTAATCATCAAAAAACTTTAACAACGTGTCATTAACCGCAACTTTGAAGATAGTTTGATGGGCCTCTAAATTCATGATTGATATTAATTTGATAATATTGAAACCATAAAATCCTTCAATATCCGACTTATATATTAAACCTTCAATAATTAATAATTTTTAATTATATATGAAATAATCTTTCTAATAGTATATCATTATCAAAATATGGTTCAACTAATTCAATAATAGTGATAATAAATTATCGAATAACAAAAAATGTGAAAAAAGTTTATAAACAAAAATATATAAAACGTCAATTAAAATAAATAGAAGTAAGAAAGATCTGACTAATTAAAAACTAGTCCTAACATGAAACAAAGTACTAGCATAGTGCTGTCATAATGACTCAGTTGCAAAGGTAAGAAAGAAAGAGAGATGGCAAAGACAATTTTTGTATTGGTCATCACCTGTCTACTGTCTGCTTCTTCTCCTTCTCTATCATACCATTATCAAGTATGTCATTTTCCCCCATTTTTTTCATATTTCAAGATTTCATTTTTTTGTGTTTTTAAATAAAAGTAAACCAAACCCAGATTGGATAAACAAATTTGAACTCAGAAACATGATTTCAATTGGAATTTCCTGCTTCCTAGTTTCTAAGTCGGCGTTTTATATTGATGTACATATATAATTCAAAGCTCAAGCTGTTTTCTTTGATATTCCCCAGTTTTGAGAGTTAAAAATGTGATCTTTGATACTTTTCAATTCAAGTTGTTAACAAGAATGCAAATTTAGATGAGAAAACAGCTTTGAAGATGTGAAACGTGATTTAATTGAATTCCTGATTCCAAATTGGTGTTATTTTTTTTATGTAGATGTAATTATTATTCAAGTTTTGGTCTGCTTTATTAGAGTACTGGTTTTTAATTATGGTTTGATTAAGATAGTTATAATTAATTCAACTAGTTAAGTGAAATTGCATTCTTTTTTATGGTTGTCCAGAGCTTTTAGTGGAATCTTCTTTGTAAGTAGTCTGGGCTGTCTGGCAATATAATACTGTTCTGATGGAATTTTAGTTGGGAAGATTCAATATTGTTATCTTTCAATTTTACAGAACTGACAATTTTTGGTGGTTTTCTTGTCGAACTTGAGAGATTGCTTAAACTTTATTGTTTGTTTCTTTCTTTCTAATTGATTTTTATTTTGAACGTTCTGTTGTTTGTACTACAGGATATAGCACTTTCAACATCACGGTAATGTTATCTATTCTTTTTCTTGGGCTGGATGA